>VDFB02000015.1:164980259-165093810 GCA_007258455.2 Sequoia sempervirens | reverse complement strand
CTGTCCCTTTACCCTCCTCTCTCTCTTTTTTTTTCTATCCTTCCCTCTCTACTTCTTTTCCCCCCTCTCTCTCTTTCTCTATTCTTCCCTCTCTACTTCTTTACCCTCCTCTCCAATTCATTTCAAAAACAACTCTTCCTATATAACTTCATTTTTCATTTTTCTATTTGTTTATTGTTTGGATTTTATAACACAGAACAAATACCACGCAGTTTGTCCTTTATGACCTCCATACTAACGAATATTAACCATTCTAGAAGCTATGAAACTCTGAAAAAGCTATGCTTTCTTACACTATAAAATTTTCACGATATTCTTTGAAGATTCATACATTTATTGCTGCCAAGAAACTTCTAATGGAGACTAAAACGTATTCGCACCTCTTCCACAGACATTGTCCTCAAAAAAAATTTGGCCTTCGATGACAGGTTGTTAAATTTTTCCCTACTGCATTCTGGGAAAAAAATTATGGCTTTTATAAACCATAATTTTTGTAGAAAAAACCCAACTATTTACACTTTGGGCATAAACACAACCACAATTTTGTTTTCAATAATAATGTATAAACATTGCTAACACTATATTGTTGTGTAACAATGCCATAAGATATAGATGATATGCACATTAAAGTTATGTAAATATTTCAAGTCGGTTAACTTTGAATGCAAGAATGCAAAAAAAATGAGATCATTTTAATGCCTATAATAGATATATTTGTATTTAATAATTATTCTCAGATTGCTAAATTATTAGCAATATATATTATTAAATACATATTTATTTATGTCTATTTAATATTTATTAATTGATTGTTTATTCTTTATATAGACAAAAATAATAAATATCCTTTATACAAATATAAATAATTAAGAAATTTATACTATAAAACTAATGAATATTATATGCAAATAAATATGTCATTAAGTAACCATAAAAAAAAAGTAATAAAGAGATTCTAGAAATACCTAATTTCTTTTACTCTCCGTCAATCCAGTTGTGGCAAGCCTAAAAATCTATGGACATTATTTTTATTGTTAAGAGTTTTTTATTTTATTTGGCGGATTAAATATAAAATAAAAGATTCTTGATTTTTGAATTGCAATAAGCAATATTTAAAAATCTATCAAAAAATATTTGTCTGTCCATTTCAAATTCTCTACAGGTCTATCGTTCAGATCTATTGACTGTGGGTCGCATCCTTGTTGGGTACACTGTCAACGATCTTTACCTACAGTCATGGTCGTCCCATTGTCATTCGTCCGACCATTCAAAATCTTAGTTGTCGAAATCCGCAACATTGATGGGACATCATAAGCTGCCAAATCGAATGAAAGTTTGACTATGAACAGAGCTTTCACCATGCAAACATGGACTAATCAATCCGACAATTGGAAACTTTTTGCCAATGTCAGACTGGGGGAAACCCCAGTGGGGTTCCCCAAGTAAAAGCCTATCAACTAATTAGGATTTCTTTAACTATACATGCACATTTCTTTATAAATCATTCATGTTTGTGGGAGAAATAATCTTAGATTGAGGTCGTGAAAACATTAATAAAGGTAAACCAGATTTGTTTAATATTTAATTCATTAATAAAGGTAAACCAAATTTTTTTAATATTTAATTCATTACGAAAAATATTTCTACAACACCCTCTTTGTAGTTATTGTGTTTAAAAATCATGCATTTTCCTTAACAATCCAACAAACCCAATCTTTAATTAATGTCTATGTAGACTATTCAATGCTAGAATTTATGTATTACTGTGGTTATTTTTTATTGTAAGGAGTGGTTAAAAAAACTTTAGAGTTTTGGTTTGTTACAATTGGATTTTGTAACGAGTCATGCATTTATGATATAGTGAATGAGATGGGCATTTAAGTATAGTGTAGATGTTTGGTTTAGAAGTTTGGATTTTTAATAGTCTTTTATTTTGTAACAAAAATCATGCAACTATGTTGGATAAAATGAGATGGGAATTACAAAATACTATAGTGATTTGTTGAGTTTCGATCATAACAACTAGTAGTTTCTAGAAAAAGTCATAAATTTATGGTGTAACAAAGAGATGGGTATTCAAGAATAGTCTAAATATTTGGTTTTGAAGTTCCGATTTTAATAGTCAATAGAGTGACAATGATGTCATCCACATAAAGTCACAGATAGTTCTTAAGAAAATCTATGCATTTATACTAAGATCTACATTGAAAAATATTCGGCATATGTGTTGAAGTTTGGTTCATATCAACTATCAAATGCTATTTAAAAAAATTTGTGCACATGTTATGAGAAATGAGATGAACACTTCCAAGGATTGCAAAAAATTGTTGAATTTTGGATCCTAAAAGTCATGTTTTGGAAATAATAATAAAAAACCAATATGTTCATGCAAAAATGCCACACCCATTGAGTATTACTATAGAGATATTGTTTTAGAAGAGTGAGCTTCAACACCTATCAAGTGCACCTGCATTGGCTGTCGGTGTTTCATTAAGCAAAATACACATAATGAGGTCTACATTGAAGAAAATTAGATGGATATAGTTTACTAGAATGAACTTCATAACCCAAATGCAATTGTATATGATGCAATAGTATTAGAGAAACAATCATGGAATGTTTTGGAGAGACCAAATTGGTTAAATAATATTGCAAGTTTGTGGAGTCCTTGTTTATGCTACCTTGAAGTGTATGCAATATTAAACTTAAAATTTTGTTGAATAATACTGCAAGTTCATGTAATCCTTGTTTTATGCTTGTCTATTTTTTTTTGTTGAAGAATACTACAAGCTCTTGGAGTCCATGTTTTGGACTTTCTTGATGCACAAAAGTAAAATTGTGGAGACCCAAGTTGTACAATCATCAATTTTCTATTGTCAATAATCTCTTAGAAATCTACATGCACCCGATTATAGATGAAAATATAAAAGAATACAATAGTGGTGTGTTGTCAATTGCAAGAAATAAACCAGTGTACTGATGGATTTCCTATATTGAAATCAAAATAAGAAGAGGTAAACTGCAACGCCATAGTGTCATAAAGAAGGTATATTCTATTTATATAGACCTTCAACAATAGTTATATATCTAAGAAAAAATTATATTATTGTAATATTGTTGATATCATTCAACTTAAATATGTCATTTACAATATACAATCTCCATTTCAATCCATTATCCTATGTGCAATTATCAACAATAGATCCAAAATAAAACTATATGCTTCTGCTATGGTGAGATAGAACTCATCAAATTATCTTAAAAATTTGCTGCATTTGTCATCGAATAGAGCAACGATGTTTAGGATCTTTGAACTTGAAGCTCTAGTGTTCTAGAAATTATCAACAAAAAAGAGTAATAAATTGATGAAACTTCAAGCTACATATGAGCTTGATGATTGAGTGAAGATTAATTACCACATCTATTCCATCTGCAAAGCTACCTCAAAACATTATGTCTAGGATGGATACTTTAATTGGCTACTACAAGTGAACCTAAGGTACAAAGGTCTGTTAAAGTGAACCTGGAGGCAAAAAGTTATGTCCAGGATGACAGCTTGAATTTATTACAAGGAACTTTAACAAGTGAACCTGAAGGATGAAAATAAAGAAACCCATGGACTATACTCTATTCAAGGCTCAAAACCTCTTTTCTGAATTGAAACAAATTATAAATGAATACATAATATCAAAATGAAAAGTCTTAAAATGATCAAAATTGATAGCATTCCCAATGAAGTTAGTATGTTACTAAGGTTGATAAAATTAGAAACACTCGTCCAAGCTACCTCCACAATAGATGTGGAAAACTAGGGTAAAAATTTGAGTACAATCCATAATAAATCAATAAAATAAGGAGACTAGAAATATTGTTATCTATTTGCAAATAAAATATGTGAGATATGAAATGAAGGGTTGTTATAACTGTTGTAAAAAGCATGCTCTTTTTTGCCACAACCTTCCAAACCTAAGCAAGAATCATCATGGCTAAATAACATAAGACAAACTACTTATTTTTGAAACAAGGGTTTAACACACTATGACCAATGCAATAGAAGTTGACATCCATCTCCTGGCCTACTATTTAGTCCCATTACAAGACTCAAAAAATGATGAAAATGAGATCAAATAATGAGGAGTTGACTGAGATTGAATATTAGGTACCAATATCCATTCCATATACATAACTGCTATAAAATTTGGTAAAGCCTTCACATCCCATAATCAAGGGATTGAAATTGATTTGCTACTAAAAGCAATGGCTAGCAACCAACAATATTAACAATTGGGGGCTGAGATTAAACTACCATAGAAAAGATGTCCTTTCTCTCACCACCTTCCAATCCTTACAAAAATCCTAATACTCAGGATTTGGAAATCAAACTGATTAATATTGCAACAAGGTTCTACTATAGTACTACTATTCACAAAAGATACTAATATCCATCCATATCCAGTCCAACTATTAATAAATCCAAAGGAATAAGCATAACAAATCCATGATATAACAGACCCGATACCCATAGTATTATCCCACAATTTGAGCATATGGTGTTCTCTTATTGGCATAAGAGGGATGTTTGTTGAATCCTAATTAATCCCATATTATCACAATTTAAATTATTATAGCAAGACACAATGACCAAAGAAGTGTATGTATACTCATTAACATACATACATACACATACTTATGTACATAGATATGTAAAAATAAATACACACATAGAGACACATATATATGTATACATATGTGTATGCACAACACAGACACATGCGCATGCGCACACATACACACATACATAAACACACACAAACATACAAGCACACATACATATGCATACATACAAACATACACACAAATACAAATACACATACACCTACCCATACATATATACAAGGAGACACTTGGAGACCAAACACGTAATATACATGGGTTGTTCAGAGATGTGAACCAGCCCAGGCTTAGGACCTAGATTGAGCTGATATGGGTATGTGGAGTCCAAGAGTAGAACATGGTAACTTGGTTCATGAGAAATAACCATGCTTACGATTCCCTTCATAAAACCCTCTTCCCATGTGAAATAACATTTGACAGATATTATTCAGCCTATTTACAATTACTTGTGAAACTATGTCATAGACCCTATTGCAAAGGTAGTTTGTCTATACACACCAAAGGAACTTACATCATGATTTTTTATTGTCAACACAAGATAAATAACATTTTTTTTTTCAGGTTTTGGTATTTTTCTTCTTTGCTTGACTCTTAAATAGTTGCAACAACATTTGCAATAAAACTGATTAGGAATCCATCTGAATTAAAGGATTTATCCAAATCAAAAGAAGAACTATTTGATGTACCTTTTCTTCAAAAATGGGGTTATTAAAAGCTTTTATCTGTGTCAAAGTTTATTCTAGAATGGATTACAAGAGGTATTCTTGATATTCAACCCATTGAATATTCTACTTGGATAAAATGTAAACAAATAGATCATTGCTTCTTTACTGATTTGTACGAATCATGGATCTTCCATTTGGCTTGATGATTTTTGTGATATTATTAATGTCAACAAAAATAATAGATAATTCAAGTTTTCAATATTGTATAGGAGTTGACTGCAATGCTAGGCGTTGAGAGATATATGCATTTATTTCTTTCATTTATTTTTAATTGATTTATTAAAATATAAATAATATACTCAAATATAATTTTGAGTGAGTGTTGCAAACCTCCAACGTTTTAATGGTGAATATCACTTTTGATTCTTTAATATCAGTTCGGTTTGTCTGTGTTTACAATGGGGGTTTCTTTAACATTTTAACATGTATTTCTTGGAGATCTAACAATAAGTTCTCAAGTTAAAGAAATTAATAAAATTGACCTCGATTAGGTGAAAAAAAAAATTGAAAATGACAAAAACAATAAAACTCTCAAAAGTTTTGGAAAGGTCAAACAACATCCAACTAACAATTTTGCATCCTTCCTACAAGTTACACAACAGTAAATCCATGTCCTCAAGAAAACCCAAGCAGTCCATAAAGAGATACTATATGCCCTGTAATCATGTTTTTTTATAAGAAAAACTATTAAATTTTAAAATTTATTTATTTTTTAGCTTCAAAAAGATGTCGGTATTAACCCAACTACTCACACTTTCATCATAGAAATGCATGTTAAACACGTTGTCATTAAGGACATACCCTCTTGTGGTAGCAAAATTCAAAGCAGGAGCTAACATAGAAAATTCAACAAAATAAACCATTTGATCGTTTCCCTTTCCTATGGAATTTACAAATCCAAAGAAGTGATTGTTTAAATAAATCAAAAATATCACAAAAAGTAATCCACCTAAGATGATGTATCCAACACATAAAAACAACTAAGAAAACAAATATAAGTTTCATGCTCAAGTATGTTGTTCCCAATATTTAGCGACATAATAGACATGAAGAATTATCTATGTATGATCAAGTAAAACAAAAGCATTCAATAAAGAAAGATCTACATAGTTTATATCATGTTGGGTTTGTTCTATAAAAACGTAGCCAAGATATATCACTAATGTCTTCACTTTAAGAGTGTCAAAAAAGAGTAGTAATAATTGAAAATGTCATGTACAAAGATAAATTTGATGCAAATAATACTTAATCTAATGAAAATGACACCTAAGTTGCTTACAATAGTAACATAACTGGCATATAGCTCCATAAATCTTCTATTAACAATTTGATATGATTATTTCTATAATGAATGTTTTTTTCTCTTACACAAAAAAACTAACCATGAATGTAAGTGACCAAATTGTATTCAACCATTACAATAATATGAATTCCAACATTATGTATATATCACAAAATACTCCAAACTACACAAAAAAATATTCTCAAGCACATTTAATTTGAAGACTACACTAGTGTAGGTCTCATAAATATCAACCATTAAACCCTGGATATACCTATTTTCAAGCATTTCATATGAAGATTGAACCAATGGATATCTTGTAACAAATCATCTCATTATGAGAGGCAAAATGACTAATACAAAGGAAATAATTGAGAATGTAATTACACTCCCACTTGAATTATGTTATTCCAAAATCTAGAGACAAAAGTATCACAATGTATGGTTTTCTTCTCTTGCTTCTAACACAAAGAAATTGAAATGAACGAAAGTAACAAAATGGTATTTAGGAAAAATCATAACATATATTCAAACCTTATGTATATTAAAATGTCAACATGAGTTAATATTTGGTTTAATACAACATCTAAAGTATTGGTTGGCTTTAATCAGAGAGATGTATCTCAATCATAGCATCTAAGCCACATAAGAGATGCCTCATGATGGTGCCATCAAAACTGCAAATTACCTCCCAATCGTATCATCTACCACACAAAAGAAAAACTAATTAGTTGTGGCATCTAGGCCATAAAAGACCTAGATCTACCTCTCAGTAGGGTATCTACACCACATAATAGATACCTCTCAGTCCTTAGCATTTATGCATAGAAGATATCCATCTTGGTAATTGAACCCTTATTGAATCATAACCCTAATTAAACCCCAATCTTAACCCTAACCCTAATTATAAAACTAATAGTAATTCTAATTGTAACCCTAATCCAAACCCTAATTTTAACCCTAATATTAATTAAGATTAAGGTTCAATTAGGGTTAGAGAATTTATCCACAATCATAACCCTAACCCAAATTTTTATCTTACAACCATAAATTTAACCCTATCCCCAATCTTAACCCTAACAACACCTAAATTTAAACATAACCCTAAATTTAACTCTTATTAAATCATAACCTGAACTTAACCCTAATTAAACCCAATCATTAACAATACAATAATAATTATCATAGTACAATATTACTAATATAATCAATAATATATAATAATATAATAAAAACATAATAATAAAATAATAATAAAAATAATGGATATTATAGAATAATTTTGGATTAGGATGGCCGAAATGTTGTCGCGGGCTCCTACAAGGTTCTTTGGCGTTGTGCGTGGGCGAAAGGCCTTCGATGAAGATTTTTGTGCAAGGCGACCTCCTCTCTCTTTTAGTCTTAGCCTAAGTGACCTTCAACGCTAGGTAATTGAGGGCACTCTGAGGGCTCTGTTTTGTTTTCATCTGGTCGTGATGCTCTGCAAAAATCTTTGGCATGCCTTGTTGTCACTACGTCGGATCTCCATGGCTTGATATGGCCAAGGAAGAAGCTCAGGTGGGTGTAGAGCAACCAAAATCGAGGGGGCCTGGCAGAAGCAAGGTAGGATCTCTTCACAAGAAGAAAAACAAATTTATGCCAATGACTAGCGCACCCAGGGCATCCTTTGATGCCTCTATAGAGACCTTAAATGGCCCAATGAAGGGAGGCGACAATCAATCCCTGATCGGTCATACTCGATGGTAGTGAAAGGATCGAAAAAGATGAATTGTGGACAGGAAAAAGTGACAACACATTTGGCCTGGGACTCTAAGGGACAACATGTGTCTTCTCTGGGGTTGGGGAGACAGGCAGCTACTCGACATCAATATCCATAGAAGAATTAGGGGATGAACAATGGCTGGATGGAGAAATTTGGGGAGAAGGCCAACAAACATGGTGAACGACAGGCTCCTAAGGCTCTTCGTTGTGCTACCTCTTCCCCAACAGTTTCTTTCGTGGGGGAGATTGTTGAGGAAGTGGCTGAAAATATATCTTATTTTACAGAGCAGGGGCTGGTTGGTAGATTTTGAGGGTTCTAGCCAAGCCTCGCAGATCTTCACGAATGGATTGTGGAATTCTAGAAACCTTTATTGAAGGGGAATGTAGAGATTTACCCCATGGCAAGGGGATTCTTTGTAGTGGATTTTAAAGATGAAAAAGACCAAGACTTGGTCCTATATGAATACTGTTGTACCCCAAAATTAAAAAAATTGTTACACTTAGACATTTTGAAGAAATGAGTAAAAGTCTTGTTAAATCAGTCAAAAAAGGTCAAAATTTGGGTGTGCATGTCTTGCATGAGGGATTAAAACACAAAATTTTCAAAATCTAACGATCTGGGTCTGCTGAGCAGTTTAACCTACAAAACCCAGATCTCAGTTTTTCATCCCTAAATTTTAGGAAAACTGCTCTTTTTAGAAATTTTCTAAATTTAGTAAACTTTTTATGGGTTTTTCTAGGTTTCTTTGGAAATGGATACTGGCAAAACTTTCTAAAAATCGAAAGTTGGTCCGTCAGGGTCCAAACTGATTTTGATTGGCTCAAAATATGTCCATATCCGGCTGGTGCAGTCAGAATCTCAAAATAATCAGTTTTGCCCTACTGGGTCTATTTTGCTTTTTCAGAAGCATATCAGGAGCTTTGAGGTCATCAATGGAGGTCAATCAGCTGCCAGGCATCAGATTCAACATTCAAGCTCTAAACAAAAGATGAGATGGTAAATACACACGAGGAACAAGGAAGAAGTTAAAATTTGCAAGATTTTGACCAAGTCTGCTTGACTTGGGTGCCCTAGATGAAGAAGGGCGCCCATCTTTTTAGGGCACCAAATGATTGAATTTGGGTTTGAGCTCTCAGTCAAAGTTATTCAGAATCCTTCCAGCTTCGTAGCAAGTCTAGCGATGCAGTCAACGAATCATCCAATCACCCGAAATTCGAGATCAAACAAAGCAGTTTCAAACAGGAGACAAAGTGAAAATCATGAAAATATAAAAAAAAAATCTAACTTTGGGAACTTTCAGTGCCCCTGGTGCCCAGAGGCACCCAGCTTTTTGAGGGGCCTAACTTAGCTGTAAATATTTGCAAATATGCTCAATCTCTCCAGAATTCGGACAGCTTCGCAACGGGTGTCTTCGTCAGAGCATCTGACTTGTTGTTCTCCGGCAAATCCAGATCAAGCTGAAAGTATGGAATAACGGTTCAAAAGTGAAGATGAAAATCAGGTAAAATATTCTAAGTCTGAAGCAAATGGGCACCCCTAGAAGAGAAAGGAACTGATGATTTTGAGAGCCCAAATGAATGATTCTGTCAGTGAAGCCTCCAACATGTCTTCTTCAAATCAGAACAAGATTTCCAATGAGACTATTGGTACGTCAATCGGAGATGGCAGTCACCAAATGCAACAGGCAGAACAGAAGGTCTGACGAGAGTCAGTCAAAAGCAGAGAAGAAAATACAGAAAAATGGCTAACTCTAGTGAAGTTCAGTGCCCCAGGTGCCCAGAGGCACCCAAACTTTTGGTGCCTCAAATTCAACTTTTTGACAAAGTGACTCCCAGAGAACCCCCTCCAAAATCTTCTCAGCTTCGCGACAAGCCCAGCCGTCAATCAATTTGAGCTCCGGATCACCAGATTAGGCGAGATCATCTGTAGAAGTGAAAGGATGAAGAAATCGAAAAATATTCTAAGCCTGCTTAAGTTGGGCACCCCTGGAGAGAAAGGGTGCCCAAGATTTTGAGCCCTGAGATGTTAGAATTTGCAGATACAACTTCTAAGATCACTTTGTCAGTTTTGATCGAGCTATCCAATGAGGCTGACAGTCAGTCAATCGGATCAGTGTAGCCCCCGAGATCAAGATTTCACCAGAAAAATCAAAGGGAAATGAAGAAATTGAAGATCATAAAAATGGCTAACTCTGGACAAAATGGGCGCCCCTGGAAGGAAAAGGCACCTATGATTTTGGAGGTCTAGATGAAGTGTTTTGCCAAAGATGCCCCCTAGAACAATCTTCTCAGAATCGGTCGAGCTTCACAATGAATCCTTTAGCTCGTCCATCAGATCAATCTGGAAGCCAGAGATCGAGGTCAAACCAGGGGTCAAAATGGAAGAAAAGTTGAAAATTCTCAAAAAGTGGCTAACTCTGGAGAAAATGGGCGCCCCTAGCCAAGAAGGGTGCCCAACTTTCAATGCCTTAGTAGAATTTTCAAAGTTTTCAAAGATTCAAAATGGCAAGGGAAAGACGAATGTCTAAATTCATCGAACAAGCTGAGTTTAGGGTTTGAAGATTAAAGCAAAAGAAAGCAAATCTATTTCAAGCCCTAAATCTATTTAAGACATCTCTTCCTTTTAGTTTTCATCATTTTAGCAGGTGGCTTCCAAAGAAGAAAAGTGGAGCAGCAACTTTGAGGTTTTATTTCAAGATTCAAGAGCTCAAGGTTGCTGATTTTCATGAATAATTTTCAGACCAGCAACATAAGACCTTGATTTTTCACGCTTTTTCATCTAGAAGATCAAATTTTTGAAGGAGAAGGTCAAAGATTTTTAATTTTTAGCCATCTGGGTTTCTTCATCCCATTCTTCTGAACAACTTTCAAGAAATTTTCTCAAGTTGCAGCAGCTGCTTTTTCCTTGCATGTCAATGAAATCTTTAGAGTTTGCAAATTTTGATCATCTGGGTCCTCTCAAAACAGTCTTCTGAAGAAAACCCATGTCACAGCTTTTTCAAGAAAATTTCAAATTCTAGGGTTGGCTGCTTTTTCGATCAGCCATCAATGTTTTTCAAATTTGATCAACTGGGTCCATTTCTAATTGTATTCTGAACAAAACCCAGGTGCTAGCTTTTTCGGTGAAAATTTGAAGAAATTAGGGTTTGTTGCTTTTTTAGTCTAAATTCAACATTTTCAAAAATGGATGATCTAGGTTGTATTGCAACAAAATTTTGAGCAAAACCCATATCTCAGAAAAATTTCCAAAAATTTGTTCGTTTGAAGGCTGAAAAACTAGCATTCTAAAAATAGAAAGTTGCTCAAAGCTTGTCTGAACATAGGCAAGTTTACAATCATTCTTCAAGGTTTTCAATATGGAATACACTCCCCTCAAGTTAAGACAAAATCGGCACTACGTCAAAACTTCATCATCTCAGCTGAAGAACAAGAGAAGGTGTGATATGAGAAAAAGGAAAGGTATCAGAAAAGAGTTGTGCAATACTCTTTTGTTGGAAATCAAGAGAGGTGTCAAAAACATAAAGTTGCAGAGCCGCCAAGTTATCAATTAATGAGTCATCTTTTCGAGCAGCGATGTTAGAACTCATAAAGCAGCTGAAGAAGTGAAGGATTCTCTAAGTTTGATCACTGAAGGCGAGGAGATCTTGGAAAATCAAAATATTGCCTTAGATGGTATCAATGCACCTGAGAGGGACCCAGTTTCCTGCTTTTTAGCAGATATGATTGAGATTTAAAGCGACTTTCATCTAGAACCTTTCATTCCGCTTTCTTTCTATTCTTGGAATGATTCTTATCCATTCTTTGAAGAAGAGAAAAAAGATAAATGTAATAGTTGGCGTTTCTCGCTTTTTCTGCCTTCTAGGGTTTTAGATGTTATCCTCTTCCTAGATTTAGTAATAAAGCTTGCTTGCTGAGCAAGCCCTAGATTGTGAAAGCAAGGAGATTTTAGGGTTCCCTACTCCTCTGCTTGTCTATAAATAAGAGCCTTTGCTCATTAGTTTTTTTTAACCGTGCTAGTGAGAACAAAATGTTGATCCTATTGTGCCTTCTATTTGTTACTCAAGTATTGTTCAATTGTGTTGTGATAAGAAAATTGTTGAGCCTCTTTATCCAACAAGGAGTTTGTGTGATTGTTGTTTCTAGTGTGTAAGAGCAAGATTGCAAGCCTCTTTAGCTGCAATTTCTTGTTCCAGGCATGTTAGAAGGGAGTTTTGTTCCAGAGATTTGAGTAATAAAATCATGAGCCTCCTTTTCCTTGATATAAAATCTTAGGTTTCCGTTATTTGTGTTCTACTTTTATGATCTTGATTTCAACTTGCATTGAAGTGTGTAGGTGTTTGTTGAGAGATAGTTCATTGAAGTATTTTGTCAGAAAATATACCTTGTCCATTTCTAGTTTCTCTCACTCTGCTATTACTTGAGAAACCAGAAACATCTTTAGTTTAAGTTAGTCGTAGTTGAAGTTCTTTAAATCAGAAAATATCAGTTGTGGCATTTGTGTTTAATAAACCTTGTGCTCTAAGCTGATAAAAAAGATAGGCAACTTAGTTTTAGTTTAGTTTCTTTCAAACACCATCAACAAGAGGGAGCTTCCCCTCCTAATTTGAAGAGCAGTTTATCTGTGCATAGTTGTCTGTTTCAAATACACGTACCAGAGGTGCGAATTTAAACGCCAACAATTTTCTAGCGCCCACCGTGGGGCACGAGGCATAAAACAACAAAGAAATCTTATGCTTTATGACACGAGAATTAATATCTGGCACCTTATTGCTTGATCTAGTAGAAGCAATGGGTGATAACAACAATAATGTTGGAAGGAACCTGAGACGTACACCCCCATTACCTTGGGGTAGCATCATTGGACCTTTGGCTTTGCAGAAACATCATGAATTGCCTAAGGGGTCAAGGAAGCACTTTCCACGATTTCATGGCGATGGGACTCAACACCCTAATGATCCTCTTTCCACCTTCTCAACGGCCTGCGCCATCTTGCACGTGGAACATGAAGACATCGCAGTGCGTCTCTTTGTGGAGACTCTTGTTGAGAATGTTGTTGATTGGTTCAATCACTTGGAGCCGGGCATTATCACAAGTTGGGCAACTATGTGCGACAAATTCTTGGCGAGATTCAAGCCCGCTAAAGACAATCATTGGTTGTTTGCTCAACTTGCAAGTTCAAAGATGGAGTACAACGAACCCACGAGGGAGTTTGTAGCAAGATTTAATCGTCTTGTTACACAGATTTCTTCTACACTTAATCCATCACCGGAGATTCTGATGAGCTGCTTCATAAATGCTCTTCTATCAGATATAGCCTTCTTCTTGAAGACGGCAAAAGAAACAGAATTGACGGATGCACAAAGACACGCCATTGAGCTGGAAGATAATATGATCACTTCTGGCATAGTGAAGAAGGACTCAATTAGGCCTCTGGTTCAGAGTTCTGCAGATCCACTACTACACAAGGTAGCCAATGAGATGCTCGCACTACCACCACCACAATATCAACCTCAACAACAATATCAATCTCAGCAGTCATATCAGCCAAGGAGAAATGATTTTCAGCCTTACAACAGTTACAAGCCGCAGTTGCTAGCACCTCCACCAAGACAAACAGTTGAAGCTATACCACACGCAGTATTTTGTTCCTTTCATGATACCAATGAACAAATCGGTTCTACATGTCCTGAGAACTTAAGAATGAATCAAATTATGGGATATGTTGATGCTGCACCCAGTTCCAGTTTCATCCCAACACCAAGTTCGAATGTTGTCTCACCATAGATGGACAACTTCGATGGCGACTCCACAGCGGGATATTTTGAACCCATTATTGAAGAAAAAGTAGACCACCACTACTCTCTTGCAGCAAATCACAGAAGACACTCTTTGCCTGTGTTCACAAAGGCTCTACACGTGCAAGCGCAAAAGGAAGAAGAAGAGAGGCGAAGAGATAAAGAACAAGTTAAAGAAGCAGTTGCTCAAGACCCATTTCCAACCAAGTTTGACATTGTAGACTCCTTGATGAAGACAAGAATGCAGATTTCTCAGTTGGAATATCTTCGTGATCATCCTAAGCAGCTAGATAGAATAATACATGTGAAGAAAGAAGCTTCAAATCAACCTACATTGCTCGAGTCATCTGTTCCAGTGAAAGAAAATCCCAAACCTTTCTATATATCTTTATATATAGGATGGTTTAAATTGAGCAATTGTATCATTGACTCAGGTGCCTCAAACAATGTGATGCCTCTACAAGTAATAAAAGCATTGGGACTCTTGTGCACAGAAACTCAGAACGAGTGTTATTTGCTCCAGTCTGAGTCGGTACCGTTGGTCAGAAAAATGAAGGACACTCAAGTAAGGCTAACAACTTGTCCGAAGAAGAAGATAAAGATGAATATCCTAGTGGCTGACATTCCACCCAGCTACAGGATGTTGTTGAGCCAGAGCTTCCACAGAGATCTTGGTGGTGCAATGCAGTTAGATTGCTCATCAACAACTATTCCTATGGAGGAAGGCAAAATCAAGATGGAACCTGAACCCAAATCCCAATTCATGGTGGTGAAAATCCCAAACCCCCCACCCCAAATTTTGTATCAAGGAACGAGTCTTGGTAATTATGTGATGTTGTCAGAGATAGAAACCGAAGAGCAGAATATGGTTTGTCCAGAAAAGAGACCGATAGAGGATACAAATTTATGGATAATACAGTTTGATGAGGGTTGTTCTAATACAAAATTAGGAGCAGGGGACATGATCATCTCCCCTAAAGAAAAATTGTACCCATTGTCATATGGCCTGCAATTGGAGTTCACTGAAGCTGAAAAAGAGGCGCTTCAATCGGGCCTCAAAAATGCTGAAGACATGGGAATTGAACTCTTATGTGTTAAAGGGGATGTGGAGCTGATCGATGATCCAATCAAAGGATATTTCTAGATTAGAAAGGATCATCTATGAAATTATAGAAATTGGGTGTGGAATGTGATCGATTGGTTTGAAGAGATTGACAAAAGAGACATCTCAAAAATTGACAACAAAGACATCCCGAAGATGAACGATAACAAAGTTGGTGATTCAACAGTACCTGCCTCCTTCCTTGTGCCATATGCTGACTTTTGTCAAGGTGCGTCTAGCTGGACTTATGAAGATATGAGAATCTTCATCCCTGAAGATTTGTCTCCTGCGATACCCAGGAGAAGAGAAGTAAAGCCTTTCAGGCATAAACGACATCCTTCAGAGGTGGAGTAAATTTTCTGTGAATATTTTCCTTTATGTTTTTGTGATGTGTTTTCCCTTTCAGTGATGTGATCCTTATGTTATGTTTCCCCTTTCCGTAACAGTTTCGTCGTGTTTTAGGTGATTAGGAGTCTTGTTTTAGGTGATTTTTTTTAGGGAAGTCCAACTATTAGGTAAATTCTAGGAAGTCCCGTCACAGGTGACTTAAGGAAACTCTTATAAATAGGTGATTAGGAAATGATGCTGACTCCAATGCCCAATGGACAAGGCACTGGTCTAAGCCCAAAACTCCAAAGATTCTATGGTTCTCCTATGCCGTAAGTATCTGCCATGGTCCCCAAATAGAGCCAATGTTGTACCCCAAAATTAAATTTTTTGTTACACTTAGACATTTTGAAGAAATGAGAAAGTCTTGTTAAATCAGTCAAAAAAGGTCAAAATTTGGGTGTGCATGTCTTGCATGAGGAATTAAAACACAAAATTTTCAAAATCTGACGATCTGGGTCTGCTCAGAGTAGTTTAACCTACAAAACCCAGATCTTAGTTTTTCATCCCTAAATTTTAGGAAAACTGCTATTTTTAGAAATTTTCTAAATTTAGTAACTTTTTCTGGGTTTTCTAGGTTTCTTTGGAAATGGATACTGGAAAAACTTTCTAAAAATAGAAAGTTGGTTTGTCAGGGTCCAAACTGATTTTGATTGGCTCAAAATACGTCCATAGCAGGCTGGTGCAGTCAGAATCTCAAAATAATCAGTTTTGCCCTACTGGGTCTATTCTTCTTTTTTAGAAGCATATTAGGAGCTTTGAGATCATCAATGGAGGTCAATTAGCTGCTAGGCATCAGATTCAACGTTCAAGCTCTGAACAAAAGATAAGATGGTAAATACACACGAGGAACAAGGAAGAAGTTAAAATCTGCAAGATTTTGACCAAGTCTACTTGACTTGGGTGCCCCAGGTGAAGAAGGGCACCCATCTTTTTAGGGCACTAGATGATTGAATTTGGGTTTGATCTCTCAATCAAAGTTATTCAAAATCCTTCCAGCTCTGCAGCAAGTCCAGTGATGCAGTCAACGGATCATCCAGTCACCTAGAATTCGAGATCAAATAGAGTAGTTTCAAATAGGAGACAGTGAAAATCATGAAAATATATAAAAAAATTCTAACTCTACGAACTTTCAGTGCCCCTGGTGCCAAGAGGCACCCAGCTTTTTGAGGGGCCTAACTTAGCTGCAAAGATTTACAAATATGCTCAATCTCTCCAAAATTCGGACAACTTCGCAACGGGTGTCTTTGTCAGAGCATCTGACTTGTCGTTCTCCGGCAAATCCAGATCGAGCTGAAAGTATGGAATAATGGTTCAAAAGTGAAGATGAAAATCAAGTAAAATATTCTAAGTCTGAAGCAAATGGGCGCCCCTAGAAGAGAAAGGCACTGATGATTTTGAGAGCCCAAATGAATGATTCTGTCAGTGAAGCCTCCAACATGTCTTCTTCAAATCAGAACAAGCTTTCTAATGAGACTATTGGCACATCAATCAGAGATGGCAGTCACCAGATGCAGCAGGCAGAACAGAAGGTCTGACGAGAGTCAAAGTCAAAAGCAGAGAAGAAAATATAGAAAAATGGCTAACTCTGGTGAAGTTCAGTGCCCCAAGTGCCCAGAGGCACCCAAAATTTTGGTGCCTCAAATTCAACTTTTTGACAAAGTGACTCACAGAGAACCCCCTCCAAAATCTTCTCAGCTTCGCGACAAGTCTAGCCGTCAGTCAATTTGAGCTCCAGATCACCAGATTAGGTGAGATCATCTGTAGAAGTGAAAGGATGAAGAAAGCGAAAAATATTCTAAGTCTGCTTAAGTTGGGCGCCCCTGGAGAGAAAGGGCACCCAAGATTTTGAGCCCTGAGATGTTAGAATTTGTAGATACAGCTTCTAAGATCACTTTGTCAGTTTCGATCGAGCTATCCAACGAAGCTGACAGTCAGTCAATCGGATCAGCGTAGCCCCCGAGATCAAGATTTCACCAGAAAATCAAAGGGAAATGAAGAAATTGAAGATCATAAAAATGGCTAACTCTGGACAAAATGGGCGCCCCTCGAAGGAAAAGGCACCTATGAATTTGGAGGTCAAGATGAAGTGTTTTGCCAGAGATGCCCCTAGAATAATCTTCTCAGAATCAGTCGAGCTCTGCAATGAATCCTTTAGCTCGTCCATCAGATCAATCTGGAAGCCAGAGATTGAGGTCAAGCCAGGGGTCAAAATGGAAGAAAAGTTGAAAATTCTCAAAAAGTGGCTAACTCTGGAGAAAATGGGCGCCCCTAGCCAAGAAGGGTGCCCAACTTTCAATGCCTTAGTAGAATTTTCAAAGTTTTCAAAGATTCAAAATGGCAAGGGAAAGACGAATGCCTAAATTCATCGAACAAGCTGAGTTTAGGGTTTGAAGATTAAAGCAAAAGAAAGAAAATCTATTTCAAGCCCTAAATCTATTTAAGACATCTCTTCCTTTTAGTTCTCATCATTTTTGCAGGTGGCTTCCAAAGAAGAAAAGTGGAGCAGCAACTTTGAGGTTTTATTTCAAGATTCAAGAGCTCAAGGTTGCTGATTTTCATAAATAATTTTCAGACCAGCAACATAAGACCTTGCTTTTTCATGCTTTTTCATCCAGAAGATCAAATTTTTGAAGGTCAAAGATTTTTAATTTTTAGCCATCTGGGTTTCTTCATCCCATTCTTCTGAACAACTTTCAAGAAATTTTCTCAAGTTGCAACAGCTGCTTTTTCCTTGCATGTCAGTGAAATCTTTAGAGTTTGCAAATTTTGATCATCTGGGTCCTCTCAAAACAGTCTTATGAAGAAAACCCATGTCACAACTTTTTCAAGAAAATTTCAAATTCTAGGGTTGGTTTCTTTTTCGATCAGCCATCAGTGTTTTTCAAATTTGATCAACTGGGTCCATTTCTAATTGTATTCTAAACAAAACCTAGGTGCCAACTTTTTCAGTGAAAATTTGAAGAAATTAGGGTTTGCTGCTTTTTCAGTCTAAATTCAACATTTTCAAAAACAGATGATCTGGGTTGTATTGCAACGAAATTCTGAGCAAAACCCATATCTCAGAAAAATTTCCAAAAATTTGTCCGTTTGAAGGCTGAAAAACCAGCATTCTAAAAATAGAAAGTTGCTCAAAGCTTGTCTGAACATAGGCAAGTTTATAGTCATTCTTCAAGGTTTTCAATATGGAGTACACTCCCCTCGAGTTTAAGACCAAATCAGCACTATGTCAAAACTTCATCATCTCAGCTGAAGAACGAGAGAAGGTGTGATATGAGAAAAAGAAAAGGTATCAGAAAAGAGTTGTGCAATACTCTTCTATTGGAAATCAAGAGAGGTGTCAGAAACATAAAGTTGCAAAGCCGCCAAGTTATCAATTAATGAGTCATCTTTTCGGGCAGCGATGTTAGAACTCATAAAGCAGCTGAAGAAGTGAAGGATTCTCTAAGTTTGTTCACAGAAGGTGAGGAGATCTTGGAAAATCAAAATATTGCCTTAGATGGTATAAATACACCTGACTGGGACCCAGTTTCCTGCTTTTTAGCGGATATGATTGAGATTTAAAGCGACTTTCATCTAGAACCTTTCATTCTACTTTCTTTCTATTCTTGGAATGATTCTTATCCATTCTTTGAAGAAGAGAAAAAAGATAAATGTAATAGTTGGCATTTCCCGCTTTTTCTGCCTTCTAGGGTTTTAGATGTTATCCTCTTCCTAGATTTAGTAATAAAGCTTGCTTGCTGAGCAAGCCCTAGATTGTGAAAGCAAGGAGATTTTAGGGTTCCCAACTCCTCTGCTTGTCTATAAATAAGAGCCTTTTCTCATTAGTTTTTTTTAACCATGCTAGTGAGAACAAAATGTTGAGCCTATTGTGCCTTCTATTTGTTACTCAAGTATTGTTCAATTGTGTTGTGATAAGCAAATTGTTGAGCCTCTTTATCCAACAAGGAGTTAGTGTGATTGTTGTTTCTAGTGTGTAAGAGCAAGATTGCAAGCCTCTTTAGCTGCAATTTCTTGTTCTAGGCATGTTAGAAGGGAGTTTTGTTCCAGAGATTTGAGTAATAAAATCATGAGCCTCCTTTGCCTTGATATAAAATCTCAGGTTTCCGTTATTTGTGTTCTACTTTTATGATCTTGATTTTAACTTGCATTGAAGTGTGTAGGTGTTTGTTGAGAGATAGTTCATTGAAGTATTTTGTCAGAAAATCTACCTTGTCCATTTCTAGTTTCTCTCGCTCTACTATTACTTGAGAAACCAAAAACGTCTTTAGTTTAAGTTAGTCGTAGTTGAAGTTCTTTAAATCAGAAAATATCAGCTGTGGCATTTGTGTTTAATAAACCTTGTGCTCTAAGTTGATCAAAAAGATAGGCAACTTAGTTTTAGTTTACTTTCTTTCAAACACCATCAGCAAGAGGGAGCTTCCCCTCCTAATTTGAAGAGCAGTTTATCTATGCATAGCTATCCATTTCAAATACGCATACCAGAGGTGCGAATTTAAATGCCAACAAATACCAATGGAGTTGGAAGAATCAACATTTATTTTTACTGAAACCCTGGCACCCCTCCTTCAATCCTCTCACAAAATCTTTCAATCTGGCTCCAGTCTAGGTAAGGCTACTGAATCTTCCTCTTCAATTTTGGTGTGATGCATGCTTTGAAGCCATTGGTTGTTCACTGGGGAAGCTTTTAGGGGTGGATGAGGGCTCTTCAAAATTTTTGCACACTACCTATGCTCGCATACTAGTGGAGATAAACACAACCAAAAATATCCCTGCCAATGTGCTTATGAAAATTGCGGGGATGGAATGGAATCAATTGCTTGACTATGAGGGATTACCTTTTCGGTGTCGTCGATGTTTCAGAAGTAGTCACATGGCTACACACTGCTCAAAACGTTGGCATGAAATCCAAGCTACATGGCGGAAAGATGCCACCCCCCTACATTACTCAGTGGAAAAGGATGGGTCAGATGGAGAGGTTGATGTGCCACCAAAAGTTTATGATTCTGCCTCGAGCATGGCTCCATCAAGCGACTCCCAAACAACTACAAAGGCAACAGATACTTCCTCTATAGCGGAGCTTGTTGGAGATACTCCTCCTCCTGGCAAAGCCCCAAAGAAAAGTAGCGGGGATCAAATTGGGAATCTTACCGATTCAAAGGTCTTGGTAGAAGCTCAGCAAGAAGGTCATCATAGGATAAAAGATGACAATTCTAGACTAACTTCCCCAAAGGGAATCCAAATTACCAGAGGCAGTGTAGAGGATTTGGGTAAAGGCGCATCAGGGGAAATTTGAACAAAGGTACAAAGGAAAAAGAAGAAGTACGAGGCGAAATGTAACAAACAACACGAAACTCACTCAGTAGCTAGTAAAATGGGGCAAGAAGCAATGGCGGGGATGAGGTCCCCCAAATGTGGCCTCACTGGTTCATAGCTCCAGTCAAAAGCAATGGGTGTTGCCCCATATCGCAGTTATTTAACTATAAAAAAATAATAATAATAAAAATAATATAATAACGTTAATATAATATAATATAGTAATACAAATATAATAATAATAAAATAATTATAATACAATATAATAATTTAATATTCATTAATATAATATTAAGAATAATATAGTAATTATAAATTAATAATAATATAATAATAAGAATAGTATAATACTAATATTATTAATAATATACTATTACATATAATAATATATGATAAAAATATAATTATAAAATAATAATATAATAACATTCATACAATAATAACAAAACAATAATAAAATATTAGTATAATATAGTTATAAAATTATATCATTAATATTAATAAAAATATAAAAAAATAATAATAATAATACAAACTTTTAATCTAACCCAATTATTAATAATACAATACTTAATATAATATTTTATAAAGTAGTAATAATATCATTTACAATTCATTGCATGTCTTATTAAATTCTTTCTTTTTTTTTAAGTTGAAATATAAATAAACACCTCCATAATGATAATCTCAACACATATTATATTATATTATAATATACTTCATTAATATAATAACATCGAGAGGTGTATTACAATGGCATCCATCAAAAAGTAAAATTCAATGTAAGGAAAAACTCTTTAGTTTGAATTTGACGTTCAAATGACATTCAACTAGAATAACTACATTCATTGTATGTAGACATTTTTTCAAGTAGATTTAAAATAGATTTTAAAATGGTTTTAAATATCTTATTCACTCCAAAATACTTATTTTTTATATCATAATCAATTTTTTAATGATTTCATTTTTACTATTATTAATACGAAAATTTAATATTAATATTATAATTATTAATTTAATTATAGTAATTATTATAATAAATTAGTATTTATATAACATTATTTTTTTTGGTCGGTAATAAGATTTATTTTATTAAAGAGAGACAAAAACATATTACAAGGCAAAGACAAAACAAAATACAAACGCTGCTAAAACTCACCTAGCCTAAGAAACAACCCCTAAACCCATAAATAAGCATCACCAGAAAGTTAAGGGCTTGATTCTAGCCAAATACAAGCTTAAGAACAAGACACAAAGATCTTTGAACAGATTAGAAAATGAAGCACATTAGATTTTCTTCTTAGATTGGGATCGCAAGACCATATCAAAAGCCTTCTTTTGCTCCTTCTTTGCTTTCCTCCCCATGACCGTTTGCCACATGTCCTCGATCCTTGCAGCGTCTTTCTGCCAGGTCACAGAAGGGACCCGGGGACTCTTCCAGGCTCCACTTTCGTTAATTTCCTGTTGTTGCTGAACTTTCACTTTTCGTTGTCCAGCATCACTTGCCCGTGACCACACCCCACTTTTCTTTTCCCAACAATCTAGAGTTGCAGCCCCAGTTTTAAGTGTTGAATCCTTACCTTCATTCAAACACCCTTCCTGAAGCATGGCCACTTGAGACTGAGGCTGATCCTCACTTCTTACCGCCTAAAGTAGCGTCTCCACAACCTGGTTTGGCACCTCAGAAGCCCAACCCTCCTCCTCTGAGCATGTCTGTTGAGGTCTTTTAAGCTCTTCCATCTATTTTTCCATAGTGTAATGCTAGGTGGATGCATCTTTCCACCACAGAGAAGAATTGGTGTGTTTGTGTTTGACACACTCTGCAACCAAGTGCCCTATTTGATGGCAGATTTTACATCTAAATGGCACGCCTTCATAGTCCAGTGGCTGCACCCAACTGCCCTTTGAGGACTTTAGGAAAATCTCCTTTAGGGGAACCTTGGACATATTCATTTCAACCAAGATCTGAGCATAGGTTGAATGTAAGAGGTTTGAAGACCCCTCATCCACCATTACAAAATTACCTAGAGAGTTCCCTATTTCCTCCAAGCATGCATAAAACCATAAATGTAATGGGAAGTTAGGGAGTCTCACCCACTGGGGAATCCTTTCAAACACTTCTATAGTTGGGTTGAAAGCCAGATGCCATGGCTTTAACATTAGCACATGCTTTTCAGCCCAATCCCAGTGAAAATCACACAATATATGCTTTCTCTCCTTTTCTTTTTCAAAAAACAACAATAAAGAAGCCTTTGGCCATTGGATAGATTTGAACATACCCATCCAACAATGGCTTCCAGTGGTTTGAGATGCATTTGTGAAGATCTAGTAGGCTTGGTTATAAACCCCTAAAGTTTCCAATCAGGCCCAAACTAGAAAAGACTTTTTCACTAAAAGCCACCTCTTTCTCCACCTCTCCAGATATTTCTAGGGTGATTGAGTCAGATAAAGCATGGGTTGCAGTAGTCTCCCTATTTCCCCCCTAAGGACTTTTGTTTGTGTTTTCCTCTGCCTAGACTAGCCCAAACTTACTTTTCTCAATACCCATCTTTTTACCAACCTTGGAAACTCCCACACTACCTGGCATAGCCTCTCCAAGGTGTGTTTTTGACAAGCTAACACCATCTAGGACACGAGCCGCATTCTTCTTAGATCAGAGCGCTGAGGGGGTGGCCCCATCTGCATTCAAGCCATCATTATTTGATCCCCTTTTTCCTTTAACATCCACACCTTGAAAACTATGTGTGTTTATATCTATTTGGCATCTGCGTTCAAGGCCAAATCTATTGCAGACTTCCTTAGGCTGAGGTCCTACCACCGATTCCAACAACTTCTCCCCCTCTCGAATCGACACAACAGAAACCCTAGTCTCTGCAAGTTTCAAAATTCAGCCATTGCCTTCCATCCCGCTCCTTGAATAATTCTATAGCAAACTATTATTTATGAATTCCTTTTATTTAGATAACATTATTATTTATATAAAATACGTACATTATTTTTATTTTGAATGTTAAAAAGATAAATTAAAGTTAAAAAAAAAAAACTAAATACTTAGTGTCATTTAATAAATTTTTAATTTTTTAGGGTGAACATTTTTTTATAGTAGTAACATAAATATATTTTTTATAATTATAACAAATTTCAATATATTTATTTGTAATTTTTTTGTTTATTTTTCAATAGTGTATTTTTTTTCATTACGCCGAGAGGTGTATTACAATGGTATCCATCAAAAGCAAAATTCAATGTAAGGAAAAATTCTTTAGTTTGAATTTGGCGTTCAAATGACATGCAGCTAACATAACTACATTCATTGTATGTAGACGTTTTTTCAAGTAGATTTAAAAATGGTTTCAAATATCTTATTCACTCTAAAATACTTATTTTTTATATCATAAACAATTTTATAATTATTTCATTTTTATTATTATCAATACTAAAATTTAATATTAATAATTATAATTAATTTAATTATAGTAATTATTATAATAAATTAGTATTTATATAACATTATTATTTATATGAAGGGGTTTTTTAAGGTGGTCTGATGGAGTTTTATTTATTCTGTGCCATTTGCTGTTAGCGGTCTGCGAAGGTGGGAAGCTGGATAGTAATGGAGGCAATGTGGGGTTTTTCAACCGAATTACAGCAAAAAGGTTTTTTTGGCCCCCCAACTATGAAGCGGTTGAAAATGGTGTTAAAGACACACCAGAAGGATGTAGTGGACGCTATGGTAGCGGTCTTAGGGCCGCATTTCACGGAAGCGACGCACAGGGGGCGACTGAATACGGATATAGCTTCAATGGTGTTTGCGTGGGCAATGGAGCTGGGTGAAGACGCAAAGGAAACCAAATGGGTTTTACTGAAATTGTTTGATGGTGCTTTGCTCAGAAAATTGGAGTCCTTCTTGGAATGGGCGGTGCCGGGTGTGGGATTTGACGTCTCGGAAGGCATTGAGGACATGGACGAGGCAACGGAGGAGGGACTGATCCCGTTCATTAGATGGAGATGGCGGACGGATAGAGAGGTCTACAAAGAAGCAATTGCAGTAGCTTGGGAGAAGTTGAAATTCGAACTACATCGCCCGGAGATGGATAGAAGCCAGACAACCGGAAGGGTGCCGTCCATTTTTCCGCGAAAGAAACGGGGCTCAAGAAGAAGGTGTCGGGTGGGTGGAAGCGTTTCTAGAATAGTGGCTTGAGGTTCTAGGGTTGGGAAATGTCGATCAGTGTTTTGAGTCTATTTTTTGGCTATCAAGTCGGGCGTGAAAAATCAATTGAGCTTCAGGGTGTTGATGAATCCCGGAAATGTATTATGAGGGGCTGCTCGCTGGTTTTTTCTGTTTCTAAAACCAGTTTAGAGGAATGCTGAACTCTGGTTTTTTTGAAGGTTTTGTATTTGGGTGTCGGTCTGTGATGCTAAGTTGATGAAAAGGTTGCATGGATGTTATTAGTCGTAGGTTGGAAATGATGAATGTATGGGTTAATCCCTGCTGCTCGGGTGGAGCTTTTGTATTCCTTTTTTGTAATTTCCTATGTTAAATCAATAAAATATCACTTTTTACCGATCAAAAAAAAAAAACATTATTATTTATATAAAATATGTACATTATTTTTATTTTGAATGTTAAAAAGATAAATTAAAGTAAAATAAAAAAATAAATTAAAACTAAATACTTAGTGTCATTTAATAATTTTTTAATTTTTTAGGGTGAACATTTATTTATAGTAGTAACATGTAAATATATTGTTTATAATTATAAAAAAGTCAATGTATTTATTTGTAATTTTTATTTTTTATTTTTCAACAGTGCATTTATTTTTCAATAGTTTTTAGTTTTTTTTGCTTTATTTTTAAAGTTGTTTTATTCGCAAATTTATGAAGACCTCTATTAAAATAAATTAAAATTAAACACTCAATGTCATGTAATAAATTTTTAAGTTTTTAGAGTGAACATTTTTTGGATTCACTTGAATTTAGCTATCGCAAATTTGGCTTTAGTCCTGTTGAAACCAATTGCATTGCTATTATCTATTGTTGCAGTAAAACAAAACAAAGATTCAAGGAGTCGTAAGGTTTATTGCTTTTTATTTGTGGTTGTTTTATTATTGAGTGGGATAGAAAGTCCCCCAAGTTGAGTTTGTTGGACTTGCTAGGGCTCATTTGGTTTGGAACTTGGCAAGGTTACATTTTCTTAATACACGCTAGAATCAAAACTAGGGTTTGGTTACTTTATCTTGTATCTTTGTGAAGAAAATACATAAATTTAATATTTGATCTATCTTAATTGACAATTGTATCACGTTTGTTTAAAGAAGAAATTGGACATATGTATTGAAAATCAAATTATAATTAAAATCAGTCAATTCAAATTTCACGGGGAACTCATAAGACAACTAAGCATCTTTGCGTTTAACCTCTAATGTGCTATTGAGTCTTTTCTGGTTTTATTTCACTATCGAGTCTTTCTGCCTGATTTATTTTGCTCATATATTATTTGATTGATTGAAACAGTGATAGCATATGGACATTTTACTGTTGTTTTGAATAAGTTGATGAAAATAGGCGCCTCGAGAAAAGATAACTCTCAATGTATTTTATATATATTAATATTTAATATATGTATGCTAACTTATAATAATAATTAAATTTATTATTATAAATATGCTAATAATAACAATAAATATAATAATTTGAAATTCAGTAAATTCATTTATACTTTAAATAAACTCTTGGAAAAGATATATCTCTCCATGTTATTTATATAGGGGAGAGGGGCCCATAATGGAGCAGGGTTCAAACACAATATAGACTAAAAAAATGATCTGAGTATTTTTTTCTATTTTTAAAATGGTATTTTATTAGATTACATAAATGCTTAACTATTTTGACTTTCAATTTACCAAGGATAAATGGCACAATTGCTCATTGGAATTTGACACTTTATAAAAAATATAAATTGTCAAAAAAATGTTTAATTTATAAAAATCTTCTATATTAAAACATTATTATTGATTTTATTAATCATACATATTAAATATCAAAAAAAATATAAATTTCTATTTTTAATGTAGTTTGGTTATTTTAAAAAATATATTATTATGTATCATATAAAATATTTAACAATGCATAGAATATTATTTTAAGAGTAATTATATTACATAAAATAATTATTCTAAATTGTAAAATTGTATTATTATTTTTTGATTGATTCAACATTTAATTTAATATTTAACTAGAATAACTTGACTATAAATTAATTTATTAATTTCATATGTGCAATAACAAATATCATAAATACATTATAAATGCCAATTTGAAATTATTTTGTTTGAGTTAATTTATTTTACTTTACAAATTGATTTTATTTTTCATATACATACTAAATTCAATTATCTAAAACATATTTAAATATCACTTTCAAACCTAGCAAGAAATAATTATATAATTTTTTTTTTCAATTCATCGATCAAAAATACATTTAAATGTCAATTTGAGCAACAAATAATTATATAAAATTAAAAATAGTTCATCCTTTAAATTCATCTATCTAAAATCACATTTAAACATCAATTTAAAACCTAGGGAAAAATAATTATATAAAATTAAAAATAATTTAATCCTTAAATTCATCTATCTAAAAACATATTTAAATATCAATTTCAAATTTAACTAGAAATAATCATATAAAATATAAAACTAATTTTATCCAATGAAATATTTTTTTATTATTTAAGGCAAGTATTAATAATATTATATTTTATTTAAATGTTATTGTAATATGGTTGAATACAACTTCATTTAACATGTACTCAAAACCCCAATCAAACATTGTTAGCTTCATAAATAAAAATAGTCATCATAAATATAAATAAAAAATCATTTATAAAAGTCAAATAAAATTTAGAAATTCAAAAACATACAAATGCTCACTAATAAAATTGGAACTCTCCATACATGTATAAAATTGGAAGCTCTCCAATCACCTGTAAAACACACAAATTTTGTATCTTGAAATATACTAGCAATCGCACCCTAGTGTGCAATGGGTACGACGAAGAAGTGTGGAAGGTCAATTAGGATAAATTTTGGTATATTTTTTGCATATATTTATGAAAAACATGAGGTCAATTGGTAGGCCATTTAGTAAATGATGTTGTTTGTGCAACAAAGGTCTCAATAGAGAAGTGATAGCTTCAAATCAACTACGCATCCACTTATAGGGATTCAAACATGATTGAAATAAAACCTCTAAATAAGGAAGATAATCATGGTCCATTACCAATAGGCTCATTTTATGTTTACATTAAGGAAAGGGAGAGAGAGAGAGGGGGAGATATGGATAGAAAGAGGGAGAGATAAATGGAGAAGAGAGAGAGAGAGAGAGAGGGCTAAGGAGATAGAGATGGAGTGGAAGATAGAGATGGAAATATTAAAAAACATATTATATATAATTCCCATAGATTGGACACGGTAAAAAATAAAAAACTAACAAATACGGTCGTTGCATAGAATTGTCAGTTGCCTGGGACGGTTATGCAAGTGCATGGGGCATCTGATGCCCCATGTCTTTTTAGGCGCTGGATAGCCTTTGCCCCTATGGCTGGCCTCGCACAGATCCCATCGATAAACTTTTGTCCACATTAACTTCTGCTTTTTATCATTGTCATATATAAATTATATAAAATCAAAGATAAATATATGTATAGTATACTTTATTAAATATTTAATATTATGTACACCGAAGAAGTGTGGAAGGTCAATTTTGAAAAAAAATGGTTTATTTTTGCATACAATTGTGTAGCACATGAGGTCAATTGGTAGGCCATTTAGAAAATGATGTTGTTTATGCAACAAAGGTCTCAATTGGAAACTGGTAGCTTCAAATCAACTATGCATCCATGTACATAGATCCAAACATGAGTAAAATAAACCTTTGAATCAAAAAATATAATTAGGCTCTACTACGAACAAGGTTATGTTATGTTTGCAGTTCACATAGAGGACGAGAGAGAGAGAGAGAGAGAGAGAGAGAGAGAGAGAGAGAGAGAGAGAGAGAGAGAGAGAGAGAGAGAGTGTGTGATAGGAAGTGATATAGAGAGACATAGAGAGGGAGAGATATAGGGGTAGAGAGTGGAAGTGATATAAAGAGAGAGGTAGACAGAGGGAGGAAGAGAGAGGGAGGAATAGAGAAGAGAAGGGGAGATAGAGATAAGATATGGATAGGAAAAGGGAGAAAAAAGAGAAAGAAAGAAAGAGGGGGAGAAAATGAGACAAAGGAGGAGAAATAGAGGTAGATTGATAAAAATAGAGATAAATTTAGAGAGAGAAAAATATATATAAATGGAGGGATAAGGAGAGGGAGGTAAAAAAAAGAGTGGATAGAGAAACAAAGATAGAGAGAGAGAGAGAGAGAGAAATAAAAATATAGAGAGGTAGACAAAGATTTATATAGAGAGATAGAGATTCAATGAACGAAAAACTAAAATGAAAAAAAATTGATGTATAAAAGAAATGAAAAATTGTCCAACAACTCTAGATGTTGCAATCGACTTGCATGTGTTTCCACAAACATGGACTGTGGATCTCAGAAGTCAATGCCTTTGATGTAAAATAAAATTATTTTTTAAATATCATCTAAAAAATAAGTAATATTATAGAAAATAGGGAAAAAATATAAAATATAATAATTTATACTTATAAAATATTGTATATAATGATAAATATAAACTATATTATTGTAAATATAAGATAAATCTATTTGAATTATAAATGTATATATAAATTAATAAAATATAATATAAAATGTAATGAAAACATATAGTATATAATTTCAATATAAAGATTTTGATAGAGGCGAAGAGAGCAAAATGTAGCTGCGATGAAGAGAAAGTAAAAAAAGGAGAGAATAAGAGAGAGAAAGAGGGGGGAGAAAGAGCTAGAGAGGGATAAATAAGTGGAGAGAGAAAAGGGGAAGCAAAGTGAGGGAAAATAAAAAATGGAAATGAGATGTATAGAGAGTGAGAAAGAATGATAGAGTGATAGAGGAAGAGAGGAAAATAGAGAGGGAGATTGATAGAGAGGGGAAGAGAGAAAGAGAGATAATGAGATATAGAGGTAAAGAGATAGACAAAAGATGGAGAGATAATGAGAAGTGGAGATAGAGAAAGAGAGGGGAAATAAACAAAGATAGAGGAAGAGAAATCGATATTGAAAGAAAGAGAAAGACAAAGAGGAAGTGAAAAAGAGAGATAGAGAAAATAGAGGGATAGGCAAGGGGAGAGAGGGGGGATAGAGGTAGACAAGAGAAGACATAGGAAGAAGATAAAAAGGTAGAGAGATAAAAGGGGAGAGAAAATTACAAGGATAAAGATGAAGAGAGAGAATGGATTGAGATATATCAAAATTACAATGATTGAGAATTGACAAGAAGAATGCAAAATGATAGAAATATTTTTTTTTTGGTTGGTAAACTTTAGTATAGTATTATTAATGTTAAAAACTTCAAGAAATACAGCGCCAAAAATAGGGCCATTCTACATGATAAAAACTAATGCTCAATCCATTAAAACGGAGAGCGCTACCCTGACAATCCAAAATACCCCATTTTACCCAAAGATCATACAAAAAACATTTTGGATAAAACCTATCATCACAGTGCTGAGATAAAATCCGTTTTCTTTTGAATGTTCCGCCATCAGCACAGCCAAAAAATGCCAACACCAACGTCGTTCGCCTTCCAGCTACCTTTGAGTACGTCCATTTCTTTGTATTCTTTCACTCCATTCCATCACATTCTTCTCACTGCACAACACCTTTCCAAAAATTTTCTACTCCGACTTTAGCAACTAACACCATTCACACTAAGTTTCCTGTCTAGCAGCTCTTCCACCCCTTACACTTCCCCTGCTCCCAAACCGTCTTCGCCTTGGAACCCTGTTCGACTGGTCACCACCCACCCGCCTCTCTTCCTCTTCTTGCTACTGCAATAAAAGTCTTAGGTTCTCCCAGGCTGTGAGGATTTCTAATTTGTATTCATCCCTATCCACTAGCCTCCGCCACCTAACAAACAGGATTAGACCCTCCTCTGTGGCTTCATCCATATCCTCAATGCCTTTAGAGACATCATAACCTTTCCCCGGGACTACCCATTCTACCAAAGATTCCAATTTCCCCAGCAGCTCCTCAAACAAAGATCTCATTACCCACATAACTATTTCAATTTCTTCATTCAATTCCATACCCCACGCAAACAGCATCGAAGCTATGTCGGTATTCAAGTGCCCTCGATGGGTGGCCTCCATGAAATGCGGTCCCAATGTCTCCAACACCGCTTCTATCACCTCATCTTGCGGATTTTCAATAGGTACTTCAGCCTGAACTTTGATACGGGACCTAAAAAGCCTTGCTGCTGGAGCTTTGTTGAAAATCCATACATTGCTTCCATTATTGTAGCTTTCAAAAAACCAGCACACAAAACTTTCCCTTACTCCGCACTAAAACTTTCACCAGAAACAAGTTTGAAATGAAAGCCAAATGCAGCATTTTCTTGAAATAAAAGGCCATCATCTCGATTAAAAAGCTATACTTCCTACCCGTCCTTCCCCTGCCAAGCTTTAAAACTTCACCACCAGATGTGCATTCTAGGAAATCATTAACTTCCTAGCCTTTCAATGCAAATTGTCTCAACCAGCCTTCCCAAATGCCGGGGCAGATCATTCAAGTTGTCATGCCTGACGCCTATCAGCCTGCAACATAAATAAAACCTATGACTTCGTAGTAATCATTTGTCCTCCAATAGTACTTCATATTAAGGCAGGCCACTGGCTTCCGTCCTCCTTCACCGCACACAAAAACTTGTGATGACAACTCCCGCAGTAACCACCATCAAAGATAGAGAAGAAATATAAAAGGAGCTAAAAATCATATATCACCACCTAACGGAAATCCTCCTTCCTTGTCTACCCTATCACATCAAATGACATTGCCCATTTGGATAGGCAGTCAGCTTCAACATTACCCATCTGCCGAATGTGACTTACTTCAAACTTTTCAAAAGAATTTAGGACACTTATGATAGCTTTTACACAAGCTTGCAAATGCCAAGCCAAAGCACCACCATTGATTATTGCTTGGATTATTACCTGTGAGTCACCCTCTAAATGCAGATCTTTAACTCCCAGCGATTTCGCTAAACCTACAGCCAAAAGGGCTGCCTTTGCTTCCGCAACATTATTTGACCCATCATCCAACTTTCGAGCCCCAAAAGCAATCAAATTACCTTGGCTATCCCAGATAATAGCCCCTGCTCCTGAGGGACCAGGGTTACCTTTTGTAGCTAAATCAAAATTTGCCTTGTACCAGCCATCCTTCGGTTTTTCCCATACTGCCATTTTCTGTGATATTTGAGCTTCTCCTTGCCCCGCCAACATGTTCCCAAAATGTACCTTTAGCCCTGGCCACATTTTTTGAAACTTGCTATCCTCCCCTGAAAATGTGATAGAAATATTATTATCACAAGCATGTTAGTTTTTCTATTAGCTTATATTTTAATTTACTAAGTGTAACATTGTTTATACTAAATTGCTTCTAACCTTAATAATAGTACTAATATTAATACGATTCATAATATTAATAATATTAGAATAATATTAACAATTTGGACATAATTCGAACTAGATATATTAATAAAAAATTAATAATATAATAATAAATATATTAAAATATAAATATTAATATAATAATATTACTATATAATAAAAAAATAAAATACTAATTATAATATACTAGGATAATAATATTATATAAAAAAACATTTTCTAAATGACCTACCAATTGACTTCATGTACCACACAAATGTATAAAAAAAAATCATTTATTTTCCTAATTGACCTTCCACACCTCTTCAGCATACTGATTGCACACCAAAGTGCAATTGCTAGTCCTATATTTGAGAATAACAGGCTGATTTTGTCCATCCATGGTGCACGTTGATCGAGAGAGGATGCAATATGGTTCAAACATCTGTAGCCGTCGATCAACATCTGTCGTTTTTAACTTTTCCGTGACTTTTATTCCTTTATTTTTGCGGATGTAATGTTAATGCTTGTTTGACGTAATCCTATATGAACTTGAGGAAGCTCTAAATAAGGCATGCAAGATGATTTATATAATCTTCACCGCCTGTTCATGTTTTCCCCCTCGTTTTTCACATCCGCTTTTCCTTTTTCACCTCGATTTTATTGTCATTTTCCACGCCTAAATAAGACATGCAAGACGATTTATATAATCTTCACCACCTGTTCATGTTTTCCCCCTCATTTTTCACATCCGCTTTTCCTTTTTCACCTCGATTTTATTGTCATTTTCCATGCCTAAATAAGGCATGCAAGACGATTTATATAATCTTCACCGCGTGTTCATATTTTCCCCCTCATTTTTCACATCCGCTTTTCCTTTTTCACCTCGATTTTATTGTCATTTTCCACGCCGTTCTTTTATTTAGGCTACCTTTATTTTACAAGCATTTATGCCCATCGAAACCGAGGCCTTCTTTACTTATAAATACTTCACATCGGAAAGTATATATTTTTAATTTGATTTTGTCCTTTAATAATATAGAGGACAGTTACTATATTAAAAAATATTATATATTGATTACATATTATGATTATATTTGATAATATATATTATATAATATATAATTTAAATTTAATATACAATTAAATAATAAATATGAAATAAATATTTAACATATTGAATATAAATACATACTTCTAACATATAATAACATTTTAAAAATATATTATATAATTTATATTATATACTAATCAAATTTAATATATAATAATAAATAAATATATTTTATTTAAATATACAATTTATATTATCATATTATATACACATAATATGATAATTTAAATTTAAATTTTTGTTCAGTTGATAACAATGTCAAAAAAAAAAAAAAAGTGCATATAAATTAAGTTAATAGTAATTATTTTTAAGAATGAAATCATAATAAGTTATGCAAATTACTTATCAATTGATTTTTTAACTTTACAAATTTTAAAATAAACAATTTTAATTTACTTTAAAGGGGTTTTAATTTTCAAAATTTAATTTATTTAAGAATTTAACTATATTTATGCTAAACTTTATAATAGTTTATATTTATTATTTTTTTAAATCAAAATATCCTTAGAATGTTTTGGAAGTTACTATACAAGATTTTTGAAAATGAATTTTATAATTTATTAATTTATTAATTTTAACAATTAGTTGCATTTAAAAATATTCATTATTTTGTGGGCGGATGGGTGGGTCCCTCCCCTGCCTCTCCTTTGACACCCAACATTGAGGGTGTGTGAGTTGGCTATGAGTCGGAGGGAGAGGACGCTGAGGCGACATATCCACGTCACACCTTGGATATCCATAGTTCACTGTAGGGAATGTTGGTCGTCTTAATGAGAACGGCTCATTTGAAGCGGGCTTTAATGTTTGTCAGAAAGCAGGTTTGGCTTAGCTTTCAAGTCCTCCATTCGGTGACACGTCACGTACGGCAACTCTCGACAAGACTACAGTTTAGCCGGGTGGCGATTCACTTCACTTGAAGTGATTATTGTTTAAGGTGCTTGGACTGCGTCCGTAGCCCTCCTTCATAGCAAGGATGTGAAGATCGTCCTTTCATAATTTCGGCATTTGTGCGATGGCCAAGCGGATTCTCACGGGTTTATTTGTGGATCCGTTAAATTCATTTTGGTGCTTGGTTTTTGCATTCTGGTTTTGTTTTTCTCTTGTGCAGGGTGTAGCAGTTATCATGGAGGGGTAGAAAAAATTGAAATTCACCATATATATTTCCTTGGATGGTTTGGAATGCTTCGGTGTTGACACGCCGGTTTCTCTGGTCGCCACAGAGAGACAAATTGCTTTCAGGGAAATCACAGATCAAAGGCTAAAACGTATTTTGCTCGAGGAAGATCCTGTGTTACTGGTCGCGGTTAAGATGGTTCTGGGAAATGAACACTTGCATCGAAAGGAATATGCCAGAGACAATGCTCACATTTCCTCGCGTTTTCTCGCAGTATTATTGGACCTGGAAACCCCGAAGAAGTTGGCATGGGAGCTGATGGAGCATTTGTTCCGCATGGATTTACTCAGTGGACTGGAAGATACGTTGAAGGCAGCCCTTTTGGGTAAAGGTATCCCATGCCCGGTTGATTTGCCTCTCTTATGGCACACGGAGGAAGCTGTCAAGGTGTATCCCTTCCTCCTTGATCTTAAAGGGCCAGCTTTGTCTCACCACCGAAAGCTTGCGGACATGGCCGTGGATTTCTTGAAACGCAAATTAAAGTTGGTGCCGGCAGAGGGAATTGACTGGTTGGAGGGTTTTGTCTGTTTTGCGGAGGTCAATGGTTTCATGTAAGGTGGCCCTGTGTCTAAAATCTTTAATAGTCATTTTTTGTGGTCTTTGCATTTTTTGGCTGCCTTGTTCATGTGGGTTGTGGATCGGTCTGTAAACCCTCGTCTCTGTTTTCAAATTTTAATGGGTTGTTACTTGTTCGGGTTCGGGGAAATCTCGGTTTTGAGTTTCGGTTGGGCTGTTATCTTGCCCGACGGCGGTGGTGGTTGGTTATTCCTGCGTAGCAGACGCTTGTAAGCCTATTTTATTTCAATATAAAATATCTATCGTGCGTATCAAAAAAAAAAATTCATTATTTTAATAAGAATAACATAAGTAAATTATATTTTATAGTAATTTTTAATTATATGAAGGAATTTTGTTTTATCTTACATATATACACACAACTAGATATATTTGACTTATCTATATATTAATGACATCTATCTCTATGCATATCCCTATGTACTTATTAACCATCTTAATATGGTCGTTTATGTACCTTGGATCACTTGTGGAATTACAAACTTGATCATCTTATATTCAAACTCAAGTTTAACCCCCCATAATAAAACAAGTTGGATATGGATAGTTTAGATAGTTGCTTAGTTCCCACCTATTCATTTTATGCCAAGGGGAAATTAAATGCAAATTTGTATGATTGTTATGTCCTAGTATTTAAAGGCGCAAGGTGCATTCATTTAAAGTGTTCATCATCTCAACATCACATCTTAGGAGTATTATTTGCATATCACTCACATTTAAAGAAATAAACATTTAAATTGATGTAATAAAATGAATTTATATATGTGATAGCCCTAAGAGCATATGCATACTATCTTCAATTGTTTACACACATTTCTATGGGATGCCTTAAGAGAACTTGTTCCCTATTGACATAATGAAAACACTTCCAAAATATTTCTAAATATTGCCAGTCCCATATAATAGAAAAGATAGAAAAAAAAGAAAAGAAAAGTGAAATAAAAAGTAGTTGTACACACTATTCTAAAGGTCATTTCCACAAATATGTGATATTTAAATGTGAGCATAGATTAGACTTAGATCTATATACTTGCTTTTCACATTGCAAATAAAATTTTGTAATTTTGAGGTGAATTATATATTCTCCTTATCCATTCTTGATCCTAAGATATCATAGATTTATAATCTTGACACAAACTACTCATTCTTTAATCACATAACTAAGTATGATTAATTGTTACATTTACTTTTTCATATAGTAACATTTATTGTTTCAAAATAAAGGATAAGTGCATATAATGGGGGACAAAAAGGTAATCATTTAAGTTTAATTTTGAAGATAAAATTTGCATGCTTTGTTAAACATGAATGAACCATAATGACTTGACATTCACCAAGCCATAATGCATGCTTGTTATAATAAAGTTTAAGCTTTTCTAAAATATTTTAAATAATGTGTGGAAATTATTCACACTATAATTTAAAATTGTAAAAACCCTACCCATTAAGATTAGATTTCAAAACCTAAGACACCCTTCTACATTTTAACTTCCCAATTTTGGTTTTCAACATAAAATAACATATTCAAATTTCATTTTTATCAACTTTATGTATGTTATAACAAAATATAATAATAATGTAATATTATCTAAATTGATATATTAATAATAAAAAATATAATAGTAAATACATAAAAAATAAAATATTAATATAATAATATTATTAAATAAATAAAAAATTAATAATAATAATATATATAAAAAAAATAAATTCTAATTGATCTATCAATTGACCTCATGCACTACACAAATGTATGAAAAAAAATTAGTTTATTTCTTAATTCACTTTCCACAATTCTTCGGCGTACTTATTGCACATCAAGGTGCAATCGCACATTGCTGTGCAATGGGTACGCCGAAGAGGTGTGGAAGGTTAATTAGGAAAATTTTGGTCTATTTTTTTTATATATTTGTGTTGTACATGAGGTCAACTGGTAGACCATCTACCAAATGATGTTTGTGCAAAAAAATTCTTAGCAGATAAGTGATAGTTTCAAATCAACTATGCAACCACTTATAGAGATCCCAATGTGAGTAAGAAAATCTTTTAATTTGGAAGAAAATCAAGCTCTATTACCAACAAGTTCATGTTATGTTCGCAATAGGGAGAGAGAGAGAGAGAGGGATAGAAAGAGAGAGAGATAGAGTGGGGAAGAGCAAGAGAGAGAGAGAGAGAGAGAGTAAGGAGATAAAGATAAAGAGGAAGATAGAGGTGGAGATGGAGAAGGAGAGGGATATGGAGAGAAGGAGAGGGAGAGAGAAAGAGATGGAAGAGATAAATATATATAGAGAGAGGGGGAGAGAATGAGAGAGAGAAATAGAAAGCTAAAGATAGAGATATGAAGTGATATAGATATAGAGGTCTAGAAAGAGAGAGGGAGACATGTCTAGAGATAGAGAGGGAGAGAGGAAAATTGAGGTAGAGATGAAGATAGAGTGAAAGAGGAAGGGGGAGAAAAATAGATTGAGAGATAGAGGTAGAAGGAGAGATAAAGGCAAAGAGAGAGGGAGAGATAGAGAAGAGATATAGAGATATAGAGGAGGAGAGTATATATAGATGGAGAGAGGGACAGAGAAATATGCGAGATAGAGAGAGATGTTGGGAATAGGATGCCATTTAATTGCATTCTAATCATATTTCATGTATCTCCTAATTCCTTGGAATGTTTTTCACAACACTAGGATTAGGAAGGGATTAATTTGGAATGAAATAAATATTTAATTTGACAATTGTAGTTATTACTAAGTGTTAGGAGCATGTGGGGACGCCTTGGGATATCTCCTACAAAATAGGAGCACATGGGTGCACATATGGGGGATGGGGGTCCACCATAGTTTAGTTAATGGTTGGTGAATTTAGTACACTTCAAAAATGCATCTAAGGTTCCTACAAAATAGGGATTTTGATTTATGCATGTTGAGATCTTAGAAAATAGGGATTGAGGTTTAGTTCAGTTCAGTTCAGTTTCAGTTGTCTTCAATTGCATGTTAGTTAATCTCAGTTGACTTGAGTTGCATGGACATATAACAGGTTGCTACATTCAGTTAATAGATGGAGGATCATTCATGCATGTGTTGTTTTGCATGAATGGGTGATAGATAGATTTCAGTTAACAAATATTAACTTGGTCTCACTTTGGGCGCCCAAGTTGGGATCTTTGAGTTACAACTAATGCATGGAGAAGATATTTCTAATGCTCAGTTAAGTGGGACCTATTTTGGACGCCTTCTTGGAGGATGAGCATGTTTGAGATGTTTTTGATAACTATGATATTAACATTTCAGTGTTGGGTGCCAACTTTGAGGGAGACTCTTGTTTGACTTTTTCACTAGGCGTGGATTTTCTCAAGAGGCTTTGTGATTATATATTTGATTACTCTTATGAGTTTGTAAGCAAGAATATAGTCTATTATTGCAACAATTGTGTGAGAAAATATTGCAGGTTGTGAAGAAGAAAGGTTGAAGAACAAAGGAAGCATATCAAGGAGAATTGAATCAGTATTATTGTAACTCATTTAAAGGTTAAATAATACAAGAAAGATCAAATTCTTGGTGGAGTTTTCAAGAGTTTTTTCCTAAAAAGGTTTCTCCACGTACATGTAGTGTTCTTTCTATTCTATCTTATATTTCTTCTATCAATCTTTTGTCTACTTTCTACAACTTTAAAATTGATCTAATTCAAGATTAATCATTCACAAGGATTTGTGACAAAGAATACTAAAATTGAATCAATAGTTACATAGGATTTATATATTTTAAGCTACTTTTCACTACATAATTTATCTTCATTTATCAACATTTGGTATCAAAGCTAGTGGTTGGTTAAGGGTTTGTGATGCCTTTCTCTTAAAAGTTTGAAGGTTTTTTGGTTGTAGTGGGAGCTTTTACTATTGTGTATTGTAGATTTGGAAAATAAGTTTGTTTCAATGAATTCTAATTCTCATCTAGAAATTGAAAGATTCAATGGATCTAGTTATGAGATGTGGAAATTAAAAATGGAGGATCTCCTTGAAGAAAGAGATCAATGGTTAGTTGTTTGTAATGATAAGAAGCCATCTACAATGATGTCAGATGAGGATTGGGCTAAGCTTGATAAGAAGGCAAGAGGGACCATAAGGTTATGTCTTGTTGATGTTGTTCTCTTGAATGTTTTAGATGAAACTACTGCATTCAAATTTTGGAAGAGGATAGGTGATATTTATCAAACTAAAAGTATTACAAATAAGTTGTATCTGAAAAGATAGTTGTATTCTTTAAAGATGAAAGATGGTGATTCTGTTGCAAATCATTTGAATGCTTTTAATTTGATTCTGAGTCAATTAGCATCTATAGATGTAAAGCTAGAAGATGAAGATAAATGCATATTGTTACTTTGTTCTTTACCAGAGTCTTGGGAAAATCTAATTGTTGTTATCAGTGGTAGTGGTGCAAATCCTAAGATGGACAATATAATTCCTACTCTCCTTTCAGAGGAGATGAGGAGGAAGTCTAAAGAGGAAATCCAAGATGCCTTGAGTGTAAAAGGTAGGCTTGAGAAAAAGGAACCTAAGGGAGACAAGGACGAAAAGGGTAAGTCCAAAGGATGTTCTAAAACCCCTGGTAATAGTAAGGTAATTTGTTGGAACTATGGGAAACTGGGACATGTGAAGAAGGATTGTAAGAACAAGAAAGAGAGTTTTGATTCTTCTATAGAGGAATCCTCAGATGACAATAAGGATGCATTGGTTATTTCATCTAATATTGTATGTGATAATTCTTTGCTTGATGTTACAGAGTAATCTTTATGAAGAGGATGGTAGTCACAATTCCATGTGTGACTCGGTACTACGATTCAGTGGGATTTGTTGGCAGTGACGTGGATGGATCATTTGTAAGGTTATCTTCAAGTGATTGGAGATATGGTTTCCTTGTTTAGAGTGTATTTGTTATGATGTCATGTTATACTCTTGATACTAGTTCAAAGTTTGGCATATTACATGTTCTCTTGAGACCAGGATGTATATATGTTATGGTGCATGTGATCTCCTAGGAGGAGATGGTTAGATCATGGATGTCATGTTTATGTTCAAGATTGTAGATTTGACATTGATCATAGTAGTTCTCTTTGTATTGGGTGCATTAATCATTTGCTTGATTACTTCATGATAGTGTTGCATTACATTTGGATTTTAGCATGGATTGGTTGGATATAGGTCCTCATGGATACTTGGAGAAATAGGTGAGGCTTGGGTTCTCTTATGGTTAGAGACATGTGTTGGAATGATTACTTGTAAGAAAAGCTTTTTCCAATAGAAAATACCGAGGAGCTTACACCTTGGTTGAATGCGAGTTCAACACACTCGATGGTTTTACATGCCTCCAAAGAGGCAGTTTTGGTTTTGAGTTTTAATCATTTGCTTAGAGCTTCATGATTATGCAGGTTGCTTTTGAAGTTTGCATGGATTGATTAGTTGGTGCAAGAAGGCCATTGACCTTGAGTCTTGTACTTGATTATAATAATGATTCCTTGTTTAGAATAATTGCAATGTATAATGTCAAGTGGAAGAATGTTGGGAATAGGATGCCATTTAATTGCATTCTAATCATATTTCATGTGTATCTCCTAATTCCTTGGAATGTGTTTCACAACACTAGGATTAGGAAGGGATTAATTTGGAATGAAATAAAAATTTAATTTAAGAATTTTAGTTATTACTAAGTGTTGGGAGCATACGGGGATGCGTTGGGATATCTCCTACAAAATAGGAGTACGTGGGTGCACACATGGGAGGTGGGGGTCCACCTTAGTTTAGTTAGCTGGTTGGTGAATTGAGTACACTTCAAAAATGCATCTAAGGTTCCTACAAAATAGGGATTTTGATTTATGCATGTTGAGATCTTAGAAAATAGGGATTGAGGTTCAGTTCAGTTTAGTTTCAGTTGTCTTCAATTGCATGTTAGTTAATCTCAGTTGACTTGAGTTGCATGGGAAGATAACATGTGGCTAGATTCAATTAACAAATGGAGGATCATTCATGCATGTCGTTTTGCATGAATGGGTGACAAATATGTTTCAATTAATAAATATTAACTTGGTCTCACTTTGGGCGCCCAAGTTGGGATCTTTGAGTTACAACTAATGTATGGAGAAGATATTTCTAATGCTTAATTAAGTGGGACCTATTTTGGATGCCTTCTTGTAGGATGAGCATGTTTGAGATATTTTTGATAACTATGTGAGGTTAACACTTCAGTGTTGGGTTCCAACTTTGAGGGAGACTCTTGTTTGACTTTGTCTTGCATAAAATATAAAATGTAATGAAAACATATACTATATAATTTCAATATAAAGATTTTGATAGAGGCGAAGAGAGCAAAAGGTAGCTGCGAAGAAGAGAAAGTAAAAAAAAGGAGAGAATAAGAGAGAGAAAGAGGGGGAGAAAGAGCTAGAGAGGGATAAATAAGTGGAGAGAGAAAAGGGGAAGCAAAGTTATATTTTATATACTATATGTTTTCATTACATTTTATATTATATTTTATATACTATATGTTTTCATTACTTTATCTGTCATTTTTCACGACTTCCTTTTTCCGTCGAGTTTCACACGTTCTTATTTTCACCCCGGGTGTTATTTGGGCTATTTTTTTATTTTATTTGCATTTATTCCCATCGAACCTAGGCCTTCTTTAATTATAAATACTTCCCATCGGAAATTGGATTTTTTTAATAAGTATATGTTTTTAATTTGTTTTTGTCCCTTTTTTTAATAATAATATAGACGACAGATACTATATTAGAAAATATTATATATTAATTATATACTATGATTATATATTTAATAATATATATTATATAATATATAATAATAAATAAAAATATAATTTAAATTTTATATATAATTAAATAATAAATATGAAATAAATATAATTTTATAACATATTTAATATAAATACATAGTTCTAACATATAATAATATTTTTAAAATATGTTATATAATTTATATTATATACGATTCAAATATAATATATAATAAATAAATATATTTCATTTAAATATATAATTTATATTGTCATATTATACTTAAAATATACACATATAATTTAAATTTTAGTTTTTCTTTCACTTGATAACAATGTCAAAAAAAAAATGGTGTATATTAAATTAACTTAATAGTAATTATTTTTGACAATGAAATCATAATAAGTTATGCAAATTACTTAGAATTGATTTTTTAACTTTCCAAATTTTAAAATAAAAACTAAAATTTTAGCTAAAAACAATTTTAAATTTACTTTAATGGGTTTTAATTTTCAAAATTTAATGTATTTAAGAATTTAACTATATTTATGCTCAACTTTATAATAATTTTATATTTATTATTGTTTAAAATCAAAATATCCTTAGAATGTTTTGGAAGTTATCATACAAGATTTTTGAAAATGAATTTTATAATTTATTACTTTTTAAATTTTAACAATTAGTTGCATTTAAAAAATTTCATTATTTTTAATAAAAATAATGCAAGTAAAGTATATTTTATACTAACTTTTAATTATATAAAGAAAAAATTTGTATAATTATATCATTTTTAATTTAATTGTCTTTATTTAAAGACGATCATTTCTATATATGATATAATTTTGTGTAAAGTTGGGTCCCTTCTTTATATAATTTATTTATTGACTTACACACATTCCAACACAAATATTTTTTATCTTACATATATATACACAACTAGACATATTTTCCTTATATATATATATATATATATACACATGTATATATACATATATATACATTATATATGTATATATACATGTATATATACATGTATATATACATGTATATATACATGTATATATGTAATTTTGAGTTGAATTATATATTCTCCTTATCCATTATTGATCTAAGATATCATAGATTTAGATTCTTGACACAAACTACTCATTCTTTAATCTCATAACTAAGTATGATTAATTGTTACATTTACTTTTTCATATATTAACATTTATTGTTTCAAAATAAAGGATAAGTGCACATAATGAGGGACAAAAAAGTAGTCATTTAAGTGTAATTTTGAAGATAAAATTTGCATGCTTTGTTAAACATGAATGAACCATAATGACTTGACATTCATGTATGCTTGTTATAATAAAGTTTAAGTTTTTCTAAAATATTTTAAATAATGTGTGAAAATTATTCACACTATAATTTAAATTTGTAAAAACCCTACCCATTAAGGCTAGTTTTCAAAACCTAAGAGTCGCTTCTCCATTTTAACTTCCAAATTTACGTTTTCAACATAAAATAACATATTCAGAATTCATTTTTATCAACTTTATGTATGTTACAACAAAATATAATAATAATCTAACATTATCTAAACTGATATATTAATAATAAAAATATAATAGTAAATACATAAAAAATAAAATATCAATATAATAATATTATTATATAATAAAAATATAATACGGATAATCATTAAAAAAAATATTAATAATAATAATATAATATATAAACAAAAATATTTTCTAATTGACCTCCTGCACTACACAAATAAGAGTTTATTTAAAATATTAATGCTCAAACTTAACGTATTATTGATTGATCGCACCTTCATCTCGAGTTATTTCTAAGAGGGAGTTTTGCTATAGAGAAAATGGGTGTATGTTTTGAGCTGAGTCACAAAATCTTAGGATTCTTTTGGTAGCAAGTCAAGTTTTTAAATGACTTTATCATTTCAGTCATGTCATGTATAATGTGCAATTCTCGTGTAGTAATGTGGAGAGCTAGCTTGGGACGTTCTAAAATTGTTCCACACTTCTTGTTAATGAACTACAAAAATAAAATTTATAAGACATGTTCATATTCAATTTGAAGTTTTGAGTTTGTAAACTAACAAAATAATTATTAGATTTCACAAATTTCACAAAGGTTGAGAAAAAAGGCTGATCAAGATCAAAAACTCTAAAATAAGAATTGATAGATTTTTTTTATTTAATTATTTTATATTACAAATAAATAGATTAAACTCTACAATAATATATATACAATATATATTCAAAATAATATAAAATAAAAATATAAGTATTTAGGAATTGCATGTTTATTGTTTTTTTTTTTTTATCAGATTCATATAAATAGAAGAGACGTCCAAAATTTAAGCGAATAAATTTAAAATTTAAAGAATAACTATTGATCAAACATTTTTAAAGATTCTATTATCATATCTCAACAAAAAGACACATTGATGACATAACTTTATAAGTCATAATTAAACAAGACATTTATATTAACCACATCTTTAACTACTTGACAATATATATTTTTAATACAAAATGTCACAAAACATTAACATATGAAATAGTGAAATAAAAATATATCATTATTAGATCCTCTTCCTTAATAAAAAAAACTTGAATACCAAACACATTGTACACAAACTAAAAACATATGATGTCACTTTATACATCATATTCTTTAAAAAAAACATCCTTCCAAATATCAATACCATATTAACTATGATTTTTTATTATTAATTATAAATGGTGAAATGATTTCCTAACTGTCCAGATTCATTCTACAGATGTAGAAAGAATAATATGTTAATTGAGAATAAAATAATTTGGCATTGCATGGTTGGATGCGAGGGGGAACGTATCAACTGCAGATGAGAGTGACGTCATAAGTTGTATGTCATCTCTCATCACAACCATGCTAAAATTTCAGTCTTAAGCAATAGTTTCTTGGCCAATGAACATAGCTATGAATTTATTAATAATGAATTTCTTGAACATTCATTAGAAAAGATTGTCTAGTGTTCGGCAAGGCCTATCCAGCATATTTAATGCATATTTGTTTGCATTTATTAATTAACTGAATTTTAACTAGCTATTGCACTTTTTGTGTGCAATTGGGTACGCCGAATTTTTGGTTGGAATAGTTATATTGTTTGAAATGGATCAATCTTAGTAAATCATCTATACAATCTTTAACTCTGACGACTGTTCTCTACAAGCCCTGTCTGTGCCCGTTTCTGCAACCTAATGGCCTGAATTTTTAGTAATACCAGATTTTTATAGTCCATTAGTTTTCATTTATGCAATGCTTCTTTTATCATGATGGAACAGGGTATGGACATCCATCAAAGCATAAAGGATAGAGGAAATTTTTCAGAAGTTGTAGATGCAACTGCCCTGATGGACATGTATGCAAAATGTGAAAGCATAGAAAACGCACGTGAACTGTTTGACAAAATACCTCAAAGAGATGTCATCTCATGGAATGCAATGATTGCAGGATAGACACAACATGGATTTTGCAAGGATGCTCTCAAAATATTTGAATTAATGAAGCACTCTGGAACATATCCTGACATTGTAAGCTTTGCTTGTGTTCTATATGCATGCAGGCATGCTTGTGTTAAAAGCACTGTTCAAGCCCTTGGTCCTCACATTGAATATCAACCCATTTACACTGTTGAACTGATAAGTTATAAAAAAGTTGGTAGCCCAACAAGCAGGGGTCAGCATAAGCATATTACTATTCTTAAAACAGTTTCATAATCTCTCAGGCCTCAATCCACACATCAGAGTACTTTACAAGGGTGACCTTGCTGCTATCATCTTTGATGACCTTATCAGGATGCAGTAAACCCAATGTAAGGATATCGTAAACTATAATAAACATCGGATTATGTGTTGCCATCATCTCTGATGACCTTATCAGGATGCAGTAGGTTATCTTATGCCGATAGAACCCACTGAAAGCGCTACTACTGGAATAAATTACAATTAAATAGGCATAACATATCCTTCCATTCACCATCATAAGCTAGCTTAAAAAACTATTTGGGAACCATTCCCTGTTTGCAAATCTTATATGTTATCCGTTGAATTTCATAAGACTCATTATACCAACTGAAGCAGTGATTCCTTAAACAAAAGTAGCAAAAACAGTTGCATACCTTCAAACAAAAGCTAAAGATGGGGTTTTTGAACAGGGTATGGTCATTTATCAAATCGTGAAGGGTAGAGGAATTTTGTCGCATGTGAACTGATGAGAGTACAGCTGTTTGAGAAACATGTTCAAAATGTGATTGTTGAAAAGGCAAACCAGCATCCTGCCTGCCTGTACTGAAATTAGAGCTTTGGAATAGGGTTTGGATGAGGATTTTTTCCCGATGTAATAATAAGTGCCACTCCCAATTGCCAGATCCTTCAGAAGAACTTCTGCACAAAATTCAATAAAGAATAAATTATGCACAAACTCATGTTTGAAAAGATACCTAATAGCCCAAAAATTATAGATAACAACTAAAACAGAGCACCCTAAAAGATACCATTGTTGAACAAAGCAACAATAGAAACTGCAACACTAAAAACTCAGAACAAATCGGTGGAAAATTACAATACATGCAGAATATGAAAAACACAGAAGAAAAACCAATACATTGTTATTCATAGTATTGTGTTCAATCACTACAAGATGCTCAAGATAACCAAAAACAACAATGAGCATCACTATAACCACCATACACACCAACAAAAACTACAACATTATCGAAATTGAAAGCGGCTTATATGCAAACATTATGGGTCAAATTTTACATATCATTTTGTCGTCACGTACATCCTACAATTAAAAATCACATTTTTGATTCCCACTTCCCTTTATTTCAGTGACAGTTTTATAGCATTGGGATCGAACAAAAAGTTCTAAGCTAACCTTGTTATAATTGGCCTACGCAAGCTGCTTTGGAGCAAAGTTACCCTTAATATGTTGTCAGGTAATCACAAGTGTAGTCTCGGCAAACCACCAGTCTACAAAATCTTTGACTTACTGTAAATTTCCTGCAAAGACAAAACATAGAATCAAATTCCTCTGCAAACCTACTGCACAATTTCTTTGCATTTTATGTAACATACTTTTACAAAAATAGCTACGTACCGACATAAGATGATCAAATTACTTCTTCAAATCTTCAAAACGCAATAATTCATTTATGAATATAAAACCTGATTATAGAAACTTCAGAACTCCAAACATGGCGCCCAAACCGTATCTCTCCTCCATCCACCCTGGCAACCTGCCACACCATGGTAGCGTACACGTGTACCCCGATACACCCGGTAGCAATCACCACAACCCCAAATAAAAATGCCACGTTGTCCACCCCTGCTATTAAGAACAGCCAATCAGGGCAATCAACCCAGCCACGTAATAGGCAAGCACAACAAGGCAATACCAGAAGAAAGTAAGGATGAGGCGCATCGAAACCCTAGGGAGAACCCTAATCACCTTGCCGTAACACAATTACTTGTCTGTATAAACGCAGGCCACTGTGTACACCACGGTTCAAAAATCCTAGAAGAGCTAGAGCTTATGGATATGCTGGGAGTGGCCTTAAAAATCCTGCACTGCGGCGCTCAAGTACTGTGGGCCATCATGCTTACCTTTCTGCTACTTCTTTCCCTGGTAATCCTCGCCCGTAGTTTCATATTAGACCTCATCTTCATCAACAAATTACCAGAGAGGATGCAGACGCAGTCTGCATACAGGAATTTGGGGGAGCATTTTCTCCTGGGAGCTGCAATTCTGCAATCCACTATGCTTGGCGACTAAGAGGACACCTTGAAATCTGCAGTCTTTTCTTCACTAGTCAGAAGTCGCCTTCGTGATGGTTATCAAATCGGGTTTTAAGCATATGCTCTAAGTTGGCCGGATTGGACGTGACAATAGACTTTCTCGCTTCCAGACGCTCAATCGAGATAGTCTGGGAGGGAGCCCTGCTCAGATGCTCTATAACCCAATCTGGCAGCCGTCTTCTGTTCTTCAAGAAGGCAAACATTGAGCCCACTATTGTGTACGAGGGCAGTGTTGTAGCCCAGGAGAGGAAAGGCAAGGCTACTCACACTGTGGGAAGATCCTTCCATGCTATCCATCTACGACAACAGATGAGATAAGATTAAATCATATTGCACTCGGTGGAGGTAAATCTGATTTAGGCGGTGGACTGAATCAGATTCAGGTGCAGTAAATGCAGTCTCCAAACGGTGGAGAAAATTTCAGGAGTTATGTTGCGAAACAAGTGTTGTCCATACTTTGTCTGCAGAAAATGATCAACGGTGGAGAGCAATTCAATCGTAGGTGAGTCTTGTACCGGCGACTGGCGAGAAAGTAAAGCGGACTGCGTGCAAAGCGGATGCCGTGAAAAACGGATGACGTGAGAAGCGGTGATCGTGGTGCCGTGAAAGGCGGACGGAATATCCAACGATTAGCAAACATTCATTCGTCTCCAGGATGGCTTTAGCCATCGATTTTTAAAAATAGTCTGGCGCAGTTCATAGTAGGATACGCCTATGAACTGTGGAAAGTCAATTAAGATAAATTTTAATCTATTCTTCTACTATATAAAACTATATTAATTATTAATTATAAATTTAATCGTTTTATGTAATCATTTTTATTTTAAAATATAATTTATAATAATAAGTATAAATAAATTAATTATAGTTTATTTTTTATTATTTAAATATAATCCACATTTCATATAATGAACTTATAAATCAAAAAATATATATATATCAAAATTTACCTGAAACAAATTATAAATCAAATATTACATTAACTAAAATATAAAATAAATCTTTCAAATAAATAAAAAAAATTATTTAAAAAAAAAAATGATTCAATATTTTATACATCACTACTATCAAAAATAATAAATAATTATCATATTTATATTAATCAAAATTTTCCTTTAACAAAAATAACTCTTCAATATGATCTCTAATTTCAAATTATATATTTTTAAAATTTAATTAAACAAAATAAAATTTCAATTTGACATCTCAATCTATATTAATTTAAAAAAACTTTTTAATACCTATAAAATTGGTAAAAATCATTTAACAATTAAACAGGCAATCCGTGAGATTTTAGGATAAATAAGAGGAATTACGATGGACGAAGGCACAAGATTTGTAGGGTATTAAGCCTGCAAATGCCAAGAAAAGTCTTGAATTAATTTTGTAATGATTCGGACGTGGAATATATTGATGTAATGTTTAATCTATCCAGCATAAGTTCATTATATTATTTAAAGATAACAGTTTATTATATCATTTTGTGGTCCGCAAAGAATTGCAGGTGCTATTGACAGGTGGAAGGCCCACATGGGATTTCCAAATTACGGTGTTTTAGGTATTCGAATATACAAGGACGGAGAATTGGCGGTGAAGTTACTTCGACGGCGTACGTTGTTTCAAATGTGACAGCTCCCTCTTCCCAATTTTTCGTGCAGCAATCGCCCAGACGGAAAGTTACCTAAGCAGTGAATTAATTGGCTGGCAAGATTTATTTAGATTGCGTGGAAAGCAGCAAAAATCGGCGGCGAAAACTGGCGAAAAGTGATGAACGGCTGAGAAAGTAAAGCGGACTGCGTGCAAAGCGGATGCCGTGAAAAACGGATGACGTGAGAAGCGGTGATCGTGGTGCTGTGAAAGGTGGACGGAATATCGAACGATGGGCAAACATTCGTTCGTCTCCAGGATGGCTTTAGCCATCGATTTTAAAAAATAGTCTGGCGCAGTTCATAGTAGGATACGCCTTCGGCGTAAATTAATTAATAATAGATAAATATGCATTTAAAATTTTGAAGAGATAAATTTAGAATGTATTATATTTTTCTATTATTAATTATAGTTATAAAGAGGTTTTTTTTTAATTTTTTAATTATATAAAATATTTTTTAAATGACCATTCTATAGATTTTTTTATTCCGTTTTAATTTTCAAATTTTCTTTTCTAATTAGTAATAAATATAGGTGTTAATATTATTTTTTTTAAATTAACTTTTCATAATCTTCTTCAATGAAAATTGAGTGTTTATGAATATAGATGAAGAAAAATGATCACTAGAGCATCATTGGAAGGGGCAAGGAATTGGTATTATATTGTGGCTATATTCTTAAACCACACTCAATTCAATAGTGAGAGGTAAAATTTGTTTAGTAAAAGTAAGACAACTATTTACCCTTTTGGATAGGGATGAAGTGTAAAATTACTGTTGACTGTATGATTGTTGAAGAGTGTGATATTTAAGTAGATTGCTTCATTTAATCATATATGATATCAATCATTGGGACTCATTAGATACTTTGTTAACTAGCCTACTAATTAATAATTAGATTGCAAAATATCATATTTTTAAAATTAGATACTAGTAGCCTAAAAATTAGATTGCAAAATATTAAGGACATCATCAATAGGGGAGCTCAAAATCTCAAGTTGAGCATTCAATTTGACCATAATCACTAAGATATCATATAAATCCATGAATTGTTATAAGGAATACCCTTTATACTAGTTATGGGGTGATGATAATGGAATGAGTGAGATTTGTGCATCATATGAAGAGCTTTCAATTGAATGGGTAGTGCTAGGTATAGGAGAGATTTTTGAGTGGATAATTATTTATTTAGATAAACAACAACTTGTTTTATATTTTAATAAACATAATGAATTTCCTTATAGGGGATAATCAATTTCTTTAAGGGATAAGAATGACGAAGGACCCAGTGCAACATTCTTACATGGTGGTAGCCTAGTTGAGGTGAAATTACCTTTGCAAAAGGGTAGTTAAATGCTTTTAAAGAGTCCCTTGGGAATATCTACAACCATTTGTAGACATCCTTTTGTATTTAATTTAAGAAAGGAAATTAATCCATGTCTTCCTACATTTGGTATTCTTCCAATTAATCTTCTATAGTAACCATGTCCAATGTGGACACATCTTCCTCACCTAAATTTGGAAAGTCATCTATTGATAACTTGTCATATTCCATGGAAGGTTTAACATATGGGTAGCTAGAGAATTACTTTAGTTTATTCCCATTAAAAATAGTCATGTTTTATAATTGACATACAATGAGAGTTGCTACTATGGATAGTGAATGTTGGCCCAGTATAATTGGGTATCCAAAGTTTTTATCTCTAGTCGGAAGTCCATAGGTTACTCCAAAGTATCTATTGTGATAGTGATGTCCTCCAAAACTCTCGCATTTTTAGTTATGGATTGATCAAGTTAGCTTCAAGACTATGGATGTACATTTTATATAAATAATAGATAATTCCTCTATAGTATCTAAGGTCATCGCATTGATGACAACCCTGAACTCAAATACAGTTGATACATGCATGCCATTTATAACCACTAAGATGACATGACTTCCTAGGACTCCATACTTTTGTGGAATCAATTTATCTAATAGGATATTGGAAACTTTCTCCCCCACTTGGATGGTGTTAGATAATTACTTCTTCCTTCCAAGGGTTTTTAAGCATAGACTCTTGATCATTTGATTTATTTGAAGAATATATTTGATGGTCTAGATAGTAGAGGAAATTCAACATTGATTTTCATGGTCCTCTAATCAACTAAGAGTCTTGGAAATATCTCTAAATCTTTTTGGAGTCCTTTGGATTAATTCAATAGATTAATGTAGCTACTTAGGAAAGGGAATTGATATTGAGCTAGGAACATCTCTAGAATATTCTTATTTTAAAGGAACTTATCAAGATTCCCCTTTTTAATGTAATTATGAAGAGTTTTTTTTTTTTAGGTAAATATACAAAGGCAAGTTCAATTAGATATTTTTGGGAGTGTAGTTGAGTATCATTAAGATTTATCACACTCGATGCTATAATATTATAATATTATAGATTAGTTTTTGTAACTAATTATTCTTAGGATTAGGTCCAAGTTGGGTAGGTAGTTGCAACTAATTTAATTTTTCATTCTAATTTTGGGATGATGGTTCAACAAGCATAGGTTTTGGTTAGTTTCCATAATGTCTTGGTCCTTGATCATATTGAGATATCCATGGTTGTTGGTATTGATTCCTATTTTTCCATTAGGGAGTAGTCCACAATGTCTTTATCTACTCAGATATTCTTTTGGAGGTGAAATTTATGGAGGTGGACCTCTCCAAGGTCTAAACCATTGTTTGGCCCCTAGTTTATGGGAATTCTAGGTCTATATTGTCTATGATATTGCTTAAATACAAACTTTTATTTTTTCTACTCAATGAATGGGGTGATCCCACAATACTAGTTTACAATTTTTGGCCAAACTAGACATTGAATTGAATTTTTTTAACTAAATCTTCACTTTCGAGCACCTATAGTGACTAAACTGTGAGGAATTTGAAGACGATGCAAACTAGTGATTTGTGAAATTTTGTCTATAGATTATAAATATATTTTTTTCAATTTTTTTGGAATTAGATTACAGTTCTTTTTCCATCTCCTTTGAAAACTAGTTTTTAACAGTAAACACCATTTTTAAAGAGTGTCATCACTGGCTAACACATGACTTTTTTTCTATGAAGGATAATTTTTTTTTTTTTTGAATTCAAATTCAAACTACGATATCTAGTGCATGGAATTGGTTTCATAGCATTTCATTGAATATTTTTTTGCTTAATTTAGTTTGAAAGTAAAACCTTTTACAATTTAGACATGATTCACTAGATAAAGCATAATTTTTTTTGTATGTATCGATTTATTTTTTGTTGGATCAAGGACATCAATATCTAGTGCACTGATATTTTTTAAAAAACAATGATAATTTTCTATTTTTCCACATGTGCAGAACAAAGAGCTTGACTTTCAGTGAAAAACCTATGTTTAATCAAACTAAAAACTAAAATATATAATAAAACCAAAACATATTAAAATTATGTTCAATGGATTACTCGTTTTGAGGACTACCATCATCTAGTTGGATATGTTCAGTCTCCTCCATTTTCATCCTCAACCAGAGCTTTGAAGAGAAAAATTTTGCAGAAATTTGGTGCAAGAGGGGGAGAAGGGGGAAAAGGGGGGTTTCACTCAAACCCCCCTTCACCTTTCAAATGAATGGAGGTTCACTCGAAGGGGAGTTCAAGCGAGCCCTCCTTTTTACACAATTTAGATCTTTGTTTTTTAATTTCGGGAAACGTGAAAAATGAGGGACCCAACGTTTAATAGGGTTCGCTTGAAGGGGGCTTCGAGCAAACCCTTATTGGGTTTGTTTGGACCGAAAGTTCATTTGAACCTCCCAAAACCCATAATTTTCTTCATGGGGGCGTTTTTTACAATTTTGCTTCCTCAACAGAATTGTAAACCAGTTTTGTGGGATCACCCAATGCACGATGTCCTCTTTCTAATTAATTTATTATGGAAGAGATATTATTTTGTTTGTAATATTTTCCTTGGGATAATGTATGGAAATTGGGAAATAATCCTATGTAAAATTTGTTTTGGTCCAAATCATTTATTTCCTCTTTTTTTATATAAAAGGGGTTAAATAATTAGTTTAATATTATTATTCTAGAGTATTTTACTAAGAAATGGGATGGTATTTATTATGAGTATTCTAGGTTTAGGTATTTATTATGAGGAGGTTTAGGTTTAATTTTGGTCAAAAATCTTGTAAAACCATAATGGTGAGCATATTTGGAGGAAAAATGATGAAAATAATATTATTTTATTTATTTATTTGATTCTTCCAAGAGAGGAGAATTTTTTATTTGGTTCACTTTAATTATGTGTAGGAAAATTCATATTTTCAGCATCTTTATTCTATTTTTACTTTTCAGTTTCATTGTATGAGCACTTATGTTCTATAATTTATTATGTGAATGAAAACCCATATAATATTATGACTTGTGGATTCAACCCATGTGTTATAAGAATTAAAGAATGAAAAACCTTTGATTTGTGTGGAAATTCTCATATAGGGAGTGCAATAAAGCTTCAAAGATTGATGTAGTTCAACTATTTTCAATGTGTTGTGATTGTGTGTGAGCTCAAGTTTGTAGTTGTGTTTCCAATTTTTTGTAGGTGATATTTTGTATTTTTTTAAGTGTGTTTTAATTTTATTTCATTTATCATGTCCATTCTCATGAGCTAAACTTTTATATTTAAAGTGGGATTTGTTGATGCCAAAATTTGGCAAGGTAATAGCCCTTTGTGGGAAACTCAGTTTGTGGGGGACTTATGCGCTAAACTAAGTGACATCCATATTTTTAAAGAAGTTGAAATCTTCTGTAAATGGGGTTTTGGAATGGGAAAAGGAAGCAGATATAAAATAAAGAATCTAACTAAGGAGATGCACCAAAATTTAGATGAAAGGCATGATAAACCTATCTTTTGGATATAACTAAGGGCTTGCTTAGTGATTTACCATGTCTTAGAACAACAAAAATTAAGGATTACAGTATGAATAGCTCATTCAATGACATAAAATAATTATCACACCCATTTACTAAAAAGAAGAGTCAAAAGACATGATCTAAACCAGTAAGCTTGCATTCAAATTATAGAAGTACTATAAATAAACCATTCAAACAATAATGGAATGATGTAAAGTTTATCAATAGCTTAAGAAAATAGAAAGGCCAAACAATGGCATAGTCTGTGAGTTCTTGCAATAATCTAAACAATAAAAAGGCTTGGTCTCTCCAAAATCTTGTAATGCTAAAACTAGTAGAACCTGAAAACTATGCAATTTTTGAACTCAGAAAATGTAACTTCTGGAACCTTGGACCCTTCTTCTAAAGTAGAGAGCAGTATTTATAGTGAGCCTTCCACGACCTGGCAAGCAACAACTGATAATATTCTGAATCCTAGGCAATGATGTTGAGGCAATGATTCCCTTGGCCATTGTAATAGAAAAGATTTGGGACACAGCACTTGGTCGCCCCCCATTTAGGTGCATCCCCTTCGAATGATGGCAGTGGTCCTAGCAAAGTCCTATGCAAACAAGTGTTGCCTCTTTAGATAGGCAATTAGAACACATGGTAGAAGATTGCAGCCTATGGTTCACTTCAAATTTCCTTCGTTGAAGCAACATGCACTGAAGAGACACGTGGCAGCATTTCGCTACCCACGGTCAATTTACCCTTCCTCTGTTGAAAGTTTATGTTGGGATGACACGTAGGAGCATAATATTTGATGAATGTCACTTGCAGGGTCCGCTGAATCTTTATGCGAATAGAAGGTACGTGACACGTGGGCGGGGACTGATGAAGAAGTGAAAGGAAGCAATCAAAATAACCTGTGGTGAAGACACGTGGGAGCATAGCGGGGGCCGATGGAAGAGCAAGGAGAGGACCCCTTTGGAGAGCGATGAGCGGACACGTGTCAAAGGCTATGGTGAATATCAAAAAGAGGCTGATGATATTCATTTGAAGGAATGGGCCGGTACTTAGCCAAAACAACAAAACCCGAAGGGAGCATAGTGAATTTCGTATTCACAACTTCTGGCGACTATCAAGGGCATTTCGCTTATACGAATGAGGAACCCAAAATTTTCTCTAGTTCAGAGACCAGAGCACCATCCATTGGTGATGGAATTAGATCTTGGGAAGGGCTACCTACAAGGGCGGCTAGTCATCTTCAGATGGTTTCACTATATTGTACAAATTTTCTTGTGCTTCGTTCAGGTCAAGTGTTTCTTTATATGACAATACCTCAGGTAAACCGGCCCCCACCTCACAATGCAAAAGTAGTCGTGCAAGAGGATGAATAACACCTTCAATGTCTACGTGGTAGGAGGATGGCCAAAATTTTGAAAAGAATTTGGGTCTTGCTCTTTTTCTTCAATTCTTTGTGCAATCTGCTTGGCTATCACGATTGACCCATCTTCAAGAAATGGGGACGACAGACCTAACTCGCTCAGCTGTGAGAAATTTTCCCTCACACCATCCATTGTCTATTTCAAAGTAGTTGCGGCAGCTTTAGTTCGCTAGAAGGCTAAGTGGAAATGGATGAACCTGTTGGCCATCTGGGCAGCAATATCTTGACCCTCGATCCCTACTTCTGGCAGATCTTCATTAGAGACTGTATATAGTTTGCAAGGAAAACTCTTTGCTTCAGGAACTTTCTCTGCGATGAACCGTGGAAATTGCTTGATTGTCCCGTGAACCTCCTGGCTCAATTTTGTTGCCTTCGAGATGAACTGGAGTAGTGGCTGCAGATTCAAGTAGAAGGCTTTAATCTTTTCCCAATAAGAAATATGTAGCTGTCAAGCAAATAGGATGAGGTCTAACTACGTAATGGAGGCTTGGAGAAAGCTCTTCAGAGAGGCAATCTATGCATCCTTTGAGTTAATAACCTCTGTCAATTTCACACTTCTCTTTTTTGTGGATTTTAGTTGCTCCCCAGAGCTACTTATCTCTTTATACCAGTTTTCCTCAACTTGAGAGCGATTTTCCAATTTTGTGTCAAGAGAGGACTTTGTCTCTTGAAGCTCTTTTTCTAGCTGGGCCTTTCAGCCTTCAAAGTCCATATGAAAATTAAATTCTAATTCCTACTCATGTAGAGCATGTTGAGCAGCCAACTCTTCATCCTTTTGTTGTAGATTTTGCTCCAACGAGGTCAATTGGCTCTGATATTTTTGGTTCCTCGCCCATAGCTCATTGAGCAATGTGGGGTCAAAAAATTGGGACTTATTGAGTTCCTCCTAGAGTTTGCTCCGCTCCAACCCTTCTAATCGTACTTTCTTAGACAAGCACACAACTTCTACTTCTAGTGATTTCTCCTTTGTTTCCAAAAAATTGACCCTTTCTGTCACAAGCCTTAGATGCTCCTCTTTATTCTTCAATTGGCATCCATACTTTAGGAAGTCAGTTGTCACTATTCGTTGTGTTTCCTCCATGAGTTCTACCTTATCTTGCAGTCGGGCTGCGACCAAATCAAGCCCCATGGCATAAATGTTGTAATCACTTGGCAACATCTCACCTTGTGGTTTGGTAAAATTTGGTACATGGTGGTGGAGTTCAGCGTTTGTTGTGCTTTATTGTACACTGTATACACCTTAGGATCTGCCTCCTTTTTATCATCCTTAGATTTTCAATTTTGGATCCTAAGGGCCTACATTTGCTTTGTGGCCTCTCCCTACGATATGAATTTGCATAGTGACCAAACCAGTCTACCAGCAATACGTGCACCAGGAGGCAGGGAAAAAGGGAATACTAGCATAGAAGGCCACTACATTTTCTTTGATGGGAGATTGACAGTCTTGGGGGAGAAAAAGGGAACCTGCCATAGTTCGATTTGCAAACCGACGGAAGGGCTCATCAGTCACTGTGGTGATGGGGTAGTTATAATCGAGTCTGTTTGTTGGGCATATTGGGTCGGACCCAAGGTAGTAGAGGAAATAGGGGTGCCAATGGCAGTTGAGCTTTGAGAAAGAGAGGCGAGGAGAGATTGAGTAGCAGTGGCTAGTGTTAAGGTTCGCGAAGGTGTTAAGATAGAGGGCCCAGTTTGGGCGAATTGGGAGAAACCTCCCACAAACATTGTGGTAGGGGCGGATGAAGTAAGGCCGACACTCATGGTAAGGGGCATTGCGGAAATGGAAGAGGATACTAAATATTGAGAAGTAAGAAAAGAAAAATAAAATATTACCTATTGACTGGAGGATTACGGTGGTTCACTCATGGCTAGCTCCTTACTTGCTTCAAGATTTTGGCTTGCTACGAGCACTTGGCTTGTAGCGACTCCTTGTGATCCTTCTCCTAGAAAATCTTCTGAGCACTATCATTTAGTGGGTGGGGTTTCTCCCACTTCTATAATCTTCGATTATTGTTGTTAAGGTACTCTTATTGTTTCTGAGGCCCAGGTGAGTGTTCACAAGACTCTTGACATATTCAGTCACACATTTGAAGCGACATAGGTAGACTACACTATAGACTTCCTTTTTGTTGGGCGGAGGACGTTGATGTATCAGTTTCCTCTTCCGCTTGCTCTTCTCCTTCATCAGGTTCGTTGCCTCCACTATCACTTGAGTCAGAAGTAGAGTGCTCCTCACCCCAAAGCTCTTCAAACCGTTTATCCTCCTTTACGCTTTCATAAGGATCATCAAGTCGTTTTGTTTCTTGGCGATACACACAAAAGGATTTGATCCTTTCATTGGTCCATTCCTCTACATTTCTCAACTGATTGTATAGATTTTTCCCCATTTTGATGTTCTCATCATAATCTACCACAAGGAAATAGAAACTATGCCATGGCAGCCTGTTGTCTTCCATGGTGAAATGATTCAGGTCAACCAATAATTCATCTTCATCTTCTAGCAAGTTGTGCCTCCTCTCCCAATAAGGCCGAGGGCTATGAGTTACCTTTAGGTGATCATAAGGTAAATCATTGAAAAGGTTGTAATCCCACTTGTCACAGATCATCACCAACCCCAAATGAGCCAGCTTATCCTGCAATAGCGGATGTATCTGCATCTTTTTCATGGCCACTATTTTGAAACTTTGCGAATAGATGAAGAATCCCTTCCTCTTGACCTTTTTCCCACTATAGAAGGTAATATCAATAATGCACACCTATCAAAACAATTACAGGGAAAGCACCTGATTAGTCACACATGTTGGGAGGCGGAATGGTTCCCCAGTAAATCCTCGCATTTAGATGAATGCACTTCAAAAAAATAGTCACATTTAGGGGTCAAATTCTTCATAAACTCCATCTAAATCAAGGTGAGTTGATTAATACACTCCTCCCCTTGCAAATCTTGTTAAATCAGGATCAAGAAATAATCTAAAAATGCATAATAATCAAAAGTAGAAGAGAGGAGAGGGGTCTAGATATAAACTAGTTTTTTCCTCTTATTTTCATCAAAGATAGACAACTCCATACACTTAGCAAAGAAATTGTGGTTTTGATACAAAAGCATATAAGCAAGATAGGAGACAAATCAAAAATTTCATTCAACTAGGTACTTGTTAATTTGCTCTAACATCTTCATTACAAGGTACTCTGCAAAATCATACCATAAGTAATATTTTGCCTATAGAATTGGAAAGTTGGGCCCAATTGAAAAGAATGCACCTCTTGGTCAATGTCCAAATAGAAAAAAAATGTCATCATTGAAAAGGAATCTCGCACATGTGTCTTTCTTCAAAGTGTCGTGCGACGCAAGAATTTTTGGTGGCTTCTTATGTTCTGCTTCAATCCTCTGGATTTCTTCATTATAAAATTCCAGAGCCTTATCCATGGTGCTCCATATATGATCTCCCTATTTATGGGTGAACGTCTCCACTTCCATCCCTCTTTGCACAGGGTCTAGAATGCACAACATACTCCAGATGGTAGTGGGACTTATGTTAACAGATAGAGTTTGGCCCTCAATAGTGCTAGTACTTGGGTTGAAACACCTAATGGTCGTATCGATCAATTTTGGGTAGTAGTGCACTGATGGGACCATATATTGAGGAAGTCCACTAAACCATACTTTTTTTGTAGTCGACAGTGCCCTTTTGGACACCTTCATTCTTTCGCAGGTCGCCTCTCCCAACCCTTTAGGGTTCTTTAGAAGAAAAGGATCATGAAAATTATTCCAATCCTCCTAAACTAAGCTTTGGTCTCTATAATTCTTGGGCTTGTCTATTGCCCTTGTGTTTGCCCATTTTGGCTTGTTAGGAATACCCAGCGTCGCATAAGAAATATTCTCAAAGACATTAATGGCTGGCACTCCTCGCAGAGCTTTAGCCAATCTTTGTGTCATCACCCGCCTAACTTCCTGGCTTGAACTTTCTACCATTGTTAATTTGTGGGAAGCTTTTTTCTTTAGCTTGAATTTTCTGCAACTTTACTTCAGCTTTGGTTGTGCACTAGGAATTTCTTTTTCTCTAGGCAGCGTATTTGAAAAGACCTTTTGAATGCCTAAAATTTTCACATGCAATACTTAGTTTTTTTTTCTCAAGGTGGTAGACGTGAGTTACCTTTTTTGTATTTAATGTGGCATGTACTGCCAACTCTTTGGCTTGTGCGAGATGCATTACTTGCCATTTTGGTGTGACAAGAATTCATAATTGTGATTAGCAACCGTATTGTACAATGCAATTTTCTTGGAACTTGAGCTGATGCTTTGCAAGTAGCCTAACCATTCATATGCATTGGCAATTAATATCTCGAAAGGAATGATTAAGCCAACGATGTGATCAACATTTGAAAAGATACGAGCTCTGCCTCAGAATGAGAAAAACACCTAAAGAACAACACCTCAGTCCTTAGCCATGCATAACATCGTCAATTGTTGCCACTAGCTTAAGCTAATTAATTAGCCCCTATTAGTTTTGCACACAACAAACTATACTCAGTAGACGCAACTAGGTGGGAAATTTGAGTAAGCCTGGGAACAACTTTCAAATTGGTACTTGATTAACATCACGTTTATGGCAAGCATGTTACCACACCTTTCCTCACTTTTTCTATAAATAGACATCTTAGCAATAGTGAAATCACACTTAGCAATTTGAACATAATTGGTATTAGGTAATTGGTGTAGAAATTTAGCATTTGCAGTTGTGTAGAATTCTCATAGGCTAGACTTAGGTGATTTGCAAGAATAGTTTTAAGGTATTCATAGAGATTCTGACAAGATGAACACCCCAATTAGGCTAGTGTCACATAAATCTAAAACTGCCTTTTTAGGAGAGATTTCTACCAGGCGCTTAAAAAGGATGATGAAGAACAAGATTTCTTTGTCCATCATAGCCATAAAACGGGTTTTGGGACTAGATTGCCTTGAATATGAGGACAAATATAGAGTTAACACTGATGTGTGCTCACACTTTGTGGCCTCCATGTTGTATATAGGTATTCCTAAGCCTTTAATCTTGCGTCTGGTAAAGGAAATTTTCCCCAAGAAATACCTGAACAGCCTCAGGGAGGTCATTGTAAACGCTGCATATGGTGGGGGAATTCCGACTATGAGCGACCTCCAGAGGTTTATAGAAGAGGACGCAGTCATGCCATGGCTATCATTCCTAAGTGGCTTTCACCTCCATTCGCAAGATGAGCACCGCTAGAGGGTCACTCAAGCCTGCCACTTCCTATTTCGTATCTATAACGTGGTGCAATTCTATGACAATGACTGGTACACAAACTTCAGGAACCTTGTGTTCCCTCCATCTTCTTTTGTTCCTTTGGATGATGCTACTGTTACTGATAATTCCCCTGCGAATGAGGATATTGTGGACATTGCCATTGATGTGTCTGTTGCTGCTACTCACACCATGAACTGAAGACTTTCATTTTTCTTTTTTCTTTCTAAAAATCTCATAGTGATTAGTCCTTTTTTTTGTTTATAGGCCTGAAAAAGGCTTTCATGAAATATATAAAAGAAGCATAATAGACATAAATGATTTTGGAAATGTGGCCTTATGAGCAATTTTGAAAATGTAAATATTGAAGCATATATAATAAAAATATATCTTTATATAATCATCCTATTGCCTTCTATTGGATTCTACAACTAGGTCATCTTTTCTTTTTAGCAATTATGTTTCAATTCAATTTTGCATGTGAGTGTGTTAATTTTTTTGTTTTGCTCAACTATGAGTTTATTTCCCTTTTCTCTAAAATAATGGGTCATTTGTTCTTTTTGCCTTAGACCATACAATAAATGAAAAGACTGGTCGAAAAAAAAAAAGGAAAGAAGGGAAAAAGCGTTATAAACATATTTACATGGGTATGGTCAGCAAGCTTAATTGAATATTTTCAGGTGAATTTTGTTGACCGAAATTCTGAGTACTTCATTTTCCATAGTTTCTAACTCATATGCATTATGCTCTTTACATTGAATTATTCTGAATGGGCCTTCCCAAAGGTTGTCAAACTTTCCATGCTGACCCGGCTTTGCGGCCCTTTCGTTAAATATTAGCACTAAGTCTCCACACTTCAGACCTTGGTCAGACGCTTTCTTGTCAAACCACCTTTTAACCACTTGTTGGTAGTTAGTCATAGCCATCAGGGACTTTTCCCATTTTTCTTGTAGTTCTAGCATCTCAGTTAACCGCACCTCCATTGTGCCATTTTGCTTCACCTTGAGATATTTTAGCAATTGCAGCACTAGAATCTCCATAGATATGGGCAATAACGCCTTGTTTCCATAAACTAGCTCACACAGTGAAGTCTTGAGGACTTGCTTTAGAGTTATGTGGTCCGCCCAAAGCACTACTCAAAGTTTTTTATACCACACCCTTTGGTATTCTGGCCTAATTCTTTTGAGGAGTCAGACCAGATTCTTATTTGTTGACTCGGTTAAGTCGTTCCCCTATGGGTAGTAATTTGACGATGTTTTAAGGAATACGCCATGTGTAAGTTTGAATTGACTTACCTTGGAGCCTAGAAAAGCTTTAGCATTATCAGAGATGATAGTTTTGGGCGGGCCAAATCTTGTCACCAGTTCCTCTAGGAAGTCCACTATCTCTTCCTTTGTCGCATTCTTTAGTGGCACGACTTTATTCCATCTCGTGAAGTAGCCTATGGCCATTAAGATCCATTTATGTCCTGTACTGGAGGGTGGTTGATCATTCTAATGAAGTCCAAACCCCATTGCATGAATGGATCATCAACCATTATCAGATTGAGAGGCATTGTGGAATTCTTTCTTCTTCCAATCAACAACTAACATTCCTTGCAAGTTTTCACTAAGGAGTAGGAATCATTGAATAACATCAGCCAAAAGTATCCTGCAAACATGATTTTGATCGCTGTTGTCTTTGTGGAGAAATACACGCCCATGGAACTGGTGTGGTAAGTGTCGAAGGAAAAAAAAATGATATAAAACTTTAATTAGGAAATGACTATTAAAGACAAATATATATATCAATTAAATATATATACTTGACTATATACTTACCAATATTTATTTACTCTGTTGTACCATTTGCATCCTCTCTTTCTTTTAATGCAATTCAATGGTACTACTGCTTGTCCAAGGTGCATTTTAGAAAAACAAATGGCAATCGCTTCTCAACGTGGAACAACATGGACCCTGGTGAGTAGCCTACTTGTTTGAAAAGCCTGAGTCAGATCGAGGAGATGCTTATAGCAAGAGTTAGCCCTATCCTCCAAGTTACTTATGCAAGAGGGGGCTAATTAAAATACAGTGGCCACACTATTTGCTTTCCTCAAGATATTACTGTAATTGCAACTTATTTACCACGACATATACACGACCTAGATATTCTCATAGTGAACAAAAAAAATGTTGCTTCCCAACAATATAGCTTCTATGTTTCTAGGTCACGTGTTCATGAGGCTTTACAATATAAGATCTTTAATGACCCTTACTACAAATATGTACAGTTAGACGAGGCATCTCTCTTATGCTTTCCTATTGCCTCCACTGACATCTTTGACCTTCTACATGCAACTACCTCCAATTCATATCCCTTAGATGTATGTTTAATGGAAACAGATAATCCAGATGAAGAATAGTTGGAAGATAATTTGCAAGCAACAACATCATTTGTGGCAAACTTTCCCCCTGCCCGTACAGAAGTGCAAGAAATGCGAACCTTATTGCAGTTAGGGGAAGGATGCTCGACTCCAGCTATTGATTGGCCACAAGTTTCTTTGACTCCCATCAATGAATACTGCACTGAAGGATTATTTGTTATGGCATTCCCCACATTATTTCCAAAAGGCACAGCTACATTAACCAACAAACTATGAAAGAGGTCAAGCTACACGAATATGCTCTCCATCTTCTAAGATACCATGATAATAGGTTCGACCAACACCCACGGTTTAGATACTTCATACTTAATATCCTCATGCGCCACCGAAGCCAAGCCACAACTTCTATTTTTGTTCAAAAACACTTGGAATGTAGCTTGCCAACAACAATAATTGCCCTATGCAAAAGATTAAAGGACCTTCCCAATGACAACCTTGCAAACCAGGTTATGCGATTTGGATCAATAATACATGGCAAATGACCCTTTTGGACTCACTGTAGGGGGGAGCTATTTGACATGGTTATTCAAGTTGGTTGCCCAACTCTTTTCTTTACCCTTAGTGCTATAGATACAAAGTGGCCAGACACACATAAAGTCATGCCATCTACTGCACCAACAAATGCTACAGCTGCGCATTGGTGGAGGATCCAAAATATAGTGCAAAACCCACACCTTTGTGCACTTTACATGCATCACAGATTTACTACTTTTTGAGAAGAGGTTTTGGATAAGGTCCTCTGCACAACTGACTTTTGGTACAGGTAAACATATTAAACACTTTTTGTTTTAAAATATTCCATACACTGATTGCTTGCTAATATCTCCATTCTCCAAGTATGAGTGGCAGCACTAAGGTTCTGCACATGTCCACGGATTCCTTTGGCTCAAAGAAGCACCAGATATTGTCAAAGTACAATGGAATAATCTTGCATCAGTCCAAATGCACTCAACTACATTGACAAATATGTGTCTGCATGGAACCCGCACCACCATCCACTCTCAATCAGAAGGGTTCCATAATCTACCTTCAACAACCCATGCTTAATGGACACAAGAATGATTTTGTTGTCCAACCTTTCACATGACTACAGTGAACTACTCAATTGTGTTAAGCGCCATACACGTTGTACCTTGAACACATGCTTGCGCAAAAAAGGAGGCACCCTTGAATGCTGCTACAAATTCCCTTGGCCCATCCAAGCCACTTCAAGCCTTTCAAATGAAAGTGGCTAGCCAAAACACACTGCTGCTCGTAATGATGATAGAGTGAATCTTCACAACCCCGCTATCCTCTCTATTTGGTAAGCAAATGTAGATTGCCAACCTGTTCTCTCAATAGATGATGTGCTCAAGTATATAGCGAAATATGCAACAAAAGCATAAACTAAATCCGAAACATATCATGCAATGCTCTCTCGTATTTCAACTACCTTTGATCCTGACAAGCCAGCACCAATAGCTTTCAGAAAAATGCTTGTAGACAACCTTGTCGACCGTGATATTAGTGCCCAAGAAAGTTGCCATCTTTTATTAAAACTACCCCTTTTCCTGTCTAGTAGGTTGTTTGTTTCTTTAAATGTAAGCCACAAACATTATCAACGCATTCCACTCTCACCCACATCCACATCAACAACCACAAACTACATTGATGCATACACGACTCGTCCTCTTTGTCTAGAAACAATGGCATTGATTGATATCACACAGCAATGGAGCTTCTGAGCATCTCGTAAAATGAACCAATGGAAAAAGTGTCCCATAAAAGCTATTATTCGGGTATCTCCACGCTTCACAAGCATTCCTGCAAGAGACGACCCAACATATCACAAGTTCTATTGGAGTGAATTACTTCTGTAAAAACCATTTCATAGCATTGCACATGACTATGGGTCATCCACCACTGAAATTGTTACTAATTGGGAGAGGTTGGCATGCACTTACCATCCATGGCATGTGCGACGCACTGCACCATAAACATCCGCCAATACAGACCCAAGCACTCCTTTGAGTAGTGACGAACAACTACAACAATGCAACCAATCCGAATGGCAAGTTTTGTCAAGTGTACACACAGGCCATCCACTCCACCTTGATGAAATTGACATGTTAGGTAGTCGTGAAATAGATCTTAACCATGATTGGGAGACTCCATCCATAAATCCACTATATCACACTCTAGCTACCAAATTCATAGACACAAACCGCACTACATTTCAACTCCCTCTTTCACCCGATGTAAGTAACCCACTTGCCCTCTCATTAGAACAAAAAAGAACTCTTGATTTAGTGTTGTCACACCTATCCTCCACTAGTTACCAACCACCACTAAAAATAATTGTTCAAGGAACTGCAGGAACGGGGAAAGTCACACCTAATAAAAAATATCAAGTCAGCACTCACTGGTTCAGCTCCAAGCGATCAGACTTCTCTATTACTTCTTGCACCTACAGGTGTTGCAACTTTCAACATTGGAGCATCAACAATCCATTCTTCACTTCGCATACCCATCAAAGAGATGGCTCCCTTGCAAGGCCAAACACTAGCAAGCTTCCAAGAGAAAATGTACTTCATTCGCTACATTCTGATAGATGAAATGAGCTTTGTTGGTCCAAAGCTGCTTGAACGCATTAACATTCGTTTGCGCGAAGCGTTCCCTGCACATATCCACACCCCATTTGGAGGTCGTTCAGTCCTGCTCTTTGGAGACTTGGACCAGCTACCGCCTGTCAAAGACATTCCTATGTACTCTTCTTGTTCCTACGGTGGGACACTATGGCAGAGCTTCCAAACAATTATTACACTTAACAAAATATTTTGCCAAAGCGGAGAGGATCCCTCCCAAATTCTATTACGTGAACTATTGTGCAATTTAAGAAAGGCTGAACCTACAATTGCAGATTGGCAACTATTAATGTCACGGTCAACCTCAGCACTATCATCCATAGAGCAAGTTGCTTTCGTATCATCCATGCATCTTTTTGCAACCAATGAAATGGTCATGCTCCATAATAAGCGAATGTTGTTGTCTTTGGCACAAATCGTTGCCTTATCCATTGTAGAGCAATCAGGGAACTCATTACACTTAAATCCAAATGATGAATAGCTCGAATCTAAAATCTTGTTGTGTGTCAACCAAAAGGTTATGTTATGTTGTAATCTTTGGAATGATACATGCCTTGTCAATGGTGCTCTTGGACAAGTCAAACACATTGTCTACAAGGAAGGTGAAAAACCACCCCAACTCCCCTTATTTGTTGTTGTTTACTTCAAGCATTACATCTGGCCTGCCTGGGATCCAAGCAATCCAACATATGTCCCTATTACCCCGATGAGTCATGGTGGTCGACGCCAAATTCCACTTAAAATGGCATGGGCCTTAACCATCCACAAATCACAGGGATTACACTTGAAAGGGCCACCATTGACATCGACAACATTGACCGGCAAGGACTAACATTCACTGTTATTTCCAGAGTCACTCACCTTGGAGAACTTCGTATCCAGCCTTCATTCACATTCCAAAGATACACACGAATGCAACAAAGCCCTTTTGTTGCACGCAGAATTAAGGAGGAGGCTCGACTATTAGCACTTTCAACATCAGTGTCCTGACATTCTCATATACTTTTCAACCAAAAAATACATGTTAGTTCTATATTTTTTTACTGCTTCACTTTGCAAAGTCTACATTTCAACTACATATTAGTTCTATATTTTTCTACTCTACATTTCAGCTGCATGCACAATTGTTGCTACAAACTTGTTGTTTTCTCATTTAAAGTTTCATCTCTATGGAAGGAGTTTTATTTGACTTGCATTTTTCATCATGGCTATGTTGTTCCATATTCCTAGATTTATTTTGAATTGTTGCTTACTTTTCTTAATTGCATAACTAAAACCCTCAATAGTTGCCTTACCTTTTTTGTTGGAATTTTCCCATCTTTTTTTGCTATGATGGCTCATTAACTTGCTTTTTTTGAAAGACTCCTCAAGTAATTTACAGATAATTGCATGTTCCTAAAGCAATTTTGCATCCTACTTTTAGTTACAAATATCATACTGCATTTAAAATACCAGCATTTGTTCTCTTCTTCGATTAATAACTTCCTTCAATTCACTTTTTATACTCCATTACAATTATCAATGATTCCTTTAGCAGTTACAAATATCATCATACTAATTCCAAATTATTAATGTCATTTATTTCCTCTCTCACCTTTCGCAGGTTTCAAATTTTGGATGTAATGGACCCATTTCTGTGGTGAGAGGAAGCACACTTTTTCCCTGCATTAGACATGATAAGAAATAGTAACAGCTTGGTACATTTTGATTATGTATCTTCATTTCTAAATGCTGCTATACATGAAACTCCATAACAAGCTGAACAAAAAAATAAAATTGATAGACTTTATATTAGTCAATAATTGTGTACCATGCATTGCTTTAAATTGGTTCTTTTGCAAAATTCTTTATTGTGCTTTCGCTTCATTCCAGAAAAATGGCTATGCACTCTCACCAAACTATGCCCATTTTTCTCATCGGCCTCCTTCACAGCTTGTCACAAATTTGTGCACAATCTTCAAGTCTCTCACTTGCCATCATTTCACTCATATTTATTATGGGAAAAGAAGGCGTTTCCTCTATGGATTCTCCTTAGCCAAATCTTTCAATAAATTTCTCAATTACACGCAGCAAATATGCAAAACTTTTAATTAATCTTGGTTGTTCATTTCTTATTCTGGTTTTATAGCTTGTACAAAAAAAAAATTGCTCTCCTTCAAGGCTGTTTCAACAAAAAAGCTATTTTTATGACAGTTTTCCTGACAGCATAATACACTTCACCTTCAAATACTGAACAGGACAGTTTGGAATTTGAGCATATGTTACACTTGATACGTTCTTCATTACAAAGCTTTTCGTAAATATTTTCTCAGTTTGCTGCCACTATACGAATCCTTGTACTTTTAAGACCAAATGAATATATGGCAAATGCTGCTCAAGCTGTAAATGTAGTTAATATGTTGGATCAACTTCATATGTTAATAGATTCCTCTTTACAAAGCTTCTTGCATTCATTTTATTTGCTGATTATTGGAAGTTTTGTGCACTTTTCTGTACACTGATTTGCCACTCTCTGCTATATTTAATTAATTCTTAAACAAGTAATAAATGCACATTTTCACTTATTTAAAAACTATAACACTTCACATTTTACAATTTATATCTTGTAGAGAATACTAACAATTATAATATTGATCTCCATCAAATCTTCGGCGTACCCATTGCACACAAAAGTGCAATTACTAGTATATAAACACATGAATGCTAATTTCTACTTTTAAGGTATTCTTGTAAAAATAAATTGTCTAAAGTTACAAAAATTTCCTTTCAAATCTATTATGTGAAATGATGTGCATGCACTCCGGACTCTATGGAATGAATCTCCACATTTTCTGGCTAACATGAATTATGTTTTTATCTTTGCATATTTGGTGTTTAACCTATTAATAACTCTGTAAATTATGGTATATTTCCTTTAAAATGGGAAACAAGTTGAGAATGAGGTTGTGGAGGCCTTGTGTGGAAATTGTGGAAGGGTGAGTTGTAGATACATTTGTGAGGTCTCCAAAATCCTTGATCTATGAGGTTGATAAAACTTCATAGTGAAGAAAAATAGATTCGGGTCTTTTGAATTTTTTTAATATCTGAGAGTTATTTCTTAATGCAATTTTTTGGGATTGATCCAAAAGGTGTTGGAAAAGTTTAATAATATACTTAGCATTGTAGATTCCTTAGAAATTGGGTCTTCTTCGCTTTTGTGTTAATGTGATATGTGTATAGTTGTGGCATAGGCTACATAAAAAGACTTCATTGAAGGAAACATCTTGATTCCCTGAAGCTAATGTGGAAAATTTTAGTGGTTTAATGAACTGTTTTGGATCGATAACATGGACTCAATTTTCTGTTTTATAAATTTCTTGCTACAATTTTGATAAATTTTGGAGATTTTCGAGATACAGAAAACTGATAGAATCTTCCTTTTTACGACTATCCATCTTCCTTGTGATTTATATTCCATTATGTTGAAGGAAGTTAGGATTAGTGCAAAAGATAAAGGTTAGTGCAAAAGATAAAGGAAAGGTTAATGAGTTGGTGGTTGTGGTGTTTACATAATTTTCATTTTAAAATGTTTAGTCATACTGGAAAATCTGGTCCTTAATATATGCCAAGTTTATATTGTTTAAGAGAGCCCATGAATAGTTTTGAAGATAGTGGTGAGAATCCTCTCAGTGATGAAACTATCAAAATTAAGAAGGCTATGCCCAAACAATGAATCCTTCTGGTGAGCAGTTGTATTGTGTGGATGTTGATAAGCAGACTATGAATTTGAAAGATACGCTTGCAAAGGTCCTAGAATTGATTCAATTCCCTCTTGGCCTAACTAATTTTTGTAAGGTTTTCTAAATCCTTTAATTAGAAAAGGAATTTTGTTAGCAATGCTCCTTATGAGCAGTATCTTAAAGCTATGAAGCACTGTTCTGAAACCCTAGAAAGAAATCATGGTGACTCAAGGGTTTATAATTATATAGCAACTTGTTATGCAAAGCTTAGAGCTTTGTCAGAAGGATTTAAAGATGCAAATAAATGTATTGAATTGGACCTAGCATGCAGGAGACAGATGTAAAAAAAATAGTGCATTGTCAGGAAGGGCAGAGCTTCACACAATATGAGTATACAGACTGTGAAAAGGCTATGAAAACCATTAACTCCTATCAAGATTTTGAGATGACTGCTTGCACTTCTAGAATTTAATGTACTTTACAACTTCCTGTTTTTGGTAGCATGAATAGTAGAAATTACAACAAAATTAAATCCCTCATGAATTTGTTCAACTGTTCTCTTTGAATTCAAAAATGTGTTCATTATTAGGATGTTGGCCATAATTTTCATTTTAATAAACAACCTCTAAAACCCTCGCCAAAACCTTATTTTTAGGCTTCAGCTCACCAAATTGGAGGAGTGAAAGGTCAATACCAGTGAGGAACAGTTTGGAGGAACGAAAACAAATAGCGGCAGGTTAAAAATGGCAAGAAACAGTCAAAAAAATGGGCGAAAATGAACAACTAAGATTCAAACAAAAATCTTAAAACAAGCAGCAAAAACTACTTCACCAGAATTATTAATACCCATGAACCATTGTTTTAAAAGAATCCCTTATTCAATGAAAATAGAACGATTTGGGCGAAGCGGCACAATGCTTTGGTAGGGTTACTTTTGAATTTTTGCTACACAATTTTAATTACTGTAATATATTAGCAAATTATACAAAAATTCATATATTAGCTGAAATAAATCTTATATACAAAAAATTACTATCTTCACAGAGAATAGAGAAACAAAAAAAATGAAGAATAGCAAAACATACAGCTACCTGTGAAGGAATACTCGCTAAGTGGAAGAGAGAAGCCAGAACAAGTCCAACTATGAAGAAGTGACTGAACGTAGTATAAACGAAGAAGAAAAACAGTTAAATGTAAAATGTAAGTGGGGTGAATTTGATGGTAACCAATAAACAAACGGGAAGAAACACTTAAATATGCAAGGGGGGCACGTACGTAGTGTATTATTAATTACGCCGGCAAAAATCGAAGGGGTGAGATTTAATAGTCCCTCTTGCATTGCTTCGTATGATATTTTATCCGTTGATTTCAATAATTGGGTCCATGTTGTTCCACGTTGAGAAGCGATTACCATTTTTTTTTGAAATGCACCTTGAACAAGCAGTAGTACCATTGAATTGCATTAAAAGAAAGAGAGGATGCAAATGGTACAACAGAGTAAATAAATATGGGTAAGTATATAGTCAAGTATATATATTTAATTGATATATATATTTGTCTTTAATAGTCATTTCCTAATTAAATTTTTATATCTTAGGATCATTACATGCATTCATAAGTGTTATCTCTTACTTTGAATAGTTAACTGAACTCAAGGTGAGTGTCACCTTACCATGTGTGCACCCACATGTTCCTATTATTTAGGAATAACTACAAATGTCAATTTCATGATTTATTTCATCCAAATAATAATCTCATCCTAATCTTAGTGTTGTTGAACACATTCCAAGAACTTAGGAGATACATGAAATAATTAATGTTTAGGATTTGCAATTAAATGGCATCCTATTTCCAACATTCTCCCACTTGACATTATACATTGCAATTATTCTAAACAAGGAATAATAAAACAAGTACAAGACTCCACGCCAACAACCTTCTTGCACCAACTAATCAAACCATGCTAACTTCAAATGCAACCTGCATAATCATGAAGCTTCTAAGCAAATGATTAAAACCAAGAGAACTTATCTGTATTGTTTTATAAGATAATTTGTAACATTAATTAAAGTGTCAACTTTCTCAATTAATACCTTCCCATTATCAACCAAACCTATACCTTTCCCAAGTCTTTGTATCCAAACCGCCTCTTTAGAGGCATGCTAAACCACCGAGTGTGTTGAATTCACATTCAACCAAGGTGTAGGCTCCTTGATCTTTTTTGTTAAAAGACTTTTCTTACAAGTAACCATTCCAAAAAATGTCTCTTACCACAAGAGAATTCCAGCCTCACCTATTTCTCCAAGTATCCATGAGGACCTGTAACCAACCAATCCATGCCAAACTCCAAATGCAACACAACACTTTCATGAACTAATCAAGCAAATGATTAATGTACCCAATACTTAAGAGAACTATACAAGATCAATGTCAAAGCTCCAACCTTGAACATAAACATGACATCCATGATCTAACCATCTCCTCTTAGGAGATCACATGCATCATAACATACTTATACATCCTAGTCTCAAGAGAACCATGTAATATGCCAAACTCTAAATGCATATCAAGAGTAAACCATAACATCAATAACAAATATACTCTAAACCAAGAAACCATATCTCTAATCACATGGAGATAACCTTACCAATGATGCATCCAAGTCACTGCCAACAACTCCCACTGAACCATGGTACCGAGTTACACATGGCATTATGATTATCATCCTCTCTATGAAGATTACTCTGAAACATGAAGAAAAGAGTTATCACAAACAATATTAGCTTAAATAACCAATTCATCATTACTATCATCCCAGGACTCCTTTGTCGAAGAATCAAAACTTTCTTTCTCGTTCTTACAATCCTTCTTCACATGTTCCGGTTTCCCACAATTTCAACACTTTACCTTAATGTGTCCTTCAGACTTACCCTTCCCTTCCTTGTTTCCCTTAGGCTCCTTTTTCTTAGGCCTACCTTTTACAAACAAGGCACCTTGGATTTCCTCCTTAGACTTCCTCCTTGTCTCTTCTAATAGGAGAGTAGGAATAATGTTGTCTGTTTTTGGTTCTGCACCATTACCACTAATTGAAACAATTAGATTTTCCCAAGAATCTGGTAAAGAACAAAGTAATAAAATGCACTTATCCTCATCCTCTAGCTTTACATCTACAAATGCTAACTGACTGAGAATTAAATTTAAAGCATTTAAATGTTGTGCAACAGATTCACCATCTTTCATTTTCAATGAATACAACTTCCTTTTTAGATACAACTTATTGGTGAGACTCTTAGTTTGATAAATATCCCCTATTCTCTTCCATAATTTATATGCAGTGATTTCACTAGAAACATTTAAGAGAACAACATCAACAAGACATAACCTAATTGTTCATCTTGCCTTCTTATCTAACTTAGCCCAATCCTCATCTAAAATAGTTGTAGGTTTCTTTGTCTCATTATTAATTGCTAACCACTGATCTCTTTCTTCAAGAAGATCTTCCATTTTTAATTTCCACATTTCATAGTTAGAACCATTGAAACTTTCAATCTCTAACCTTGAATTCATTGTAACAAAACTTAATTCCAAAATCAGGAAATAACAAAAATAATAAAAGCTCCCACTGAGCCAAAAAAACCTCCAATCTTTTAAGAGAAAGGCATCCCAATACTCTACCCAACCTTAGCTCTGATACCAAATGTTGAAAAATGAGGTGTTTTCTTAGCTTAATACTCTGTAAAACTTTAATATTGTTGATTTAAGTAAGATTTTTCCTTGTTATATATATTCTTTGTGGGTGATTATCTTGATTCATCCATTTTACTGTTGTAGAATGTAGACAGAAGTTGATAGAAGAACTAGACAGGATATTAGAAAGATTACACAAGATGTACCGTGGAGAAACCCTTTCGGGGAAAAAATCCACCAAGAATTATTCTATTATTCAATCTCTGAATTACAATAGCTCCAATTCTTGCTTGAAAATGCTTCTTCTGTCTTTACCAATCTTCTTCACAGCTGCAATAAGAATTATGAAAACTCTCTTCAACTTGAATGAGATATAGAGATAATATGCAACCTTGTAATCTCCAAAAGGTGATAATTACAATGCACAAGCTCAAGCCTTAAGAAAGGTATGCCATATTGCTTCAACTTGAGTTATTCTCTGAAGACTAAAGCTTACAACATGTGCTTCATGCATTTGGGCGTCCCAAACTGAAGCTATAACTTATCCTTCACTTTGGTGATAATTCCAAAGCTCTTCCTCAAAGTTGGCACCCATAAGTAATCTTACTTAACTGAGCCTTCATAAATATCTTATCATGCAAGAGAGGTAAATCCAAGAAAGCATCTTGGGCGCCCAAGTTGGCTCCAAGTGATTTCTTGTTAACTGAAACATTTACTCAACACCATTCATGCAAGAATGGTCATTCCCTGTTAACTGAAGGTCATCCCTGTTATCTGTCATACAACTCAAGTTATTAGCCATGCATTCCAAATTAACTGAAGCTAACTACATGCAACTCAAAATAGCCAACATGCATGCAACATGCACTTGCATGCAACTGAACCATAACTGAACTAAACTAAACTAAACTAAACTAATTTTGAATTGAACTGAACTAAATTGAACTTCATGCATGCAAACAATAAATCCTAAATCCTAGGATCATTACATGCATTCAAAAGTGTTATCTCTTACTCTAAATAGTTAACTGAACTCAAGGTGAATCACCTTACCATGTGTGCACCCACATGTTCCTATTATTTAGGAATAACTACAAATATCAATTTCATGATTTATTTCATCCAAATAATTAATCTCATCCTAATCTTAGTGTTGTTGAACACATTCCAAGAACTTAGAAGATACATGAAATAATTAATGTTTATGATTTGCAATTAAATGGCATCCTATTTCCAACAGAGAGTTGGATAGATAGAGAGAGGGAATGATTTCTAGAGATGATAGAGTGAGAGAGGAAGAGGATACATGTAGATAGCTCAAGATATAGGGGTTGATGCAATAAGGTGGGTACACAAAAAGCTCAAAAAGTGGAAGTGTTTTTGTTCTTTTTCAGAATTTGTCACACTTGGACTAAAAATTTTGAGGTACTTACATAATGAATCTTAAAAAAAGTTAGTACTATGAAATTTAACATTTTGAATCTAGTTTCCAAATATGTAAATTATTCAAATACCCAGATAATAGAAATTAAATTTTGATAGGGATCTATAAAAACCACTTTTTAAAAATCCTTGTTTTTTAACCATACTAAGCACGTGTACGGACACCACTTTTTGACCCAAATAAAATTATTTTGCTAATTAGTTTTGGGAAAAGAGAGCTAACAACATGAAGATTGATGTAGAATTTTTTTTGTAATTTTTTGTTGAATATTTTTTTTTATTAATTTTTTATTGGCCTTAATTGTTGTTTTTTAAAATCAACATGTACGGTCAACATAATTAGACCTAAACTAAACATTTTTTGAATCTTTTTTTTTTCACTATGTAGAGAATTTTCTGAAGTTTGATGCCATATAAATTTTTTTACAAGAAACTTAACCAAATAAAAGTTATCAAAAAAAAAAAAATCTTGATATTTCAAGTTTAAGGACTAGTTTGCTTATAAATTAATTAAAAAATAGCAAACATAATCCAATCTTAATAAAATTATATATTTGGAAAGTAGACATCGTGTTCTCTAATGAGTTTTAATTTTATAGATTGATTCAGAAAAAAAAGTCCATCGGCCATATTGCCAAAGTTGGACATTCTTCTTCAATTTGCTTTAGTTTTTTAGTTGCAGGTCAAAGGCTAAGACTCAGATTGCCAAGCCTTTCCCAAGCCTAAAACCAAGGCTACATGTGGATTGGGAAATCAAATTTTAAATAACACGTACGCGTTACTAAAGCGTGTACATGTTATTCAAACAAAATGTGTACGCGTTATCTAATTACTCGTTGGGTAAATGTAAAGTGTATGCATTATATAATGCGTACACGTTCATAGAAAAAAACATGTACGTGTTTCTGATATAGCCATTTTTTCCTAATTTAGTAAATACTGATAAAACACGTTCTTTCTACAACATTCTTTTTTTGTAGTACGGACCAAAAACACCTTTTTCTACATTTTTTATTGCAAATTTGTCTTGTACAGGGCATATTGTTGGAAGAGACAAAGTGTAGGTTGAGTTTTATGAAGTGGAATAAAGTACAAGAACTTTTTACAAGAAGATTTGGAAAAAGAGAATTTTTGGATGCATTCATCATGCCTTTGTACTTCATAGTTTAAAGAAAAAAGCATCTTCATACTACATAGTTTTATTTGAATATTTGAAAGAGATAGCAATTTTAAAATAGGTTGTATTTGAATCATTTTTTTTGCCATCAAAGAGTGTTTGGTAACCATGGGTGATAAGCAAAGATAAAGAAAAAGATGTAGAAAGTTAATGACACCTGAAGAAATTCAAGCAAATAGAGATATGGAGGCCAAAAGATAGAGGGATAGAAGAGAAAAGATTTGTCAAATGAAAAATTTGCAAGCATCTAGTTCCAAGAATGTTGAAGAGGAAGCTATGAATGATGAAATGAATGTAGATGATGCAAATGTGGAGATGGTGAATATGGAAGAAAATGCAATTATGGAGACAAACCCAACTATGCCTTCAACTTTAACTTTGAATGATGTGGAAATAGTACCTATGCAAACAACTTCGAGTATGTCTTCAAATCCACCTCTCAATGATATAGAAAATGCATCTATTCATATAATCCATCCAAGTATGTGTTCAAACCCAAGTTTTCATAATAGTGATATTGCTTGTTTAGATGAAGTTGGATACACCGTTGATGATATCAATAATTCTAGGGTTGAAACAATGCAAAAACAAAAAGATGATGAAATTATATCTTATGAGAATGCAAATGAGAATGAAATCCCTCATATTGATGAAAATGTGAATGAAATCCCTTTTACATTTGAAAATTAAAATGAAACCCCTTGTGTGAATGAAAATGAAACCCCTTGTATGGATGAACTTGAAAATGTTTTTTTTACAATTGAAAGATATGTGCAAGATAAACTTCATGGTAAAGTTTCTTGGAGACAAATTAGAAATTATGGAAATAGAATATATAAAATATTTTTTTATAGAAAGAAATTAGGATTCCAATATCAAGTCATGGTGCAGTTGATGATAATGTCGAAAATGAGAATAGTGATGAAAAAATTAGGTGTTTTTGTAAAACCAAAAAAGAAAGATGATTCAGTAGAATAAGTCATATCTAGTGTTGCTAATGCTATTTATTTTATAGGTAAGAAAAGTTGATCAAAAGATAAGAATGCAGCTCGTCATGCAATAACAATTGAATGCAACTCGTCGTGCAATAACAACTGCTCTAGTTGATAAAAACAACTTCAAATAAAAGAATGTTAAGTAAGATTAGTAAATGTATAAAAGTAAATCCTAGAACTTTGATAAGAGTTGGTAAAAGAAGAGAAAGTATTGAAAATGATCCAATTAATCAACGTTGGAGTTTTAGTGGTAGACTTCCAAGATCAGACATGAAATTAACTAATGAAATTAAATCTTTAATCAATTTTTTTTGGCATGATAATACAAGAGTATCACCTAACATTAGAGATGTCTTAAAATTAAGGGTGGGTTCAAAAATTGGTGAACCTTATCCAAAACATCTCTTAGATATGACTCAAATTGAATTATATAAAAAATATTTAGATGCTTCAATCTTACCATTGAATATTAATATAAGTCAAAGATCATTTGAAAAGTGTAAACCTTGGTGTGTTAGAATTAATAAGCAACAAATCTCTTGTTGTTGTAAGACCCGTGTACAATTTCGTTATTATTATGATAGTTTTTGATATATATGATGCACTTTGCATGCTAACCAAATTATGCAGGACATTTGTGGTATTCATATGCCACTTGAAAGAATCAAAGATTTTATTGCAGGTTTGTTTTGTGAACCCTCTAATGGAAACTTATTTTATTTTAAAACATGTATTTTTGGAGAATGTGATAGATGTGGTAACTTTTCATTATTAGGAGAATGTATGCATGAAAGTAGTTTAGATGAATTTGGACAACAATTAGTGGATGTAAAAAAATTTAAAAATGTTGAGTATACTTTGAAAGATGGAAAAATTGGAAAACGTTGTGAGCTAATTGTGGAAAAATTTAGTGTGCATGCATTTATTAATGAATTTAAAGATAAGACTGTACCTAAATATGTTCAACACTCTCAGTATGCCCATTAGCTTGATAATCAATTTCGTTTATGTAAAAACACATTCCCAATTGGAACTATACTGTCAGTTGTTTATTTTGCTGAAAATTATACTCTTCCTCCACAAGAAGAAATTCAATCACAATATTATAATTTAGTGCAAGTAGCTATATTTGTTCACATTGTTTATAGACATGTAGATGATAGTACAAACGATAATATAATTTTTTTGAGAGAGTACCATTTTTATGTAAGTGATAATATATTACATTCATCTTATTTTGTTCAATATTGTTTTGATATATTTTATAAAAATTTAAAAGAGAGAGGAATTCAAATGCTAGAACATCTCATATGGTCGGATAATTGCACGGGTCAATCAAAAAATGCTAGAATGTTTTATTGGTTATGTAGACTTCATAAAGAAAATAATATCCAACACATGGAGTTTTTTTGAAGCTGGTCATGGTAAGGGAGAACATGATGGAGTAGGTGCATGTTTGAAAAGAGCTCTTGCTAGAGAACAACTAAAATTTGAAGATGCTGCAAAATTTAGAGATGCACGTGCAATTGTAGACTGGTGCAATGTAATACCCCTCCGTTTTGCGTTATGGCTAGCAGTGTGACCTTGTTTGCTTTGATGTGCCTTTTGGTTATTGAGATGCTATATCACGTGTGTTCATTTTGATCAATAATTATAGAGCGATAGTTTATTGGTGTGATGTGACGGTATTTTATTCTGATGTTATCATTAAGGCATGCTTTGGATTAGCTTAGAAGATATTTGAAAGTAACGATGCTTTTTGCTTTTGGGTATATTATTGATGTTAGATTCGTTAGTTAGTAATACTGTATTGGTGAAGGGGACGGGATTACATCACTCGCATGCGAGCGCCTGTGATCTTATGATTTCCCCTTCACGGTGTGTCTATTATGTTATATGCATGTTCAACACTCATTTTGTTTGCAGGATTGCAGGTACAAGACATCGACTCCACCTGGTTTCACAGGTCTGAGCGTGTCCATTGACCAACGGTAATCGATTAGGATATAGTAGCTAGGTTTTTCGTGCCAAGTCATCCCCCTGGTCATGGTGTGTCGTCGAGTCGTAGTCGGGTGTAGTTGTTATATGTTGTCCCTTTCACCTTGGTTTTATTTAAATTCAAGATATAAAAGTAAATAAATGGATTTTGTAGTTAAGTTGTCGTTTAAATAAATCTGGATATATTGTTAAAAATGTTATTTAATTTATTAAATAATTTAATGTAATTAATAAAATAATTTAATCTCGGATTAGATTTATTTTATTGATTAATTAAATTAATTGTGTTGAATTGATTAAGTTATTCTTTTGAATTAAGAGTGTTAGTTCATTTTTGGAAAGAAAGTTTTAAAAGTTTAAATTCTTTTGTTTGAAAAGAAAATTTTAAATGTAGTAAATTCTATTTTTGTATTATGAATAGTTTGAACCACAAGATTATAGAGAGAGAGACAGCAGTACTACTGCTTCGCCAACCCCATTACATTACAATCCACAGCATACAACATTACATAATTTGGCCTATAACAAGGTACACTGTCATTACACAGAGAAAGACACTGAGAAAATAAAAAAGGAACTTCCAACCGCCTGTAGTTGTAACTTCCACCTGGTATCACCATTAGCCACTGCCAAAAGGTTCCTATAGCTGTATCTTCCCACCTGTTACCGTAATCCAAGCAAACTGCTAAAGCCTGTTTGAGCACAGAGGCTCCAACTGCCACTGCCAAAAAGCCCTTGCTATCTATGTCCGCCAATAAAGTGCCTAGTCTGTCCAAGAGCTCCCAGCTACCCTTCCAAAAAGATCCAAGTCCACACAAAAATAAAACAACTTCATGACCTTAGTTTGCAGCATCCTCACCACCTGTTGGCTCCTTCATACCCAAAAGAACCTCTGCTGCTTCAATTTCTTCTAATTGTGCCTCTCTAGCAACCTTTTTATTGAACTCTTTTTGAAAGATCTCCAATGCTTGGAGAAAGATATAAGTGTTGGGCTGCCCTAGTTGCCAAGTATGCCTAGCTCTAGACTCTCTCATGGTGGGTTAAATGTTGTCATCGTCCAAGAAATTGAGAAATTTGAGCTTGGTTGCCTTCACAGCCAATGTGACCTGCACAACAATTTTATGGATGATGAGTCCTCATGAGGACTCAGTAAGTACCTTCATGTCCCCATTAAATATTTCATTATTCCTTGAATTCCAAATGTGCCATAGAATTTATGTTGAGAGACAAGACCAAAATATAGTTTGTTCCTTGCCAAATTTATTGCTGCCGAATATAATAGTTCTATCCATTCTAAGAGTGCCATTATTGCTTCAAACATTAAGCTGGTTACAAAACAAATTCCAAAATTCTTTTGCATATATACATTCAAAGAAAATATGAGAGATTGATTCTGGAACTCTACACATTCTATAAATTTTAGTTTCATTAGTATTGTTTTTGTAAGGTAACCTGTGGAAGATCAAAAGCCACCTGAAACATGCCTTCCTCGGCTCAATTATTTTAACCCAGTTATTAGAAAGAATTTTGGACCATTCAGTGTTATGCAGGTTCTTATTCCACTTGCTATTTAGGTAGTCATATGTTTCCTGCTGTTTGGCAAGGGTATTATAGATAGTTTTAGCATTAAGGCTCCCAATGTTGGAACCATTAGTCCAAAGGAACTCTTGGAATTGATTAACATTGTCTTTAGTGTTAACCGGCCATTCCAAACATTTGCATGCTTTTCTCAAGACTTTATATGTCCTCCATTGGGTGGTTGGTAAGTGAAACTTAGTGCTCAGCCAGTCCCAACCTATTAGGTTGCCCTTGTTCAAGATGTCAGAAAAAGTGCTTAATACCCTTGCAATTCCAGGCCTTCACTGAGCACCCCTATAGGAGGGCTAGGGGTTTCCCATTATGGTCAAGATTCCACCAGATAGACCTATGAGTATAAACCAGCTTGCCCTGTATGGCTTGAGCATTACAAATGTGCCCTTTTACCAATTCCCACACTTTCCAAATGCTCCTAAAAACCACTGAACCTTCTGAAGTTATAGGGAGGGGACAACTGAGGAGGTCATTGAGGGGGAGATTCCTCCAACTTTTTCCAATCTTCGGGGTTGCCCTTTGAACATTGCTCCTGACTAAGACTTTCCACAACTCGTTACCATCTAAAGCCTTGAAGATCCACTTAGCAGCTAGTGCAATGCCCTGGATCTTCAGGTCCTTAAGACCCAGCCCACCTTCAGATTTGCTTACACAGGACCAGCTCCACTTTACAGCATGTCTCTTTCTACCCCCTTTTCCATTTGACTAGAGGAATCCCCGGATTCTTTTTTGAATCTGATCTACCTAGTAGCTGCAAAAAAGCCACATCGAGGCAAAATATAGACTATAAGAGGAGAGGATCTTTTGGCAGACTTGTAATCTTCCTGCCAAGGTAAGATAATTCTTGTTCCATTTCTCCAACTTCCTCTCAATTTTGCTTTTAATCCACTCCCACATTTCCTAAAGGTTCGGACTCACTGCAAAAGGGATTCCCAAAAATCTCACCTGTTTGCATGGGCCTCCCCATTGTATACCAAATTTGTCAATCCAATATGGGGGCCTATCTTGCCAACCTAGGAAGATTGATTTAGAGAGAGATTTTTGCGCCTAAAGAATTGCAAAATATGTTCAGTTTGCTCATCAAATTGGAGATATTCTCTTCTTCCAACAAGGGGAAAAGAGTTGTGTCATCTGCAAACTGGACATTCAATAGTTCATCATTGTTTGGCAGTACTATGCCTCTTACCTTTGGGGAACTCATATCGGTCCTGAGAACATAGTATAGTGCTTCTGATGCAATCACAAATAGTGCTAGGGCCAGAGGACATCCTTGCCTGATTGATCTTTCAAGAGAAAACTCTTTTGTAAGGGAGCCATTTACATCAACCTGAGCAACTGCATCTTTGAACAAAGTGACTACCATGCAACAAAAGTTATGTGGGAACCCAAAAGCTTCAAGAATGAGCCTTATAAATGACCATTCAATCCTGTCATACGCTCTCTCAAAATCCAGCAATAAGATAGCAGCTTCTTGTTTAGTGTTTTTGGCCCATTCTAGAGCTTCCCAACTGGTAAGGAGGTTTTCCGAGATATATCTGCCTTTGATGAAGCCTATTTGAGTTGTACTGATGAGTTTAGGTAGAAAATTAGTTAGTCTCCTTGCCAAAATTTTTGCCAAAATCTTGTATGAGACATTTAGCAGCATTATGGGTCTCCAGTTCTTCACTTGGGTCTTGTCCCCATCCTTCGGGAGCAACTTGATAATACCTTTGTTGATGTCCCTCCCCAGAGAGCCCATCTCCAGCGCCTCCTTGTAGACGTAGAAGAGGTCCTCCACTATCCACTCCTTGAAGGATTTATAGAATTCTGCCGGAAGACCGTCAACACCTGGGGTTTTATCATTCTGCATGGAATCAATTACTTTTAGAATTTCCTCTTTGGACACTTCTTGGCCCAGCTTTTCCACCTCTTGCCCTTCTAATTTCCTTGGGATTATATCATTGATTAGCCTCCTTGCACTGGCCCCGCCACTTCCACCTTCCTCAGAGGAGAAAAGGTCTTTTTAGAAGAGGAAAAACTGGTTCTTAATTACCTCTTGATCCCCAGAAGCTCCCTCACCTACCTAAAGTTGTTCTATGTGCTCCTTAAAACTTTTTTCTCTTAGCAGATTAAAAAAAAACTTTGAGCCTTTGTCACCATTTTCCAACCAATTAGTCCTGGATCTAACCTTCAGCCCCTGAATTCTGCTGATTTGCAACCTTCTCAACGAGTCCTTGGCTACGGACATCTTGCTGGCCAGGTTCTCATTCCCGGGGTCTTTTTGGAGCCCTGCTTCTGCTTGAAGCATATTTTCTTGCAGAATACCCTCCAACTTCCTGTTGTCCAATGCTTTCTTTCTACCAACAATTTGAAAAAGAGATTTCACCCCTTGACATTCAAATTCCATCTTTCTATGGCACTTTTGCTTTTGTGTAGGCCATTGTTTAATATTCTAAGTGTTTTGATGGCATCACAATAGTCTTTATCTTGTAGCAGATTGGTGTTGAGGAAAAATCCCCCATCCTTTCTCCTCACAACCCCCGGTCCCTAGCTGAAGGAAATCCTTATTTTTATGGGGTGATGATCAGATAGGGTGAAGGGGTGAACCTCCACTTTGCACACATCTCTAAGAGTCTTAGGGATGAAGAAATCTCTGTTCAAATAGAATCTATCCAACTTGGAATATATCCTTCTACTGCCCTTTTGGGCATTACACCAGGTATACCATATGCTGGGGAAGTCCTTCTATCCCTCTAGTGGGTCTATCAATCTCAGTTTATTCTTCATTTTCAGCCATAAGTATTTCTTGTTGCCCTTCCAATCCATATCAACTCCACCAAGTTTGTCCTCTTGTCTTTCAATCATGTTAAAGTCCCCCCCGAGAATCCAAGGGAGGCTGTCAAGCTCACTTAACCATTTCCAGACATTACTCCTTTCACTGTATTCATTGGGGGCATAGACTGAGCAAATGCCAAACGAGAGGTCTCCTTTTCTCAATATTACCCAAACAACACGATTGCAAGGTGAGACCCCTTGCCTGACCACATATTGTCCCCAATCCCTAGAGAGGATTATTGATGCCTCCCCTACCTTTCTCATGATGGGTGACAAAGTGGATCAAATCTCTCCATATGAAGCTGAGATTCATATCCAGCATGAACCCAGTAGCTTTGATTTCCTGTAGCAACACCACATCTTTTTCCTTGCAACTATTGAGGAATCTCCTGACAATTTGCTTCCTATATGGAGACTCAAGGCCCCTTACATTCCACGAAATACAGTTAAGAGTCATTAGGGAACTTATTTAAGGCTTGTTCTTTCTCAAACTTTAAGTTTTCAAAACATTTAGGGACCTTCTGGTCAACATCCAATCTTTTGGGAATTGGGCTTGCAGTAAAGACACTCAATTTCTTCCTTTTCTATTTTGTTAGGAGTTTAAGATTCCCTTTTCCTTTAGGGATTATAGTATTAGTCCCTTTCTTTGGTCTTCCTCTTGACCTGCGGGGAATGTCCGCCTTACCCTCTCCCTCAGTGATTCCCTTAGGAGCTTGCTCCCTAGTAACCTTAAAAGGTTCAGTGGCCTCTGAGCCCTTATTTGGAGTAACACAACTGTTCATTATTTGATCCTTGATACCCTCTTGGCAAGAGAGAGCAGTATCACCTGGGCTGGTTTTGTTGTTTCTGGGTAGTTCAACCTCACCCCCACTTACACCAAACTCTCCATCATTGGTGCACTTCTTACAATCCCCAGAATGGGGATCACCTAGACCATTCTTGGCAACATGCAGATTTACAACAAGTACATCAGTGGTGGCAGGTTGGATGCAAGTGGGCATCAGATTGGTCTCCAAGGCATTAATTATGTTTTTCACTTTGCCTGGCTCTGTTTTTGCACTTCCCACAACTTTCTTTTTTCCGGGGTCTTCCTTAGAGATTCTGAAGTTTTTAAAGTAGTAAGATTCACTGTTAGGGACAAAATTCTTTCCTTCCCCCCCATTTGATCTACTTCGTAGTTTCTCTATTGCCAGCTGTTGGGCGTTTTTCCTCTCCTTATTTGCTATCTTATTCAGATTGGAGTTGCCCTCAAATAGTGCCTCAGTTTCTTGGTTTAGGCTCCTCTCTATGCTGTCCCTTGCTTGGGAGTCAAGTTTGGAGCCATCCAGTGGGGGGGAGGATGTTCCTCCCCCTCTGGGGTTCCAATCTTTGTGGGAACTGAGGCATCCAAAGATACAGGGTTTTTGCTTTGTGTTTCCAATTCCATTATCTCCGATTTGTGATCCATGTCCCAGTCTATGTCAATATCTGCTATTTCAGAAAGGTCATCACTATCCCAAGAGCTGACCTTTGTGTCTCCAGACCATGGCTCTGAGAGATCTTTGGGGATTTCAACTATTCCATTGCCACCCAGAGTAACCTCTATCCCCTGAGCACATTCAAGGTTTGAGGAACCTGGTGTAATTTCCTCATGTTCTATATTTGCTTTCTGAATATCACACCAGGCGGGTGGGTGATTGTGATCCTGATTGCTAACCTCACCATATGATTTACAGGGGCTTGTGGTATCATGGCATTCCCTAGTTTTTTCTTGATTTTTTGGTTGACTCTTTATATTGCTAGTTTTTATGGCAATCAGAGGATAATTCCTCCTTATGTGTCCTTCTCTCCTGCAGAGATAGCAGGAATTCAGACTTCCGAGCGCTTCCAGACCACACATTTTGTCTCCATTGCCAAGTTTAAGAAGCAAGGCATCTGGTAGATCCACTCTGGGCAGGATCGAAATCAGGACCCTGGCATCCGCGTGGGGAAGAATAGATATGGTGTTGTCAATTCTTAGTAGTTTTCCATATGGTTCAAGAAGGAGAGGGATAAAAGCCCACAGTCTTGGGGGTACATTTTTGATGACCAGCCATCTAGGGCTAGACAAAGCCAAAACTTTGTCTTCCAAGGCATCAGGCGACCAAGCCACAACCCGAAAAATGTTACCCCCAATATTCCAAAACTGCTTGTTTAGGGTTTTTTGCTGCATCTCATGATTCTTTAGAAAAATGACATAAAGCCCTTTTTGTATCATTCTATAGAAAGAAAATGAAATCCCCAGTTTTCTCCCCCATACATTTGCCAATCACTCATCCATAAACTTTCTCGCCAGAACCTTATTTATGTCCAAGGCGGCCAAAAAAAATAGCAACGTTTTTTTAATTTACTATCTTGTTCACATAGAGCATCTATAAGTTTCTCATTTGGAACCATAATGTCAATTTTTTGGGTGCCAGGAGGGCACTTACCTCTTCCGCGCCCCCCAAATTCCTCGCAGCCACCATCTTGCATAGAGAAACCCGCGCCCTCTGGGAAAGATGTCTCCACGCCAGCCATAATGTCCCAGAACATCCTCGGCTGAGAGTGGTTTCCGCCTTCAGGAACCGGTTTATCAGAAACACCATCTGGGGGGGCCAAATCTCCAAACATAGTTCCTCCGACTACTTGCCAGTTTTCATTAGCGAAACCAGGGAGAGAAGACGCCACCACTCTGAGGCCTGAGTGGAGGAGGACCAAGCCTCCCCCACCTACACACGCCGAGAAACTACCAAACCCTAGGTTGCAGAGCCAAAAACTTTAAAAAAAAGATGATCTAATCACTTCCACCAATCCTAGTAAATTCTATTTGGAAATTGGAATTTTGTTTTAAGTTATTTAAAATTCAAATATCTTCAAAAATGCGATAACTTTGGGTGGAAAAGATATTTTAGAAGAGTTGACTCAATTTGGGGAGGATTTGGAGAAGCCGTGAAATTTCATTTTTGAATTTGAATTTGAGTTTGGGGGAGATAATTATTTCATTTGGGTTTTATTTTCACTTCTTGTGGTGTTTGGATGGAGAGTTTTGGTTGAAAAAAGAAAAGAGGGTTTTGGGTTTTTGGATTCAATCTTGGTTTGAAGGTGGAGATTTTGGAATGAAATGGTGGAGGAGTGGAATTTGCAGAGGAACTCAACATAAATTTGTTATTCAAGTTCATGATCATAGGTTTTATCTTGGTTTTAATTGTTTTGAAGTTTTGGAATTTTGGTTTCAATTTGTATGCAAGTTTAGAAAACATATTTGGAAACCTCTTTGAAATCATGGAAGAGGAGAAAATAAAAAATAGATTCTTGCAATAGAAATGATATGGAAAAGAAAACAAGGAAAGAATCAAACAATGATTTTTTTTTTTAAAGGGAACCAAAAGAACATTTCATTTCAAACTAAAATTTAAACCCAGTTTTGCTTTGGAAAATTTATTTCTTGTTGCAAAATTTTATTGTGCAATTGCACAACTTGGCTAAAAATGGAGATTTTATGTTTGATTATATATATATATATTGTATACCTTTTTTTTTTTGATACGCAAGGTAGAATTTATATTGATTTTAAAAAAGTATACATGCATCTGCTAAGCAGGGATTAAAGGTCCTTCCTAGACACCGAGCCAAACAACAAAACATTCCAATCCAGGACAAAATTCCACCATTTCAACATTTACAGTCCCATTGCAAGCTTCAAGAAACGAACTACTATGGGGTTGGGGCCCTAGCTCGGTTGGTTAAATATTTCCTATTGCAGGAGGTTGGTCATGAGGTCTAGTCTCCCCCACCCCCGTGGTACTGGAGGGCGTGTCGCGCCAGCGCTGCCGGTCACGTTAAAAAGTTTACCAGGCGCACTGCAGTTTATAGGGGGTCGTGTTACCCGATTCCTGCAGTCTAACAAGAAAAAAGAAACAGACTACTATAAGCAAAAATACAAAAAATTTAGGTCAGAGGCCGAGCCTCATCCATCTGATAACGAAGTTACAGTGCCACTGCACTATTACTAAGAGACCGACCAAAGTTTGACAAGCTATTAAATTTTAAAACTTAAAAAAAACTTCAAACACAGAGGCTGAGCCTCACATAAAACCATTTAATTCTGCAAACCTTATGAAATCTTCCATCCATTCTAGTCCTTCCTCCGACACAAGCTTCAACTTTCTCTTCAAATATTCAACAGCCATGACTGCTATCATTTTATGCCTCAACAGTTCTGGCCCTTTGATGTCTAGGATGAAGGGAAAGACTTTAACTGCATCATCTGTCTCCCATAGGAGGTCCAGGTCTGCGGGGCGCAGGATTCCTTTGCCTTTGAAAGCCACTTTTAATTTCTTCTCTAGACCCCCAAGCAAGTCCTCTCAGAAGAGACGCACCATCATTTCCTTTGCCTCCGCCTTCGGGATGTCCAGGTCCAAAATCACTACTAGAAACCGAGAGGAGATATGAGCGTTGTCTCTGGCAAATTCCTTTCTTTCCAAGTGTCCTTTGCCAAGAACCATTTTGACAGCTACTAATGACACCGGGTCATCCTTGAGCATAATTCGCCTTAACCTCTGGTCCATAACCTCCTAAAAGGCTATCTGCCTCTCCGTGGCCATCAAGGAGACTGGTGTATCAACACCAAAACATTCCAGCCCCACCGCCGAAATGGAGATGATATATTTTGACTTTGTCGTCCTCGCCATTTGCAACGATTTTAACGGTCGTTCCCTGCACAGAGACAAAAGGCAAACCAGATTTCGAAGACCATACATTAAGAATGACTTCATTAGAACATTTAAAAAGCCTGTGAGATGTAAAGCCAAGCCTCCGCACTCGAATCTGAATAATGGCAAGGCGAGCATATCATCCTTGCCATGACAGTATCCTACGGCCTTCGTCCTTCTGCCTAGATACAGCTATCACTTCGTGTGAAGTGAGTTGCCACTCGGCCCTTCAGCTTTCACTTCCATAATTGTCATGCTTGACATGTCAAGCTAACAGCGCTTTAAATCCTGTGACATTCATTCCCCCTGTCAGACGCCAAGGGTTCCCCTATCTTCATGAGCAACCAACTTAATTTAATCCCCTTCACCTCCCTTCAGCTAATTTGAAAAGGCTTGGGGTGAAAAGACATTGCCATTCCACGAACACCGTGTCCATCCCAACCACCACCTCATGTCCACCCTGTGATGGCTTGACAAATGACCAATATATTCTGTATACCTTTATTGTGCATAGCAAGTCTTTTTTTTTTTTTTTTTAGAAAGAATGGTTCTTGTTAAAATCTTAACTCATAAACCATGTTATGGAAATTACCAAAACAGAGGATTTATATGCTTTGTTTTTTTTTAAATAAATAATAAAAAAATTAAGTTTTTTTAAATTAAAGTTTTTTTTTTTTGTGTGTGTGGGAGGGGCAATGGCCGAACCAACCCCTGTGGGAGGCATGCCTTAGGCAACACACCCACAAAGGAGGTCAAGGATGCCTTAGGCAAATGCAACCTCCACTAAGGAGGCTGTATGGTTGCGTCCTCCTCCCTTGTGGGGGCCACAGCCCATGTGGGCAGTCTTTTTTTTATTATTATTTAAAATTTAAATTTTTGTTTTATTTTATTTTTATATTATAGGTATATATAATATAATATATATACATTATATATAGTATTTTATATTATATATATAATGTATATATATTATATTAATATATATTATAATATAATATGATTTTTAAAATAAAATTTTGTTTGATAATTTATTAATTTAATAATTGGTTTGGAAAATTAATAGTTGATTTTAAATAGTTATATTTAAATAATAATCATATATTAAATATATATGTATATGTATTGTATATACACCAAGTATATACTTTTAGCCATATATTTAACATATGTATTTATATTTAAATATAGATTATTTTAAGGTGACTATTCATTATTGTAGTCGAAATAAAAATTGTTGTTTTTTTTTAATCAAATGACTTTATTTAGCAAGTTGATTTTGACATTTTAGTATGATTGAGAAACACAGAGTCATATCATCAATTTTAAATTTCTCAACGATGCGAGTTTAACTTCAGTTACTTTTGAGCAAATTGCAAGTAACGTTGATTGAGTTGATTGGATTTAGGAAATCCTAACAAAAGTTATTTAGTTGCCTAAAATGCTTCCTGAATGACGTTTTCTTTCATCCTCAGTGTTGGGCAATGAAAATATTGTTTATGTGAGTTTTGATTTTAAAACTAGTGGTATTGTATTTTGGAAATTAAGGTTAGTACAATGATTAAATAATTGTCAAAGGTTAGGGTTGTAATTGAAATGAATATGGTTAATGTGTTTACAATGACCTATTTGATTTGATGGAATCTTGAAGTCCTCGTAAAGGATTTGTTAAATGTTAGGATTATGTATGTGGTTAAGTTATATGGATTATAATTAGAGCAAAAATTGATGATATTAAATATGTGTAAAGAAAAGAGTTATTTTATTACAATGTTATTATAATGGGTAGAATGTTATTTAAAAGTTCTTATATTCTACTGCCTTAAATGGTGAATAGGGAATGATGGTTGCTTTCTATACTGCAAGGAATAGATAAGGTTCATGAAAAATTATAATGTCTAGAATGTATATGTATAGTTAAAAGATTAAGTGTATGATGTATTTATGCACTTTGGTACCTGTTTTATGAGAAAAGATTGTTATGTCAAAATACATTATTAGTTATTTAAAGAATGTGTATTTATATGATTGTTGGTTTAAGTGGATTCATATTGATATTGTATGGGCAATATTGTTATGATTGTAAATTTATGAATGTTCTTTGGTAGTTCTGAGTTTTGTTTCCAAAGGCTAGGGAACTCGTTGATTGGGTTGTTTATTCTTTTTGGAGTTGTTGTTATGTAAGTCTTCCAAAAGGGGCTCAACTTTTGGGGTTGCTTTATTATGTTACTCAACCGTTATATTGCCTTGGATAGGGCGTATAGTTGTATCCTGTTGTTTTACTCAGTTTTCACGAACGGGGATGGTTTGTGCCTCCTTTGGAAGGAGTGAATTGTGTTTTGTTGCCTTTTGTGTTTGGAGAGGGGTTTGACCTTTTTTGCCTCCAATGTTTGGAGTGAGTTTGCATTTTGTGTTCCTCCTAGAGTTGGAGTGGTTTTACCTTGTTGGTATGCACTTGGGATTCCCTTGGGGATTGGTTTCGTGTTGGTTTGTTGTCAAGTAGAGGAGTGGATTCTGTTAGGGGCCATAGCCCAAAGAGGTAAACTGGGAAACCTTCAGAAGTGGTTTAATCAAGTGATAACTAAATTAATTTACTTAAAAGTTAGGTAGTATTTCACACTAATTAAGATAATTGAGCCTCGCTCATGGATGCAAGGGCTTGTATAGACTTGGGATGAGTTGGGAAGGCCTGGAATGGCAAGATCATCTATCTTGTCCTTACGAGAGGTATTTGATTCCGCATGATTGAGTATGGGTGCTGGGATTCGGTAAAGGCCACCAGGATAACCCATAGTGGGGGTCGGAGCCTAGGAAGATTCCCATAGGAGATCCCATGATGAGCTATGTGATGACACTCTTTCTACGACAATAGTTGGTTTTTGGTTTTATGTGTATGGCCTTTTTATCATACTTGATATGTTTTATTCCTGGAAGCAATGTGACCTATGTTAGTGATGTTGGAGTTGTACTTTTGTTATCATTATGGATTTTTGGTTCATGTGTCTGGTTGTGTCAATGTGAGTTAGCCTATGTCTAGGGGTGGATGGTCTTGTCTAGAATTCCTTGTTACTATCTCCTAGCACGGGGCGTGAGCCTTTGGGTATCACATGGTTGGGTGGAACGTGCACCTTTTTTCGTTGGGTCATCTTCTTGTTCATGTGGATGAGATCTCCAGTTGGAGAGCTTGTGGGATCCTGTACTTCATGCTTTATTCCTTTATGTTAATAGTGTAGTTTATTACCCCTCTTTGTATCGAGGTGGAAGTTGTAATTTGTAACCTTGTGTATTGGAATTACCTCATTCGGGGAATGAGTTTTGTAATCATATTGTAAATTATATTATTGAAATCATGTGGAATTTCTTATGCCTTGTCATAATTTGTATCATGTTTGGAATGAATGTGATTCTTAATTTATTAATTAATTAAATGTTATGTTTTTAATTCATGTTTCTTGATTGGGTTTTAAGTAATCTCAGTCTCGTAGCCTTAGAGGTTGTTGGCAATGGATAGTGATCTTGCATGTTATTTGTACTTAAAAAATAAAATAAAAATAGTACGTTTGAGAAGTAAATTGCAACTTCCTCTAGGGTTGTGTGGCGGGGCATTACATGCAATACCAAATTATCTACAAGAACAAGTGAGAGCTCAATAATTCAACACTTCTTTTGGTTAGTTGAAGAAAATTATATTTTTTCTTGACAAGATTGTGACACAATTAATGGATCTGCAAAATGGCATTCATTTAAGAGTTCGAATGCAAACACATGGACAATACGGATAACGAAGTTGGAATGCTTTTGTCAAATTTGTATTGCAGGTGATTGGGAGGCATGTGAAAATACAGAATGGGTCAAACAATGGAAACAAAGAGCCTTAACACCTACATCGACACAAGTTCAACACAAAATGACAATTGAAGATAATCAATTGTTCACATCAAATGATTATGATCGTGTTTTGGATCTTGTACAAGAAGGTACATTATTTATTGAGTTGAATTTTATATGTATGCATGTTTAATATATGTGAATTAAATATAAGTCACTCTTTATTGAATTTTTTATTTATTTTTGCAGGACGTGTATGTTGTTGTTGCACCTGAGGGGAATGAAGAGTAGGTCGAGTACTGGTTGGCTAGAGGTGTTGAGAGAAAACATAAGTTGGTACATCCTAGAGTGGATGATGACAATTTTGAGTATCCAACTAGTTTTGTGGTTGTTGTTGGCACCCGGCTTCAAAAATATTTCATGAGAAAGAATAGCTTGCCTGCATTTGAAGATTATGAAAGACACAAGAAGATTATACATTATTCACATTTGATTTTGGCAACCAATATAAAACTAGTTAGATATCAAGGGAGGCCTGTTAATAAAGTTTTATGGACACTTTCAATGGATGATCATGAAGCAATCATAGATGCATTAAAAGAAAGAGAGGATGCAAATGATACAACAGAGTAAATAAATATTGGTAAGTATATATATTTAATTGATATATATTTGTCTTTAATAGTCATTTCCTAATTAAAGTTTTATATCATTTTTTTTCAGGTCTCCCAAAATTAGATGCTTTACAAAAAAGAGAGAAGATACATATATTACAAGGGAATTCGAATCCAGAGACAAGTAACTATATATATAATTTTAGATACATTTAATTGATAGTATAAATATAAAACTAAATTTAATTCATTATCATTTTATAAAAAGTTTACAATTGATTTCATTTCCCCTTAAGCCATTCTCTTAAAACCCCTTAAGCCATCCTCTTATGTACCATTAATCCATCCTCTTGCATCCCCTTAAGTCTCTCTATTAATTCCCCTTAAGCCATTCTATTCTAGGACCCCTTAATCCATATCCTCGTTTATCTACCCTTAATCCATCCACTTGTATCCCCTTAAGTCACTCTCTCAACACCCCTTAAGCTATCCTCTTGAGAACCATTATTCCATATCCTCATATGTCTACCCTTAATCCATCCACTTGCATTGGGCCTTAAGTCACTCTCTTAACACCCCTTAAGCTATCCTCTTAGGACCCCTTAATCCATATCCTCATATGTCTACCCTTAATCCATCCATTTGCATCCCCTTAAGTCACTCCCTCAATGCCCCTTAAGCTATCCTCTTAGGACCCCTTAATCCATATCCTCGTATGTCTACCCTTAATCCATCCACTTGCATCCCCTTAAGTCACTCTCTCAACACCCCTTAAGCTATCCTCTTAGGACCCGTTAATGGTTTAGGGTTCATCTCCCAGTCTCTAGGTCATATGGTTTAGTGTTTATGGTTTCTTGGGTTCATGAGATGCTTAAAATAACAAATCTAAATGGGATAATGGTTAAGGGTTCATCTCCCAATCTCTAGGTCATATGGTTCGGGGTTTACAATTTCTAGGGTTCATGAGATGCTTAGAATAAAAAATATATATGGGTTAATGGTTTAGGGTTCATCTCCCAATCTCTAGGTCATATGGTTTATGCTTTACGGTTTCTAGGGTTCATGAGATGCTTAGAATAACAAATCTATATGGGTTTTAAGGGTTTAGGGTTCATCTCCTAGGATTTAGGCCATATGGTTTAGGGTTTAGGGTTTAAAGTCATTCTCTCAACTCTCCTTAATCCACAATCTTGCATCCCTTAAGTCACTCTCATAATTCCCCTTAAGCCATCCTCTTAGGGCCTATTAAGCCATATTGTAAGGTTCATGACATGCATCCCCTTAATGCACTATCTTACATCCCTTTAAGTCATTCTATCAACTACCCTTAATCTACCCTCTTACATCCCTTCAAGTCATTCTATCAACTCCTCTTAATCCACCCTCTTGCATCCCCTTAATCCACTCTCTAACATCCCTTTAAATCATTCTATCAACCCCCCTTAATCCACTCTGTTACATCCCTTCAAGTAATTCTATCAACTCCCCTTAATCCACCCTCTTGCATCCCCTTAATCCACTCTCTAACATCCCTTTAATTCATTCTATCAACTCCCCTTAATCCACTCTCTTACATCCCTTTAAGTCATTCTATCAGCTCCCCTTAATCAACCTTCTTGCATCTCCTTAAGCCATCCTCTTCAAGGACCCTTAAGTCATATCCTCGTACATCCCCTTAATCCATAATCTTGCATCCCTTAAGTCACTCTGATAATTCCGCTTAAGCCATCCTCTTAGGGCCTATTAAGCCATATCGCAAGGTTCATGACATGCATCCCCTTAATCCACTATCTTACATCCCTTTAATCCATTCTATGAACTCCCCTTAATGCACCCTCTTACATCCCTTCAAGTCATTCTATCAATTCCCCTTAATCCACCCTCTTGCATCCCCTTAATCCACTCTCTTACATCCCTTTAAGTCATTTTATCAACTCCCCTTAATCCCCCCTCTTGTATCCCCTTAATGCACCCTCTCACATCCCTTCAAGTCATTTTATCAACTCCCCTTAACCCACCCTCTTACATCCCCTTAATCCACTCTCTTACATCCCTTAAAGTCATTCTATCAACTCCCCTTAATCCACCCTCTTGCATCCCCTAAAACCATCCTCTTAGGACCCGTTAAGCCATATCCTAGGGTTCATGAGATGCATCCTCTTAAACCATCATCTTAACTCCCTTTAGGGAATTCTCTTAAAACCCCCCTTAAGCTATATATCCTCTTAGGTCCCCTCAATCCATCCTATGGCAAACATCATTTGAATTTGTATGGAATTTACTATATACTATTCTTTTCTTGCATGAATATTTTTCTTAAATGACTCATAAAAATTGTAGTTACTTACATTAATTTTTTTTGCAGGTTCTCATCAAGTCGGTCTACGATGTGATTGTTGACCTATGTAAATTTTGTAACCTATAGTTTCTAGGGTTTTGATTTCTAAGTTAAATGTGTCCAATTTAGGTTTAGTTTTTATGGTTTTCAATTTACAATTTAACGTTCTTTGTTTCGTTGAGATTTTTGGTTTTTTAAATGCAATTAAAAACTATAAAACATTGAACTAAAGCACATTAAACAAACAATAACTGAATACTAATTACAAAACAAAAAAACATGATATAGAGCAAAAAAAAAGGAAGAATTCAACCAACCTGGAGGTCGATGAGGTCGGTTGTGTTGATGGGAGGAGGTGGTAATCAAATTTTTCTTCAATCAAGGCCTTTGAAATGCGTACGTGATCTCCTTTGTTCTTCTCTGGCACAGACTAAAATGGTGAGGAAAAATGAAATACAATCGCTTATTTAAAAAATAAATACTTTCATGAAACACGTACGTATTCTAAACGCGTACCCGAAGCTGAACGCACACGCATTCGGATTTAGGGTCGAGTACCCGATCCGTAACATGTACGCATTTCTTGCGAAACTTTTTGTTTTGCCCTAAATTTCCCCTCTTCGTGTACCCAACTTCTTGCTTTTACCCATAGGTAGAGGGAGGGATAAAGATAGAGATAGAGAGGGAGAGATAGAGAGATATAGAGGAAGAGGGAGAGGGAGATATAGAGAGATATGGATGGTGAGATAGAGTGATAGAGAGATAGAGATATAAGGAGATATAGAGAGAGGAGGAGAGGGAGAGAGATAAAGAGAGGAAAATAAGAGCTTTAGAGATAGATAAATAGATATGGAGAGGAGAGAAATAGGGGGAGATAGAGAGAGGGAGAGAGAAGTAGGGAGAGATGGAGATATATGGGAAGAGAAAGAGAGAGATAGAGATATATAAGAAGATAAAGGGAGAGAGGGGTAGGGATAGAGATATAGATAGGGGGATAGGGAGCAAGCAAGGGAGGAAGAGGTGGGGAGAGATAGAGAGAGGGGGTATGGAGAGAGGGAGAGAGAGAAAGGGAGAGAGAGAAGATAGAGAGATATACAGGGGAGAGGAAGAGAGATAGGTAACGAAGAAGAGAGAGAAGAGGGGGAGAGAGGGAGAGAAAAAAGAGGGGGGAGAGAGATATGTAGAGAGGGAGAGAGAGAAGAAGACGAGGGAGAGGGAGAGACATAGAAAAAGGGTGATATAGAGAGATAGAGGGGGGATAGTGAAAGAGATGGAGAGATAGCAATAGAGTTAGAGAAAGATATGTTTAGAAAGAGATAAAGAGGAGTGAGAGGGAGATAAAGAGAGAGAAATAGAGTTGGAGATATAGATTAGGGGAGATGGATGGAGAGTTGGAGTGAATGAGAGAGAGGGGGAGAGGGAGAGATATCTCAATAGATAGAGAGGGGAAGAGGGAGTGACATAAATAGAGGGAGATATAGAGAGCGATAGGGAAAGATATATCAATCAGCGTCCCTATGTCTCTATCTATTCATCTTTATCTATCTCTCCACCTCTCTCTTTATATCTCTTTGTCTCCCTCTCCATCTCTATGTTTCTCATTATATCCCGTTATATATCTTTTCCCCCCTCTATTTCTCTCGGTCTCTCTATCTCCTCATCTTTATGTCACTTTAACTCTATCTATTTTTTTCATATATTTGTGTAGTACATGAGGTCATTTGGTAAGCTATTTAGGAAATGGTAAGCTATTTGGGAAAGGATGTTGTTTATTCAACAAAGGTCTCAATGGAGAAGTGATAGCTTCAAATCGACTATGCATCCACTTATAGGGATCCAAACACGATTGAAACAAAACCTCTAAATCAAGAAGATACTCAGGCTCACCTTATGTTTGCAAGAGGGAGGGAAGGAGAGGGAGAGAGGGAGAGATGGGGATATAGCAAGGGATAGATATATGGGGGAAGAGATAGATAGAGGTAAGGAGATAGAGATAGAGAGGAAGATATGGATAGAGATGGAGGTGGAGGTGGACAAGGAGAGGGATACAAAATTAAGGAGAGGGAGGAGAGAGGGATAGATAGATATGGAAGAGAAATATATATATAGAGGGACAAAGAGGGAGAGATAAAAAGATAAATATAGAGATAGGAAGTGATATATAGAGAGAGGTAGAGAGAGGGAGAGATATAGGGGTAGACAAAGATGGAGAGATGGAGAGATAGAGATAGAAAGGGAGATATAAGAAGAAATATGGAGAGATATAGATAATCATGAAGGTAATTAGGCTCCATTACCAACAAGCTCATGCTATGAACTTGCAATAGGGAGAGATGGAGATACAAGGATAGATAAAGGGAGAGATATAGGGGAAAAACAAGAGAGAGAGGAGTTAAGGAGATAGAGATAGAGATGGAGATGGAGATGGAGAGAAGGAGAGGGAGAGATATAGGGGTAGAGAGATATGGAGAGATAAAAGAATAAATATGGAGATAGAGATAGAGAGAGAAAGAAGTAGAGAGATATAAAAAGAGGGAGTGATAGGGAGAGAGGGAGAGATAGAGAGTAAGAGAGATGGAGTGAATAAGAGAGAGAGAGATAAAGATAACGAGATATAGATAGAGATGGAGAGGGAGAGATATAAAGATAGAGATAGGGGGCAAGAGAGATTAATGAGGTGATAAAGACAAGTAATAGAGAGGGAGAGAGAGAGGGCGAAGAGATAGAGAGATAAAAATAGAGATAGGGAGGGATAAATAGGGAGTGTGTCCCTCCCTCTTATTCTCCCCCCTCTCTACTTTCTCTTCATCTCTACCTCTCTTTCAATTTCTAGATTAAAAATATATTAGATATATATTGATTCCATATTATATTATATTTCTTCCATGTTACATTATATTTAAGATAATTCGAATATAATTTTATATGTAAAATAAATACATAATTAAATAACATATATGTAAATATGTAATATAGAATGTTTTAATAAAATAATAATTTTATAATAAACTTAATATTATTTTAAAAAATATGTCGTAATTTACATTATATAGAATATAATAATGAAATAAATTCATTACATATTATATCATATTTAATTAATTTATAAAATATAAAATAATACATATAATTTTAGATATAAAATAAATACATAAATAAATAACATATAAATAGATATTTAATATTTGATATATCAATAAAAAATTAATTTTACAATAATAAAATATTATTTAAAAAATATATTAAATAAAGATGTCCTAATGTTAAAATCTTGCCCGTAATTTTCATTTTAATAAACATAATTTAAAAACCTCGTCGAAACCTTATTTCCAGTCCGTAGCTCTCGAATATAATTTTATATGTAAAATAAATACATAATTAAATAACATATATGTAAATATGTAATATATAATATTTTAATAAAAAAATAATTTTATAATAAACTTAATATTATTTTAAAAAATATGTCGTAATTTACATTATATAGAATATAATAATGAAATCAATTCATTACATATTATATTATATTTAATTAATTTATAAAATATAAAATAAAACATATAATTTTAGATATAAAATAAATACACAAATAAATGACATATAAATAGATATTTAATATTTGATATATCAATAAAAAATTAATTTTATAATAATAAAATATTATTTTAAAAATATATTAAATAAAGATGTGTTAAAATCTTGCCCGTAATTTTCATTTTAATAGACATAATTTAAAACCCTCGTCGAAACCTTATTTCCAGTCCGTAGCTCGCGAGATTGGAGAAGTGAACTGAGCAGAGTTTGGAGGAAAACCAAAACCGCAGGGACAGCGGGAAAAAACGGCGAAAACCAGTCGGAAAAATGGTAAAAAAGATGAACGGCTGAGATCCGTTCAATCGTCTTGCATTGATACGGATGCCAGGAAAGCCGTCGATTTAAAGATTTCGCTGAAGACATTTCATATAAGGGAACGCCTTCGGCGTAATAATAAAACACACTAGCGAAATTTGCTAAAGTTCAAATGCTTTGTTTTCCACCTGGCGCTAATAAATAATATGAACCTGCAGAACATTCTTGTCCGCCATGGAAGAAAAGGGCGCAGCCATTGTCAAATTTGAAGCCTTCCAGCGCTTGTTCTCTACAATCCTGCTGCCTTGGAATTTTCCGTTCCATATTAATACATTGATTTGATTCCGCTTATGAAAATACATTAATCACAGATTAAAAGAAAGAATACAAAGGAGCTAACCCAAGCCTTAAGATGGCTCTCTCTCCATCTCCGTTCACACAGAGGCGTAGGTCCGTGTAAGTAATTTTTTCATATTTTCATAACATCAATCTACAATTTACTGAATTGTTCATTACTTAAGTTTTGATAATTTCATGCATATAAACCCTAATAGGCTTATGTGCTGCATTACTATTTTTCAGCAAGATTGTCTATATGGGCTTGTTTTTCCCCTAGAAAAGTTGCAGGATAATTACCTTAGCAGATTGTGAGAAATACCCTCTAAAATAATTCACCGACAAGACAAACCTGTTAATATTTTTATTTTATTTTATGTATAAACTCTTCTGTACACACAATTCGAGGAAATACCCAAGTTAGAAACAACTGAAGTCATATGTTGATAGCCTGTGAATTGGTTGAGGAAATTTCCTATGGTGAAAATTAGTTTGAATACAAGAATAAATACAAGGCTGCGAACTGTTTGACGAAATAATTGAAGTAAGATTTTTTGAAGAATTGAATAAAATTATTGCAAAAGAATTGTTTAATAAAATAATCGCAAGAGTTGTTTGTATATACAACTCACAGATGCCTGAGAATTGTTTGTTAAACTTTCTAAAGCAAAACCATCAGCACAAATACGGAGTTCATAAAATGCTGCCACTTGTCACAATTTCCAGGCTCAACAAGAGACACAAACTCTTTGATCAAGGCATTTAATTCTCATTCGTAGAGAATTCAGATTAGAATATTCAAGGACATGATTTATCTTGGGATTTGCCTTTGTAAAATCGGGATACAATTGGATGTGTATTTAGCAAGCAGGGCAATCAGATTGGATTTGAACTCTGACAAAACAAGCGGACAACTGTATGCAATTTCCTGTTGCCAATGGGTTTCTTCATTATCGGGATTGAGTCTTCATTAAATCCTGGTATGCACCGTGCTTGGGTTAATCATCTCTGCAATCAGCATGACACTTGTCATAGTCTCATTAAATTTTCAACTGCCACATTCAAACTTAGCCAGTCAAGAATTGCCAAGTCAAATCTTTGTTTGTATGTCATCGCTCAATATTCATATTCTTCCTGATTGCCTTGACCTACACAAGACATAGGCATATTGAATCTGCAGCTGTCTACTCTCAACTCGCCACCAGATTTGGTTCTTGTAGACTCAGCTTTCAAGTTCATGGCATTCATCTTTTGAAAATCTAAGGGCTCAACAATTATAAAACATTACTAGGTGGCTTTAAATAACTTTTATCTAGTCCGTGTCCTGTGCCTACCAGATAACTTACATTCAGATACACATGGCATCCATCATCTCCCGAGCAAACTCAGACAAGCCTGACCAATCCTAGAGGGGTTGGAAGAACCAATAAAAATTGCTCCAAGAACACCATGTGTCCAATGTCGTTCACATCCAGGCTCCAGTGTAATTGACTACAAATAAAACAATTTAATCCAGGCATGCGATGTCGACATCGCTGGACTTGAAAAAACCACTCAATTGTAATATATAGGGGAAGTTGGGTCTGCCAAAGGCAAAGGTTTGAATACTCCGGATGTGAGTTACTGACAGAATTGTCATAAAGCACATTCAGGTCCACAAATAGTGATGTTACAAATTTCAAATCTGGTTGCCCGGACTTGAAGCTACCTGTGAACTACAACCCTGATCACGAATGGAATATGGTCGGCCCATAGGGGCCCTCAACTAAACCCGTCGCCCATAGGCCTATCGGTTTCTAGGGGAGGGGGGACTATATATGGCTATAGCCGGGTTGACTTGACTAAGCACATTCGTTTTTTGCAGAAGGGTCTCCCGTCTCTACGCCCATATAGATAGATAGGGAATTGACGACTCGGAAACTCGGACTATAGTCGCCATCTATCTAGATAGGGAGATGGGGCCGTTGGCCTATAGAGAGTTGGCGGGGTATAGAGATAGTCGGGTGGCTAGGCTATATAGTAGTTCCTCCTCGTCCCCCAGTTATAGGGCTCCAGCTATAGAGAGAGAGAGTAGGCCGTCGGGGGAGTACCTCCTCCCTGCCCCATAGATTTCCGATAGGGGTCGTTCGATCCCCCCGTCTGTCTTCCTTGACCCCGCTCCTAGAGTCGAGTGCCCATGTCTATATAGGGCCGTTGGTCGAGCCGCAAAACTATACTATAACTGTCGATCGAGAGCAGTCTCCCCTCAATCTTTCACTATGGATGTAGATGCCCTCTCCCCCAGCTAGTTGTTCTCACTATGTGGAGTAGGGGTAGGTGTCCTCTCCCGTTGGCTCCTCTCCCGTCGGCTACATTTGATATGAGACTCGGTTCTACAAGGAATAAGAGAAGCATGCCACTTGAAACACAGATATGAGGGCTTGCATATATCTTGATACATAATGGATTCAGATTTGCAGATTTGCAAAAGAGCATTGGACTTCAAACTGCTTTTGGACTTTAGACTATCGCTCAACCACAATGGAAAAAATGCTTGGGTTTGTCTCGGTGCTGAAGTTGAAAACCAATGAACTCATGGACACAAGCATGTGAATGTGACACAGCATATAACACTCTTGGGTCTTGAAAGCGTGGGAAAAGTCATGAGGCCTGGGAAGATGTAATGAGCCAAACTAGATCTGACTCAAAACCCCCCAATTTCCTGCCCTAAATTTTCAGATTTAAAATAAAAACTTCTGTAGAATCTATTATGAAGATATGAAATTCTAGCACAATAATAAACTGCAAAAATAATCCAGCTTTTGCATTTATTCAGAAATAGTTGCAATAATACATCAGCTATGGCAACTTACGGATACAATTTTTTTTTTTGGAGCAATACAACAGCTACTGCAAATCTGACAACCCCTCAGAAATAGCTTGAATCTGAAGCACAAAGTGAGATATCTGAATAATATCTCCAACAGACAATAGGTTTCCGTCCACTGCCTCCAAGCTCGAGGGTTTCCGTCCTCAAACCTGCTGAAAAGCCAAAGCTTCCCTGAATTCTCCAAGAGAATACATTAACCAAGCATAATACCAAGCATAAACTAAGCATGTCTTCCCATTTACCCTTGCCTCCTTTAAATAAGACCTTAAGGCAAGGCCGCCCGAGGGTCTAGTTTCTAGAGGGTTTTGGCCCTTCTAGAAGAACTCTTCTAGAAACATCTTGTAACCCTTCTAGAAGATTCATCTTCTAACACTTCTAGAAGATTCTAGTTCTTCTAGAAGCATCTTCTAACTCTTCTAGAAGATTCTAGTCTTCTAGAAACATCTTCTAACCTTTCTAGAAGATTCTAGTTCTTAGAAACATCTTCTAACCTTTCTAGAAGATTCTTATTCCTTATCATCCCCTTATTATTCCCTCTAACCCACGGGAATGTTGGATGGGCTAGAATATGACCACCAAGAGGTCACTCCAATAGTGGGGACATTACAGAAGAAACATGACTGAATAAAAGTGAAGTTGGTGGGGATAAATGCTGAGACATGAAATTTAATCACAGGCTGCCATGACTAAAAACTTGGTGACTGGCAAAGGCACAAAAATCAAATTTCCATGACAGAGAACAATGAAGCTCGGATGTGGGGCAAGATCAAGGCAAACAAGCATGGTGAGATCACAATAGGGCCCATTGGATTGACAGATAATCAAACAGAGCACAGGGACAAACAAGAGGGTATGAATTTGAATTTTTCAGGGCGTAGCCAACAGAGAATCTTATCCTTCTGGAAAGCAACAGATGGATTTCTCTCTTCCAGACTTCAGAAATTATTGATTCCTTATGAAGGAATTTACATTAGAGGTCAAACAGAATCTCTGACTGAAGGCTAACTTCTTGGAGATCAATCCCTTGGCTTTGTGTCCACTTGCATGTCCACTTGCTGAATTGTAGGTTAGGTGCTGAGAGTCAACCAAACAAGTAGAATCAAGTGATTTCCTCATTAGAAGAAATCTCAACAGAGTAGAAGTGGTTGCTAGGGGAGGAGGACGTGGAAATCCACATGACATTTTGTAGCAGATTTTTTGTTAGCAAAGAGCTTCTTTTAGGAGTGACATGACAACCAATATAACTAGCAGTTCCTTGCAATTCAGCCTCGTTAGCACCAATCATTTGCACAGTGTTGTGATTCATAGGAAAAAAATAAGTGTTAAAGACATCTTTAATATCCCCATTTTCAATCATATTAGCATTGATTGTAGCTATTGGTTTCTTGGCGACAGTCAGTGTTGTCAACAGGGCTATCAGTTGTCCAAGGAGATCCAGAGTATTTTTGGCACTTTCAGTTATCGTTTCTAGTTGGAGTTTGTGTTTTCTGCAGTTTCAGTGCTGGTGCGGAAGTATTTAATAATTAAGCAATTAATTAAGTTGTCGAAAAATCATAAAGTTGAAGACAACCTAAACTTAACTATTTTAATTTTTTTGTAAAAATGGTTTTAGCTGAAAAAGTTAAATATTTTATTAAAGTCTCTTTTTGGGAGAAATAAGGAATGAATTTATAAAATGAATGTGGCTTTTCAAGAAAAAGGGGGCAGTTACAGAAAGTGGAATAAAAGGTTTTGAATTTTCAGCTTGTGCTTGGTTTATGAGCTGATAGGCTACATATAGTGTGAGATTTGAGCCTGAAACAAGTCTCATGTTTACAAACCACTGCTGAGTCGTCTGAAAACAAGTTTCAGCTGTGGTTTAATGGTAAATCAGCTGTTGTTTAATGGTATAAACCTCCAAAATATCATTTGAAAGCCTCCAAAATCTCACTTATCACATAAAAGTCTAATAAATATTGATTTTCCAATTGGCTCGAACATTCTATTTCCATTTCCAGTATTTTTTGCCAATTTAATTGAAAACTTTCTTTTTTGGTTTGGATTGATTTATGTTTTAAATTTGCATGCAAATATTTCAGAATCAGATAATAAATAATTTTTAAAAAAAAATCTAGAATTTTTTAAGTTTATTTCATTCTATTATTAACACTTATTATTAGGCTGAGAGGCGTCTATAGTGGCATCCAAATCTGTTTAAGGTTTTATTCTTCGCATTTATTTTGATGTTCTTCCGTAGGTATGCCTTTGCATTCACCATTTCAACTTCAACGGACTCTGATTCTTTCCACTGACACTTTCATTGATGGGCTTTTTAACCGCTTGTTCGTCCAACATTTGGGTCTACTCTCTCCTTCGAGCTCTCAGCGGCTTCGACAAAGCCTCCTTGAGAACTTAGTGTCTAGTCCTCTCACTAAGCTCGCTGATCGCCAATGGAGAAGTCTCATTAGTTTTGTTGTTTTTCTGTTCTTTACCTTCAGATTCCTTTCACTTCCAGCCCTCGCCTACCTCACCATAAATTCATTTTCCTGTAGAAGCACCTACATCTACATCTCCATACTTCGTCTGGCCTATTCTTTGCTACTCCTCCCTTTCGTTTGGGAGTCGCCCAGGTGGCTACTTCTCAGGGGAAATTCCAAAGAGGCCCTAAAATGTTTAAGAAAAATGGCAGAAATGAACAGAAGAGTATTGCCAAAAAATGTAAAGATAGAAGATTGTGTTGTAAGAGCCGAACAGAGTCTTCTTTATCATTGCTGTGGACAACGAAATGGGCTCGCACAAGGCTCATGTTAATCATGGTGGTGGGCTTTGGCATTGGGCTCATCTATTATGGAATGCCCTTGGAGTCGCAAGTCTAGACTTCGATTTATATCTGAGTGTCACATTTAACGCTCTCTCTGACATTCTAGCGGCCATTTTCTCCACTGTTATTCTTGCTAAGGCCGGGCGTAGAAGGGCGATTCTACTGTTAACACAAACGAGTGGCATACTCTGCTTTTTATGTGTGTTCTATTCAATGGGTATACCAGATACTCCCAATTCACTCGCAAATAGGAATTGGGCACAGATAGTTGCTAAAGTAGGAGCATTTTTGAGTGGAGGGACAACGTTCAATGTATTGCTGTTTTATTGTTTGGAATTGTTTCCATCGAGTGTCTGCAACTCAGCAATGTTAGTGGTTAGAGAGGCCGTCTATGTAGGGGAGCTTGTGAGTCCAGTAATTGTTGTGAAATGGATGCATTAGGAAAGGTTTAGAAACTTCGAAGAAAATATAATTTGAAGGTGTAAAGCCAAATTCTACAACCTTTAATAACATTCCCTCAAATGGATGAACTCAAAATAGAACATGGACATCCCTCCTTAGTAGACAGGTATGTAGATTGTGGGAGCCAAGACAAGGCATATAAATTGTTTAACAAAAAATTTCTAAGTAATGCAGTATTGGCATGTTATGCATTAATGGATTTCTCGAAGAAACTTTAAAGAGAATTATAATTTGTAGGTGCTAAACTCGATCCCACAACTATGCTAGCATTCTCATTGCATGTGCTTAATTACGAGCTTTGAACAGAGTATAGAAAAAAAGATAGATGCCTCGAGAAAGATATCTCTCGGCTTTTTTATATATATTAATATTTAATATATGTATATTTTAATGCTACAAAAACATACACTCTAACATATTAGCATACATATAATTTTCTATCAGCGTAAGTGCTAGTTGTATTTTTGGGAAGTTTTTTTGGGAAAGCTTGGCTTTCTGAAACTTGAGGACGAAAATCCAATCCGTCAGTGAAGTCATTGTAGGTTTCACATTGTAATCCAAATCCGTTAGTGAAGTCATTGCAGGTTTCACATTGTAATCCAAATCCATTAGTGAAGTCAGTGTAGGTTTCAAATTGTGCTTTATGATTGAGTTGATCGATTGTGCGAAATTGGTGAAGTCTCTTTGAGAGACAAATTTATGAAGATTATATTGAGTTGCAAAAATATAGTGATAATGAATTAATATTTTATCAACTGCAAATTGCGGGTTCTTATTTTCTATGTGGAGGTTGGTTCAATTTGAGAATTATTAGATAATTCTTACAGGGCGAATTCAATAGATTTATTATCATTTCATCTGCCCGAACTAGCTGTATAGTTCCAGGTGTTATTGAGCCGATTTAATAAGTGTTTTGGAAACTCAATGCGGGAGTTTGGGATGCCAAATTAATAATTTAGAAGGCTCGACAGTGCTTAGTCCTATACCGCAGCTTCATTTTCGCGGGAAATATCCTACACGGCTTTTGGGGAGATTAATGTGCATGCTAAGAGAGACGGAGCATATAGAGAGCGTCCCTATTCCTATTGCAGACTATTCAACTAAAGACTAGTAAGTAGTTGATGTGGGGAGATTTAGTTAATAGCAGCCACTCCAAGAAAGGTCCCGACTTCCGTTGCCATGAATAATGGTCGGGTAAGACTATAAAAATAGCCGCCACTCCATTTAAGTGAATCGCACATCCAAAACAAACTCATATGATTGAAGAATATATTGCCGCCTCAAACTCCTTCAGGAGCCGCAAATATGGGAGGAGGAGACTATTATTGAAGGAGCCGGGATTGTAAGGAAATGTAGCTGCCACACTTGGGTCATCTGAAACCTGGCATATTTACCCTTTTGAGAATCGCAGCTGCTTGGAGATCAGGCGTGGGCCAAAGGGAAGTGTGGCATGGCAGATATTTAAGGCCAATTGGTCAAAACTTGGCTGCGCCTTCTACCTTTGTGGATATCACAGGGTGTAAACTGTCACACATTCTTTAAATTATCTGCAGTACTCCTTCCCACAGCGCCCATCCTCTTTATATTGGGAGCTATTTATGTTCATGGGTTGAACAACATCTGGTGGTATGCGGATAGCTTTGGAAATGAAGGTTGGAGTTACAACCAGGTCAGTACATTATTGATATCATATTTTGTTCTGTAATGAATGATAAATACCTTCAGTTAATATTTTCTGAGTCAGTTGGAACTGCATTGAATAATGTTAAACTCGTGTAGTGAAGCATTTAATTTTCTGCTGCTATGCATGTGAAATTGTGAGAAATCGTTATTATGCAAAACTGTATACAAACAATCACCAATATAGTGAAAGGAAACTGAATGCATATTTAGAACAAAGGAAGAACAACTGTTTGATGAAATGTCTGAACAAATGAATGGGTGAAATCGAAAAAATTTAAATACAAACTAGGGTAGGATATTTTAACTTCCTTTGACACAGCATACTCTAGTGAGTTTTACATGAGTAAGAGGTCCTCCATCACAATGGGGGCTTATGTCTCTTGCTTCCATTAAGTGGAGAGCTCAGCAGGCAAGGGCAAAGTATGCCTTTGGACCATGCTGAATCACAAGAACTTGTAGAATGATCTCAGGGGTTAGAGATTAACTCTTGCAGCAAAATTTGTTGTTATGGAATTTGAACTAGAGCTAGGGTTAGAAAGCTGAAGAAAACAAAAAATATCCTTACTGGATGCTGGAAGAGTTTACATGTCTTGTTTTACAAATTCTCTGCCTGTGTCAAAGGTGCTGAGTTCAATTGGTTAAAGTATTGGGTTCTTGTTGTGGAGGCTCAATTTCAAATCCCCAAAGTGATGTCTAATGTGGAATTTGAAGTTTTGACTTTTGGTCTTCCATTGTTGGCTTCTAGTGTGGATGTGACTATTAAGGTGGAACCCTTAAGGTATGACTCTTGGTCTTCCATTGTTGGTTTCTATTGTGGTTGCCCGAAAGGAGCTAAGTATTTGTCATATACTTGTATCAGTCTATTAAAAAATGAATTCTCCACTCGTATGTATTGGACCTAAGTAATACTGTAATAGTAATAAAATGAACTAGCTGAAGTGTAAAAGGGAATGGATGTTTAGTTTCAGACACTCCTCGGTGGGATAAGGTTTGTGATCCATACTCTGTTGGTGTAAGACAGTATCCTTTGCAAGGCATAGGATGATGCAGAAATAAAAGAAATCATGTGTTATATTGTACATTATTGAATTGTTTTTCTTGATTATAGCACCTCACAACTTGTTCCACTTTAGTTTTTACGTTAACTGCCAGTACTTTTTCCCTTAATTTTTATTTTGACAGGGACTGTTTAAACTTGGAACTATCCCCAAAGAATGTTCATGGCGTATCTTTGGATCCAGAACCTGACTGGAGTTTAGATGATCTTGAAGCAGAACTAAAGGAGATTGCAGCAAAGTATAGCACTGAATTGTTGCCAGAAAACAAACGCCTTCCACAAAGTGGTACCATGTAAGTAATGTTGAGCTCTCCCTTGTATACATATTTGAGCACATGCAGCAAGAAGTTCTACTAGTGCCCTTGCAGAAATAAGAATATTTTGTGAGTAGAATTGCAAATGATTTTTCAAGGTTACTGGACACCATTCTTAGATTTTTATCACGTCAACTGTGAATGGTGTATATATCCAATTTGAAGAGGTTGACTCCGAGTGGATTGCTGCAGCTTTCTATCTCTATTTGAAATCATTTATATTGTGATAGACAAGCTATTGGACAATTATAAGTATACATCATAATTAATTTGGAATTGTATTCTAGCGAGTTTCTTGAGTTGTGAAACATTATTAATGTTTGGTGATTGATTCCCTCTTACATCCGTTTAACTTTTGTATTTTTTGTGCCTGATTGCCTGCAGCTTTTCATGCAGAGACTTGTCTGTTGTGTCGGACTTTGGCAGAACCTTCGTGATGCGTGCATTTGATGATAGCTCTGATTACAGTGATGAAGGTTCTGATTTAGAAGATAAGGATGGCAATGTTTCAAAACATATCAATCAGCCTTTGCTGCTAGAAACTAAGTTGACAAGGTCTGGCACTACTTCTTATTAAATTCTGAATTATTGGAAATAGACACATATGTTATCCTAAATATTTTGACTGTAACCCATATTGTGATTCTAATGAAACTAATTACTATGGTTGACTGTTTTCTATATCTATGAAGTATCCATTTTATCAACTACTTTGGATATCTTCTGTGCCTCTGTGATCAGAACCATTGTTAAAACTGTGATTATTAGCAAGGATGCCCATCTGATAGTGATCAAATGGACTAAACGAGTAAAGTTATTGCCTGGAGCTCTCATTTGTGAAAGGTGCTGGAAAATCAAGTTTGGAGTGTTAGTGGATGTTAACGTAATACTTAATGTTGCTAATGTGTAATCATGTTTATGACATAGAGTCAAAGGTGCTTAAAACATCATTAAAAAATGTTTGAGATATTACAGATTGAGAAGTACAACTTTGATAGTGAAATTACAGGCATTCTACTTTGGAAGCCTACTTAGGCTAGCCTCAAATCTAATGTTATACAGAATAGCATATCATGCTTTTGTATTGCTCTCCTTTTTCAATGTTTGTATGTTTAGGTAATGGTAAGGATGGAGGCAAAAGCAAAGACTTATTTTGATGAAAGTCATAATAACTCACAAACTAAAAGGAGTTTTCAATGTAGGAATTCTGATGTCCCACAACCTATAAAGTAAGAAGCCCAAGGACAACTTTGAAAAGGAGATCAAGTCGCACGAGTGAATGGGCAAGCTTGCTTGGGTATGAGCATAATAGTTTTGGGCAATGATGAAAACTCATTTAATGTTGCATGATATTGAAGAATGAGTTCATAAATGGGAAGTGACATGGTATAAATGAGATGCAAACTCTATTAGATTTGAATCAGTCCGTTGAGATAGAAGTTAATATATCATCATCCACTATAAGAGGTCCAATGCATAACATGATAATGTTGTAAGATACCAACCCAGTTCATACACAGCAACACTAAATGCTCAATTACAAATTGATTAACACTCAGGACTGAGAGGCAGAAAATTTCACAGTAGCTTCAAAAATGGAATGATATCATTAACATATGTGTAGTTCACAGTGAGTAGCAGCAAGGAAGGATTACACAGATCAATAAAGACTCTTCACAATAGAAAATTTGATAAACAACAGGCATATAAATTAATACTGCAATTCTGAAACTGGTATGGAAACACTCAGGCGGTGATAGTATAAGACAGTCATGTTTGCCAAATGAGCATACAGGGGCTCCTTATCGAAAGAATCGCGAGCTGGAGCCGTGAGCCGATGTGTATGATCGATATTGCAATTGAAACCACCCGTGGACTGTATTTGGAGTGATCTGTGATTAGATGGTGTCTGAATAGGAAGATCTGGAATCCCTTAGAGTGACGATGCTCAGATCTGAAGTCTGCCAAATACCCAAGAGGTTGATGGAGAGTAATGACAAGTGATGCCCAGTATGATGTGCTCTGGTATAGACTCGTGGTTGGAATTAGCCAATTCACAACAATGAACAACAATTCTGGTGAGATTGCTTGGTTCCAATAAATGTCGACTTGACCCGATTACAGTATATTTGTATTCAGATCAGAATGAATCCATGCCAATAGCTGAATGTTTAGAGTGTGCAAGATTTATTTGCCAGTAGGGGTCTTTGTAAATGCGATGACAATGTGTACACGCCCGATCTGAAGGAGGATGATTTGTTGGTATGGTTCGGTGTCCTTAAAAGTGGCGCCTCAGTGCCTAGTGCAATTCGTGATGAGTCTCTTGAAGCTTTGCGTGTGAGAGGTTTGCTTTCCGCACCCTGGATGGAGGTTTGAATCACGATGAGAGCTTAAGATTAATGCTAGTGGCATGAGCCAAGGGCTTTGCCACATGTATCATCTGAAATCACCCAACTCCCATGGCTAAGACCTGATAACGAATGATCCTGGAACAAGGGCACCGGAAAAAGATCATGAAATACTCAGAACTGCTGATAAAGAAATCACAGTAGCAAGGAAGGGGTTTTCATCCCTTGGAATGTCCCCATTTTTTGCTTGATATTGCTTGTGGTTGTTGGTCTCCTGGACTCAGTTGGATTGGGAGTAATAAGGGAGATAAATAATTAAATTAATTATTTGTAAGGTTATTAAATAAATAAATATTATAAAGTAACCTTATATTTAATTAATTCTATTAATGCAATAGCTGTTTTATTATTGCATTATTTTATTATTATGATGATATTTATATCTTCAGAATAGCTTCTTCAGAAGTTTTTAATTATTTCAGTATTGTGGGCTATTCTGAATATTGAGGAAATATTATTCTGAAAGGCAAAAATTATCCTTGAATAATATTTGAGGAAATAGTGCCTTTGTCGGGAATATCAATTTGGGTGATAAAGTGAAGTTTGAAAATAATCAGTGTTCCACGGGGACGTGTCCCCCCCAAAAAAACCCGCGTTTCCTAGAGGGGGACGTCTCGGAGACTTGGGGACTTGGGGGGGACGTCCCCCTACCAGCCCACCACTAGCGCCACCATCCCACCACCAGTGTCGCTGTCTCCAAGACGCCACTAGGACTTCGAGGATGCTGGGGTGTCCTCAAGACGTCTAGGGGACTCCTAGTTGTATCCAAGATCTATAATTCTTATATTTATACATCTTTTTATAACTATTTTTTCAAGTACTATGAGTATTTCAGCACCCTGCCACCCCCCCGCCGCCGTTGATAATAATGCTGTTGTTACCTTTTTACTAAGTCATCATGTGAGTCTATTTGAGCTCTTGCAAGTGGTTGGGAGAGAGATTATGGGCAAAACTTGGTATTCTACTGAGTTGGTGACTTTTGGAGAGACATTTGTAGCCAAGGGAATGATAAAAAATTTCATCTGGGCCAAGGTTATTCAATATTGCAGTGATTGTTATTCTCTATAGGTGATGTATTTTGACAAATTAGACTTGAACAATTGCAGATTTGAACAATTTCAGTCCACTCAGCTCATTGGTAGGGTCAATTTGGGGTCTTAGATGGAGAGGATGACATGTTTGATGAACTAGTTTCGGTAATGGTTAGGTGTTTGGGCACCAAATAATTGTGATTGCGTATATTCGTCTTGCACTTATGTGTGGGGTAGCAGATCAAATTTCAATGACAGTTTTTATGTGGGAGTGCAAGGTTTTGGAAATGTGAGAGCTAATGTTAACCTCCTTGAGCTTACTCTTATGGTGTCCCAGGTTGGTATTTTGAAGAGCGATTCTCTAAGGAGTTGACATAGTTTTTGCTGTATTTGATTGTTCTTCTTGCAGGTGGATTTCATGAGGTCATTTGTGCAAGTGTCTAGTAGGATATTGCTTTGAGTAGATGGAACTATAGACTTCCTATGTTGACTTGGGACCTTGGGAGCACATTTGGTTTCAGTTGGAATCAGGTAGGTGATTTAGACGTTGAGTTAACATTGCTTTAGGACAAGCAATCTTTTGGGAGGGAGACTCTAGCATCGTAATTAGCTCTAGCTTTCTCGGTGAGCATTAACTTTGTCAAAATGAAATTCAGTGGTTGGTGTTATGCTTTGGGGTTTTTGTTGACTACATTGATGCTTTCTATGAGCAGTTTTGACATGTTGGGTGTGTTCCAATCATCTTTGAGGGAAATGTTAATTTTGGAAAGTGCCAATTTTTAGTAAGGCAGGATCTAGGTGAGTTCTTGAATATATTGGCATCCCCAGTTTTTAGTTACGGTCTATTTCCACATTGTTCGTTCCTTCTGCTGGGTGTGCAATAAATAATTAATAATTAAATAATTAAATGTAAGTTGTTGAATAAAAGCATATTTAAATGATGTCTTAAATTAATTATTTATAAAGTGACTAATGTGTCAAAAATGTTAAATATTTAATTAAAGTCACTTTCCGGAGCAATGACGAGTATAAAGAGAATTTGGAAGCTCATTTGAAGATTATGCTTGAATTATTTTATCTATTGGGATTTTTTTGGAGAGCTCCTTGTGGAGCAAAAACCCTAGGACGAAAACCTTTGGGCAATCAATTTCGGTAGTGAAACTATCTACCCTATTTGGTTATTGGTAGAGTCACTCAGATTTCGCATTCGGATTTCAACGGTTGGAGCTTCAAAAATTCGTGAAATCTTGTGCCAAGACGAATTTCCAAACTTTGAAGGAAATGGTAAATAATAGGGAAAATATATATAAATATTCATTCCTCTTGGGCGGCTAGGGTTTGTGACAACTTGGAGGTGTTTTGTTGCCAAATATTTCCAAGCTATTTGTTATCATCATTTTTCTATTGGTGGGCACTAGGGTTTTAACCCTTATTTTG
>VDFB02000015.1:164963161-164980159 GCA_007258455.2 Sequoia sempervirens | reverse complement strand
TATGTTGATTAGTGATTGCTTACATCAGCAAATTACTAATTTTCTCAAATATCATGAGTTTCATATGATATCATACTTGGTTTACTTGGTTGCATTTCAAGGTAGCTACAGGCTTCTTAAACTAATGGCACTCTCGGTGTTCAGCGTGTTCATGAGTATTATCCTCAGTTGGAGTTCTCTCAATCCGAGCAAGACTTCCAAGCAGTGAATGATCATTTTTCTATGAGAACCGTTAGAGATCTTGATGACGAAATGCACATTCGTATTTCTGCCGAGGCTAAATCAGCGATGGAGACTTGGGCGGATTGGTTTATCCAGTTCCCTACTTTCACATACATCCGGGTTTATGGATATGTTGGAGAACCCCTGATGTTGCCAAGGTATCCGTCAGACAAGATCATCTTCATGGAGTGTCTCAGGCAGTTGCAACATGTTCATTTCTTTCTTCGTAGTTGTCATAAGACTGCGGCTAATTTTCCATTCACATTGGGAATTTTCACATGCAATGTAGCAACAGATGCCAGGTTTATGTCTACCGAGATAGAAAGGTTCAAACTCAAGACTTATATTGAGAGGCGTTCCTATGATCCTCTCGGTCATTATGCAGACAGGTTGGAGCAAGGGATTGCACATAAGCCAGCACTTGAAGATTTCTGGGCTAATTGTGAAGATGAATTGGAGGTTCGTCGTCGTCACTATTGTAGACTCACTATTGGTCAACTCTCTGATTACCTATCAGAAGATGTTGATGGTCTATCGGATGATGATGGAGAAGTTCTTCTGAATTCATATGTCAAGGATCAAGTTGCTCGGCAGCCACTTCGCTCACCTGATTGGTATGCCAAGGAGAATACTTCTATTGAAGAGGTTTCTAGATCAGTTATCAAGACTAGCAAGTTGTTTTTGGAGAGCAAACGTAAGTGGAAGTCAGTTCCTGTGACAGAGCCGCCAAAGGATTTCTCTTCGTTGCCTTCTACTTCTAGGGCAAGACCTCGAGTCAAGGCCATTATAATACCTCCTGAAGGGGTTAGACTCAGTGGAAACACGGGGAAAAGAGCTACTGGTAAGAGGAAGCAAAAACAAGTTGAGAATGTTCCTGAGATTCTAGTAGAGACAGTTATTCAGGCTGAGCCTCACATACAACCTATTCATATAGATTCTGAGCCTGAGACACCAATTCAAGTTGGATCAGAGACACCTGAACCACCACAGGCTGATACGTCAGGGACAGTCTCTCCTCGAATTGAAAATATTGTTTAGTCTTGTTGGCTCGAGAAGTCTTTGGGAAGACAGAGGCGTGAACCTTCATACAACCTTGATTTATCTGAATTTGGTGAACCTTATCAGAGAAGATCGAACAAGAAGATAAAGAAACAAGTGCATATGGAGAAGACTCCAGAATCAGAGATTGTTATCGAAATTGCGGTTCCTCTAGAGGGTAAGAGCTTAGATGAAGTCGAAGTTGGTGACTTTACATTCACTAAGGCAAATCTTGGCAGGACCACTCGAGAGACAGATGTGACTCTTCTTAAGATCATCACTAATAATCTTGAAGAGCGAATCACGAAAGATGGAGAAGATAAGGCCTTACTCAAGGCTTAAAATAGTCAACTTCGTCAGTACATTTCTGATCTTGTTCATGGAAATTCAAATAGAGCACCTGTTCTTCCTCAACATACACCTGCAGAACAACGAAAACTGGATCAGTTAGTCGGTCATGGCAGACTTTTGGATAACTGGATTGAAAGTTTAGTTGCTACAGGTTGGTGTCTTCTTGCAGATTTGTGTCAGTTAAGGAGTGATGCACATAAACTCCGTCAGGGTATTCAGTTGCTTGAGATTGCGGTTGCAGAGAATTTGGCAAAGGATCGTGTTCTAGTGTCTCAGTTGTCAGTTGCATATGATGCTTTGGAGATCGATGAGGATCAAGACAAAGTTTTTACTTGGAGAGAGCAGCACCTTCTCAGAATGGAAATATGTGAGAAGATTTCTACCAAGTTGTTTTCACTCAAGGATGATGTGGTTGGAGTACTTGCACTTGTCAGCGCTTTTGTTGTTCAGATTCTGTGTCATTATCTTCTTGAAGATGGCACGTATGTTGAGTTGGAGAAAGTACAAGCAGAGTTCGAGAAGCTGATTTGTGATAGCCTTGAAGGTGAGCCTATAGCGCCTAAATTAGAGAATATTTCAGTTATTGCAGCCAGTTTCAGGAAGGCGACTGAAGAATGTAAAGATGGCATGCACACAATCACAGAAAGTGGCAGAGAACTGAAGAAACAGACTGTTGTTTTGAGCAGCGTCAAAGTGCCAGATGACAAAGAGATTGATGAGTTCTTGGTCGAAGTGTTAGACCGAGTTGACATGGAGTGATCTGCCAGTTGGAACATGCAGTTAATTTCGAGGATTGAGTCATAGGTGGCAATTAACTCAACTTTCAGTCTTGAGTTTACTTGCTGACTTAACACATGCTTATCTCATCCTTGGAATTATCATCACAGGAGTTAGGGTTAGGGTTTCCAGTTAACTGAGGGTAGTGTCCAGTTAACTTTGCTTTAAATAAGGACGTGCATGCTTGCACATGGTCCATTTAGGTTAAATGTTTCGGTTAACTGATGCTAGCTTTCTAGTTAACTGTATAGTTTACTTCATTAGGGTTTGGCAGCAAATCTTGCATGTATTGCAAGACTGTAGCTGACTCAAGGTGATTTTAGGGTTACCTACACCTTGATGTATATAAATAAGAGCTTTTGCTCATTTGTAATTAGCTTTTGCTTGAGAGAGAAATATATGCTGCGCCTACCTTGCCCTCAATATTGCTCTTTTGGTATTTGTTCATGCGTCTTTGCTATTACAGTTGATTGTTATGCCACATAGGGTTTCATGCGATTGTGATAGTGAACTCTTTCCATAGTTTAGATAGATCTGTTTTGTGCATCTTTACCATTACGATCAATTGTTATGCCACATAGGGTTTCATGCAATTGTGATGATAAATCTGTTTTGTGAACTTTTACTGTTATGATCAAGTGTTATGCCACATAGGGTTTCATAAGATTGTGATGATAAATCTGTTTTGTGAAGTCTTTACCATTATAATCAAGTGTTATGCCACATAGGGTTTCATAAGATTGTCATGGTAAATTCTTAAATCTGTTTGTGCCTAATAAACTTATTCAGATTGAGATAATAGTTGTGCCACCTTGCCTTCAAGTAGAGAATCTTAACTAGTTTGTCGTCTGATAGTCAAAACCTTGCTTCGTTTTCTCATGCTCTGTTTTCTTGAGGGAACTGGATAGAATTTAAGTTATTAAGTTTAGTTGTAGTTAGTGAATCTGTGAAACCAGAGAAAATTCTTAGCTGCAACGTATATAGTTTTCGAGAAAGCGTTGTACCTCTACAGCTGAAACAAAAAGACAGGAATTAGTTTAGTTTATTTCCCTTTGCAGGTATTTTTGTAAAGCATAACGAGGGAGCTTCCCCTCCTAATTTGAAGAGCACTCATTGCGTAGTGTGCATAGCTGTCCGTACCAACTCTTACTCCAAAGGTGCTAGTTGTTACGCCAACAGGAATTTTGTCAAACACTTGCCAAGTGAAATCTGTGTTTGCTGATTGAAGTTCTTTTATTGTTTTTGATGTTTTGAGAGTGCATATGCATTCATTATTCTCTGACTATGATGTGCAATTGATTGATATGAAATGAGTATGCAATCAACTATCTATGTATGACTCACGAATGCAATTATATTACTGAAAATATGCATCTACAGCCAAGGAACATTAATGCAAATACTAGGCAAATAACCTAAATGACTAAATTCTTATGTAATAATGGAACTACAGCAATGAGCATTATGCCAATGACTTATCATGCAATCCTAGAATGTAAATGATGATTTTCAGCTATTGGCATTTAGACAAACAGTTGTCTTGCAAACTGAAATGTAAGCTACAACAAATGACAATTTGTCAAATAGATGATATGCAACCGTATAACTCCTTTATTAGATGCAAATCCAAGTACAAGGCTGATATATGATGCTTGCATGAAGATTACAACTACTCATTATGCAATTCCAAGACTCTTGGCTTAAAACTTGCATCAAAATATTTTACAAATTGATATGACATGCACCTACAGCTGCAAGAAGGCAGTAACTAATATGGAGATGCAAAATATGCAAAATACATGAAGAACCTGATGATAATATGCTGATATAATCTGAGATGGAGTCGCAGCCTTGTTGATGATGAGAGACCTTCCAAAATGATGAAGTCATCCTCCCTGTGGTGCCGCCCCTTTTTCTGATTTGCAGCATTAACAATAAATAAATAAGGCCAGCAAACGACTCCAAATAGCTCCAAATATCATTGCCATATCATCTAAGGTGGAGCGATCCAACATATGCATGAATTTGATGCCTCCCAAGACCACTATGAGCAAAATTGTGGCTCCCCAAGATGGCTGGAAATGACTGATAACAAAAATTAGAATATAAGCACTGCAAAAACCTTCCTTGAATAGACAAATCGATGATGCCTTCAATTTGCAAATTATCTCCAATGCAACCCCAAATCGATTCTCACAAATTTGGCCCTTGGCCACAAAATTTGCACAATGAAATAGACTGAAGTATCTACTCCTCTCAACTCCAGCTAGTGTTGATCTTTCACAACCAAAACCGTTACCTTTGAGTCTTCAAACCCTTAGGCAATGAAAGCATTCAAGCTCTCTTTCGACCACACAGGCTAAGTCACCAAGTTCAAATTTGAATTTGAGTTCGGCAACATTGAAATTTGGATGAAATTCGACAAGGAAAAAATTTGAAAAGTATAAAATTTGGATTAAATTCGCCTTATGTAATGTTTTCTTTAATGAATATAAGTAATATATCCATACAATTGTCTGAATAGTTTAACATTTATAAAATATAAACCATAAGAAATATTAAATTGTATTTTAGAAAACATAAAAATAAAATATGTTAATTTTAAAAACAAAATAAAACACTATATTTTAAAACATAAAATAACAAATATAGTAGTTTTTTTATTTTAATTGTTAAAACTTAAAAGTATAAAATAAATATATATTAATTTTTTATTATAATTTTAAAAACAGAATAGAAGTTACTCCATTTTTTAAGTTTAATTTTAAAAATTAGAATACTAAAATTAAGGTAATACTAAATTTACATTTATTAAATATTAATTTATTAATATAAATTTTATACAAATAAAAATAAAATATTTTATTAAATATTAATTCATTAATATAAATTTTAGACAAATAAAAAACTAAAGTATTTAATCTTTCGGGCAAGAAACCTAATGCAATAAAAGTATAAAACAATATAATATTAAAACTACAAAATTCGCTATATTACCATACAAAGGTTTGAGGAAAAAAAAATGAAACGCAACATGAAGGTTTGAGGAAAAAAAGGAAAATCCATGGCGCCAGAAAACGTAGCGGCTAAAGGCTACTCTAAGTTACTCCCATCGACCTTCAATCTCCTTCAGATCGCCTTTGAAGAAGTTTCGTTTCAGAAAGATGTGGTCGCGTTTCAGGAAGATGTGATTTTTGCAAGTCGCAACAGGTTTTTGTAAAAAAGTTCTCACTAAAACCCTAAAAAACGCTTCGAAAATCCTAAAAAAAAGCTATTATCAGACGTCGTACGAATTTTTTCGAATTTCAGGTTTTTTTAATACATTCGCCAAATTTCAAATTTCAAGCATAAAATTCGGCGAATGCAGTGGCTTAGGCAGGTATGTAAGAAGTAATAAAATCCAAGTGTGCTTGAATGACTAGCAATGAGCTTCTTATATACTTTTTCTAACCCATCTCCAAGAAGCTTCTAGAAAATAATATTATTTGATTACTTAAGTGGCTTTATGATATAATATTTATTTTAAGTCACTTTATTCAATTAATTAAATATAAGGCCACCATGTTGGAAAAGTGAAAACCAAACCAGACACTGGAAAACCAAACCGGATGCTGGAAAACCAAACCGGATGTTGGAAAACCAAACCGTACATTGGAAAACCTTACAAATAATTAACTTAATGATTTCTCCTTATTGCTCCAAGTCGGGGATATGACATAGTTGCAGCAGCTGAGGTATTGTTGCTATTTCACCTGAGGAGGAAGTTGTTCTTGCTCGTTCGATTATATCAAATTTAATGGTCAATGACCAAATTTGAGAAGCAAAAGAGAAAATCGATTTGGAGATAGTTGTAGATTTTTGAAGATTATTTACAGTCATTGAGGGTTTGATCTATTGGAAAAATCATATAAGCTTGAGCAAAATGAAATTCAATATAGCAGGTGCTTGGTTGTCTGATGTTTTCTACCGTCATTCACAGCTTTAATAATATTCAACATCAAAAGGCAAAGTGTGGTTTGTCTTATCTGTGAAGTAAAGACAAAAATAAGGTAAAGATAGAAGTCGTGGGACTTTATATTGTTGGAGCTGAAAGCTTTAGGCGGGTGATTTAGTGAGGACTTGGCCTCTTTTGGACAGCGCACCACATAAGACCAACAAATCGAATTGTATAGTCAGATAGTCACATTTTGAGGATACAATGGCTGTAGATCAAAATTAAGGTTGAGGATAACGACAAACACAGAAAAGACAGCTGTTTGACAGTCTCAAAAGACAAGAAGAATACAGGAAATAATATCGCAGCTTACTTGGGACGATATTATAAGAAGTGATGGACTGAAGTAATGTCGGGCCTTTGAGGAAAGCGCCGCATTATTGAAGAAATCAAAATATTCAAAAAATACTATTTGTGGTGAAGGGAGCTTTTATTGAAGACATTTCGATTGCAGCCTTATCCAATTGATTTCATTACTGAGGACGACTAATAGTTGGGAAAAATCATAGCTTTGAATTTGGAGGATTTATTTATTGTTCTGGGTGCAACTTTCTTCAAGACTCATATTTACAATTGACTATTACTCGGAGGAAATCGTTTTCAGTCAGGCATTCTTAGGTACAACCATTCAAATTCAGAAGTAGCTCGATTTGTGAGGTTGCTGGATTATATATGCTCGGGTCATGCTGGTATTCTCTGCGCAGCCTTTTAAGCTAAGAACATATTCAAATTTGGGATAATTCTTCAAGATTGGTACATATTAAAGAGGACGATCATCCAGGTTCTCATATACTTATCTTGCAATTTAGATACAGCTGCATTTCATTTAGTGTTGGTTGGGTCTGCATATACTATAATTGTATTTGCTGTCAACACAACATTTAGTCATTGCCATTTCATACGAAATATCTGATTATTGGATTGCTGCTATAGTTTTGTATTTGCATTTGAGGGTGATTAGTTGTAGTCAGCATTGATATTATTTGTAATCAGACTTATACAGCCATATAAGGAGTTTGGAAGGTTTGCATATGAACTATTTGATAGAGTGTCTCATTGCTGTAGCTTAACATTTGCATGTATAGTCAATTTGAGAAATCAGAAATACATTGGCTTTGCAACATACTTTTACTTTCAATTCTAGTCATTTGGCATAGTTTAGTAAAGACTTCTCAGGCAGTTTATCATCACATCAAAAGGAAAAACAAAAAAGAAAACATTTACCAGCAGTAAGAGGTTAGTGAGCCAACTGTTTGACAAAATTCCTAAGGCATTAAAACAGCAAAGTAAGTTGAAATTTAGCAAGGGACATTGCAGTGGTATTAGAGCTTGGATCCTGCCAGCCTGGAGGGTTAGTTGTTTGTTGCAGTCATTGTTTCCAAAGATGCTATAATGGCTGCTTATAAAGAATATCTTGCACTCCCACAAGAGATCAGAAATGACCTTCCTTTCATCGGTTATATGGAGCATCTGATGGATTATAGCCAGCAAAAAAGAAATTCAAAGACAAGCGAGCAGCCACGGGTGGAAGACATCATGGAAGAAATTATGCTCTCACATCAAATATTAGCTCAGTATGGAGAATCTATTTCAAAGTGGTTTGCATCACAAAACAAAAGGAAGGAGAATCATGGTGTATCTACAAGTGACATATCTAGAAGTCTCTATGATGACTATTCAGCAGTTAGTGTTACTGATCAGCCTACAGTTGAACCTAAGGAGGCCACCAAAGTTCTTCAAGAAAGACTCAGGTTCGTGGGCAAGAAGTTCAAACTCTTACCTAAAGCTAAAGCATATCTCCTAGACATTTTGGAGGAAGCAGAAAGTTGTCTCTGTAGGGTTAGCGAATCACCTTCTCAAACAATGGCTACAACTATGTCTCCATTGGTGCATTCATTGGTTAAGTTTGAGTTGTGAGACATCGGGATGAGGAGATAAGACTTGCGGTTGTCACTTGCATAAGTGAAATTATGAGTTTTATAGCTCCTAAAGTTCCTTATGATGATGACAAAATGAAAGAGGTCATGTAGTTGATTATTGAAAACTTTAATGGGCCAGGTGACTTCAAAAGCCCTACCTTCAATAAGAGGGTCAAAATTCTAGAATTGATGGCAAAGGTGCATTCATGTGTTCTCATGTTTGATTATGATTGTCTTATTCTCCAATTGTTCAATTGCTTCATGGTCGGAATCAGGAAACGCCATTCAGACAAGGTGAAGACAAATATGTTCAACATCCTGTCCGTGATCCTAGATGAAAATGATGATGTTTGCAAGTAGTTGCAATTTGATTTGTTAGCTATTTGGAGAAGAGAGTAGCATGTTTCAACTGCAGCATATAATCTCACAAGAAGATTAATTGAGCAAAAGATCTAGAAATTCAAGGAGCAACTGATTACAAAAGAGTTGATCTCATTTGGCCTACAGGTTCCATCTTCTCTTTAGTAAGATAGCATGCCATCATCTAGTGGATCAGCTTAGTTAACCATATGTAAACCTTAGGCGAACCTAACTAACCAAATGACAATATAATAATGATAATATGACTTAGTTAAGAGTTAAGATAGCCACAAATTGACTATTTATAACCCTATGTACTCTAATATAATTGGTCAGCCAACATTTGATAAAATTAATTTATCTCTCAAAAATGTCCACAACATTAGGAGGATTGACTTCATTAAATGAGGTTATGATTACTTAAATTATTTAAGTCTTATTTATTAAACTTTAATTCTGCTTTATAATATATATTCATCACTTTCTCCTTTTATCACCCCATTAATGACAACAATATTCAATAATCTTAGACAACGAATTTTATCATGACATCAATGTTAATATTCCTTATATTCTTCCTTTGACATCAATGACAATATTTCCAACATTCTTTCTTTTTATGCTTACCTCGCAACAAGTGCAAAAGGATGTGATCCCCACATTTTAGAATACACACCAATTTGAGTTGAAACACTCTGATACATTTGCTTTTGCTATTCCTTTCTGGAATCCTATCCTAGCACAACTCTTGTAACAAAGATACAATTTTGCTCAATAAGTCTATAGAAAATCTTTTGCAAGTTGTCTAAAGCAAGGAAAGATATTTACAGATAAAGGCAAGCTCTTTGTCCTTGAATACTGAGCTCTCACATTATCTTTTGAATTATCACAAGGTTTATTGAGGCTATGCCTTTCCCTTGGAGACTAAGTCTCTTAGGCAAGTTTGGGAAGGCCAAGCTGATGAAGGCGGCAATGTATGAATGCCTTAACATGAGAGGAAGCCGAGCAACTTGAGGGGCTTGTCATCACTTGCTCTCCATACAAGATGAATCTAGTTATGCAATATCTAATGTGTACTTACTATTTTCCTTACATATTTAGTTTACAAGAGATAGATATAGTGACTTCCAATTTTTTTTCTTATTCTCCTTGCATGATTTGCTAGCTTTACTTGCACTGGATTATATGGCAGTTAGGCTACCTTCTAGACTAGTTTGGTCAGCCCAAGCCACTTTGGGTGTTGAGTCTAGTAGGTCTATTCTACATTGTGCATTGAAACATGGTGGATCATTGTAGCCAGGCTGTATAAGGGGACCCACACAGTGACTATGCTTTGTGGCATTTGGAAATTCAAAAAAACAACAATAAAGATTGTTACTCCCTTAAGATTAGAGTACATAGGGTTATGAATAGTTGGCTTGCGGCTAACTTAACTCTTAATTAAGTCATATTATTGCTGTTATATTGTTATTTGGTTAGTTAGGCTGGCCCAAGGCTGATATATGGTTATCTAAGTCTGCCTGGGTGATATCTTAGGCATAAGTAGGGTTTATATAGGAGATAGCGAGTCTTATTTGTTCATCAGATTGTGAATTGTGTTCTCATTGGAGATATTTGGAGGTTTTCCCCCTCGAAGTAGCTTGTTATTCTTAGCTATTATCATGTATTTGCAACATATTTCATATTATATCTTCTATTGTGCAACATATTTAATTACAAGTGATATGAAAGGATGATCTTGGCACTGTGAGGGTAAGGCGTTTTCTCAATTTTGGAGGTCATTTTAGGAAGTGCATATCTCTCAGATTTTGGTGTTTTTTCTATTTTTTATTGTCAAAGGATTTTTGAAGAACATATTGAAGGAGATACACTCTAGCTTTCAAATGAATTGGAGCAGAATTAAGAGATTTATTGCAGAATTAGGGTTTTTGTCCAATTTATTTGGAAAGTGAATATCTCCCACATCTTGGTGAATTTCTTCCTACTTTTTAGTGGGGATTTAAAGAACTTAGAGAGGCGACTAGAGTCCAAATTTTAGAATAGTTGGAGCAGAATAAAGTGATTTATTAAATTCACTCTTAATGTTTCAACCACCTAATTTTCAGGAGATTTTTTTGGGAAGGTGTAACAACCACAACCTTACAAGGAAATTACTAGGAATTTTAACCATGAAGTAAATTAAACCATTTCTTAAAAATTGGATATAATTTTTTTTCTTTCAATAATTTAAATTGCAACTACATAATTGAATATATAAGCATTTAATAATAAACACATTTTACTTTTCGAACTGAAAAGAATAAACAACATTTTTCTTTTACATTTTCAACATGAATGATTGCAAATAATTAAGATATAACATTTAACTTTTAAAGGAACAAGGGTAGATATACCATATGTGGATACTTTTTATCTCACAAGACTCGACATGTCATCTGCAAGAGGGAGAGCATCACCCAAGTGCTTTACCTTCAACCATAGACCAGCGGTCCCCCGCACACCTTTCTAATTGTATGTGGCCCTACCCTTCAACAAAGAGCATAGCTAAGAACCCCTTAGTATTGCCATCTAAGCTCTGGTGTTGTGTCTTACTTAACCAATACTGTCAAACAACTATGGATACCTTCCAACTATGCATGACTACTCTGATTAGTTAAGCAACTCTGGAACATAGTGAATCGACAAGTGCAAGTAGAGAATTTTGTGCTAACTTTGGCCAAAGTATTTGACATATATTCTGTAAGAGCTGAAGATTAGCTCGACACCCAAGAACACCTGCAAAAACAATGATAACCTTCCACAAGAGGATATGCAAGAATGAGCTTGCTTGATATTAAGACCTCTTAAATGATGAGGTATGAAATATGATAAAGTATGATACAAACGAGTACAAGCACCTTCCTTATATAAGCAAGGTTGAAATGAAGTATGCATTATGATGCTGCCATGTGTCTTGATCAAACAACATGTGACATGTAAACCCTAACTAACTACCTAGGGAATAATGAACTGATTGAGATAAGTTCTAGATGATATTCTAGAAGGAATCTTATCTCCTAAATACATGGAAAGGGGGATGACCCCATTATTAACGAATGACTAGTAAATGCAACCTACGAATTAATTAAATATTATGCCTAAGTAAACTTATTTAATTGTAATTAATAATTTATTACACGAACACCCCCCCATAAGTGCAACTTAGGTAGGAAATGAAAAACACAATGATGGATGATGGGTCCCGACACATGATGGCCATTTTAGGTACCCATTTACAAATAAAGAATGAAATGCAACTGATCTCCCACAAACGGAGAAAAGGGGAAAATCGCTCTCTGAAAAGGAGATGAAATGCAAATAAGTGAGGAAGCATGGAGGACTCCATGATACCCCCCAAGTACACCATTTGTCACATAGATACAATACAACCAATAGTGCCCCCATAGGAGCGAAAGAGGGCGAAGATGTGGCCTCCCCACAATATGTGATCACCTGCAAAAATGGGAAGTGTTCGAAGACAAAACATGATCCAATGTCGACAAACAACTTGTCTCCCTTTTGGAAGAAACAAAACCATGTACAAATGCAAGTATGCTTCCCATTCCTGTTAGGATTTGAAAAAAGGAAGGATGAATATGGATGTTGATGATGTCTTTGAAAGCTGCTTATGTGTCTCCTTGCCCGATGAAGATGAAGATGCCACAATCAAGTCTGGTACATGCCGAATCAATGAAGAAAGTGACAAATCAAGACGATGTGGAAACTGATGCTGAACAATATCCAAAGACCATGATGGTTTGACAACTGTTGTGCAATGGTTGCCATGAAATAGGATAGATATCCCCTCAAATGTGTCCGCCAAATCTGAAATGTGAGACTCCACAAACAAGGATGGAATGTTTGATAGATAGGAATCCCAATCAGGAAGACAATCAGATACTTGTAATGAATCACTGGACGTGCTCAAAGACTCATCACCATGAGATGAATGGTCCTGTTGAACAAGAATGATAGGAGCCTCAATCAATGACTCTGCATAAGGAATCACTGAAGGCGAAGGTACATCAATTGTCTCTGATGGAGAAGGAACAGTTAAAGAACCCTCGTCATCCTGATCTGAAGATTCAAAGTAGTCCAAATATAGAAACTCCTGTATAGTATCTGCATCATAGGGTATCCTGTCTGAAAGATGAAGAGGCACAAGACAATTTGAAATAAGATAATCTGTGAATGGCTGAGTATCAAGATCACCATGCATCTCCCAAATTTTAGTCCAAAGAGTGTGAGGGCAATCACAATGATCAACACTTTTGAAAGTGGCAACATCAATAGCATTGCAATGACTCCTTAGACATGATCCCTTTTGCAATTCCATGCAAATTTTTTACTGTCAGTACCAAGAGGGGGAACAAGATTATACAAATGTGGCAACAAATGAAGCCATTGAAGATGTTTGATAATACCATATTTGTTTTGAGACTGGTACTGGTACTAGTACGTGAAATTGGTACTGGTACTGGTACGACTTTTTTTTTGAAACTAGGAGACAGCGGGTACTGGTACTAGTACGTGAGACTGGTACCAGTACCGGTACGACTTTTTTTTTGAAAATAGGAGACGGGGGTACTTGGAGACGCAGTTTTTTTTAATATAAATAAATAAAAATAAAAATAAAAAAATTAATAATTTATAGAAAATCTGAAAATAAAATTAGTAATTTATAGAAAATCTGAAAATATGATGACATTGAACTTTCAAAACAATAATTTAATCACTCTTAGACGTGTCAAATACATTATACTTTAATTTTTAAAGTTTCAAATGTTTAAACTTTAAAGTTTTTTTAGGTATTTTAGCGAGAGGTCGTTTTCTGCAGCAGGAGACAAGGTACTCAGGAAACTTTGGTGGAAGTCTCGAGCCTCCTGGAGATGTCTCCGAAGACGGTACTGTTGTACCCAAACCAAATTTTTTGCTTCATCAAGGCATTTTGCATAAATTAGTTTAAATCTTGCTAAAATGATGTAAAATACAATTTTGGGCAATATCAAGCATGGAGTTTTTGTCAATAGTTTGTTAGTCAAAGTCAGTTATATTGAACAGAACCTAAAGCAGAGACTCAGAATGGAGCATTTCACGATGGAGGGACATCTCACGACAACATTTCATGGTGCATACGGTCGTTTCGATGATCGAGATGGAGTTTTCAGTGGTCAATTTATGAAGATTTCTCAGGAAAAAGCACAAAAGTGCAAGTATAGCCCAGGGGCGCCCAACTTTTTGAAGGTTAAGTCTTGTTTAAAATGTTCAAGCATCCAGTCAATCTCTTCAGAATTAGTCTGGCTATCCGATAAGCTATCCAGCGAAGCTTTTCGAGACCCACAGCTCCGACAAATAACGACAGAAGTTGAAATCCCTAAATTTCTAGATGTGAGAAATTTGTCTTTTTTAGGCAAAAGCGCGCCTCTAGCCTGAGGGCGCCCATCTTAAGGAGTGGGTAAATCTCGACATTTTTGATGGCGGATACAGTCAATTTGTTCACAACTAGTCTGCTTATCCAACGAGATATCAAACGTAGTCATCCGAGTTTCAGAACTCTGGCGGCAGTCGTCTGAAGATCAGCTTATAATGGAGTTTTCACGTTTCTGAGCTTCTCCGTTTATTCCCAGTGCAAGTACAGCCCAGGGGCGCTGGTTTAAATGAGCCTTAAGATGCCAAAATTTGCAGACGAAGTCTTCCTAACATCAGTAATACTCTAGCCTAGCTCTGCAACGCATCATCCTGCTTGTCGATCCGACGTTCCAGGTGATCGTGGCGGAAGTTCTACCAAGCACGTAATTTCACGGGCGAACCAACAAACAATTTGCAGTGTATTTCCACAGTCCAGAGGCGCCTAGCCTTTAGGCCTGTCAGATGAGGTTGTTCGCATTCAAAGTCTTCACGGCTTTTGAGCGTAATCATTTTATTTATCCAACGAGCCTAGCCGTCAGCGTTCGGGATTTGGCAGTCGCTCCTACGTGCGAGGTCTTTAGTGTAATACTGCAAAGTAAAGATATCCGGAAAATGGCCAAGTCTGGAGCGGTAATTTTAAATAAAATACGCACTGGAGTTTTTGAGGTCTTAGAAGCAGTTTTCTTGCTTCGTCACCTACAGAGACTTCTCTTGTGGGCCCTTCTGGCTGTCCGTTTAAACAGATAGTGCCTGAATCGGGTCATCCCAGCTCCAGATATCAAAGGTCAAAGTAGGGTACTTGGATGAAAGTTCGACTTTCGTCAAAATGACATCAGTGCAACCAAGAGCCAGGGGCGCTTTTACTTTTGAGGCCCTTAACACAGCTTTCAGGTGTCGTGCATACAGTCGTTGGATGCAGAATATCTCTAGTCACGCAGTGAGCTTCGTTTCCTGTCAGCAGGGTTCACCATTCGGCGTCAACAGCCGTTTGAAGTGTCAGATGGCAGTTTAGGAAAATGGCTAAGTCTGGAACCCGTAAAGCAATTTAATCAGGGGCGCCTAATTTTTCAAGGGGTTAAACGATAGATTTTGCAGTAGTGTCTCCTAGCAGACATTTCTTCCTTGTTCAGTAGGCTTTCCGATGAATTCTTGAGATCAGTCTCAATATCACCCGGTCATTCGGAAATCAGTGTCGAAGTTGGCCAGTCGTGATAGTGCTGTCAGCTATAAAATAGGAAGTTAGTAAAAAGTGAAGTATCTTGAGCAAATGGACGCCTATATGCTCAAGAGATGACTTTTCGGAATCGTTGAAGTCTCACGATGAATCTCAAAGCTTCATTCCGGATTGTCAACTGAAGTTCAAAATATTTAATATTTATTTTGCAATTTTAGCATTAAAATGGCGATTTTCTATTTTTGGCGCCTATGCTAATTGCATGATAATAAATATTTTATTATTTATTCAAATTCGAACTTCCAGTCAGTACTAGTGGAACTGAAAGGCAACCAATCAGAGGATTTCTATTCTTGTCAGGGTTTTTGAATTCTTGCAGTTGTCAAATTAGTGCGAATTTCTTCTTATTTAAACATGGCGCCATCTTCATTATTATTCACAGAGCTTTTAAAGGAAATTCGATTTCATTAAGAGCAAATTCAATCTTAAGTGAAATTCGTATTTTTCAAAGCAAGTTCATATTTTCAAAGGGGAAAATCGAAGATTATCAATTTTCAAAGTAACTTCAAAGTAATTCGTATTTCTTCAAGAAGAGAAGGTGCGCATCTTTAAGGGAGTTCATGTTAAGAAAATTTGCAAATTCTCCAAAGGAATTCATATTTCTTCATATTCAAAGGCGTTTTCCTCAAATAAATTCACAAATTCTTTAGAAATCAAAGGCGCACTATCAAATTTCATTGTAAATTCGTATTTTCTCAAGGTAATTTCAAAAGAGAAATTCGTATTTCTTCATAACAAAAGGCGCAAAATTCAAGAGGAAAATTCCTGGTTTTCACTACAAGGCGAATTCTTCCAGTTCTAAGGCAAAATCTTCATCAATTTCCAGAGGCGATTTTACCTAATATATCTTTTTGCAGATTAAAGTTCACAATTATCAGTTATTTGAAGAAATCTTGGGCGATTTTCACAGAAAAGGGGCATCATAAAAACGTTTTTTTCAACCTTCAAATCCCAGATTTCTCACAAATTACAAATTGCATGTTCCTGAAATTGGCGAATTCTACAAGTCTCAGTATCTGGATCATTCTCATATAATTTCCTCGAGTTAAATTTGTGCGTTTGATTTTTCACAGATTTTTAACTTTAGAACGTTCGTTCTTGAGTTACTAATTTTCTCAAGTGAAAAGTCTTTGTACGATCAAGCAGAAGTTGAATTTTCGCAAATCTGACGGTTCTGGGTTGTCTTAGAATCCTTTTCTGGACAAAACCCATATCTCGGATTTTTCGCTGAAAATAATTCTTCGAAAGGCTATTTTTAACTCTCGCAGGCTATTTTTAGCTTTCCAGAAATCTTGTCAGAATATAGTCAAGTTCATAGTCAACACGCGAATTTTTCAGAATGCAGTTCACTCAACTCGAATACAGGACCAAAACAGTCCTTACTCATGAGTTTCTCAGGTTGGTTGAGACAGACCCTCACAAAGTATTGCCAGAAGCAGTGCTAGATCCAGTCAAAATCAGAAGTTCAATCATTCAGAATATTGAGCAGTCTGGTTTACTAGAGGCCGCTTCCATACCTATCTCCGTTCACTGTGTTGAATTTGTGATGGCTTATATTAAGCATTACAATCCTACTACTCGTGAGATAGCATCAGTTGACGGACGGATCATTTGCAGTCTCAAACCTTTGGACATTGAAAGGAGTTTTGGCATTC
>VDFB02000015.1:164875951-164963061 GCA_007258455.2 Sequoia sempervirens | reverse complement strand
AGACATTACACACAGGAGTTAACTTGGTGTTACCCTTTCAAATTAACTGGCTGTCTCACCTCATGCATATCTATTCTGAGATTCACCTTGTTTACTTGGAGTTTTATTTAGGGTTTTTACGTTAACTGATGGTAGTCTTCCAGTTAACTTGCTTTCAATAAGGACGTGCATGCTCGCACAATTGTCCATTTTTAGATTAGATGTTTCGGTTAACTGATGGTAGTTTCCCAGTTGACTGTATAGTTTACTTCATTAGGGCTTAGCAGCAAAACTTGCATGCATTGCAAGAACTGTAGATGACTCAAGGTGATTTTAGGGTTCCCTACACCTTGATGTATATAAATAAGAGCTTTTGCTCATTTGTAAATAACTTTTTCTTGAAAGAGAAATATATGCTGCGCGTAGCTTGCCCTCAATATTGCTCTTTGGTATTTGTTCATGTGTTCAAGTATTACAATTATTATGCCATTATGAGGGTTTCAAGAGATTGTATGGTGATTCTTCCATAGTTTAGATAGTCTGTTTTGAAATATCTTACCATTGATCAATTGTTATGCCACATAGGGTTTCAAGAGGTTATGATGATAAATCTGTTTTGTGTATCTTTACCATTGTGATCAATTGTTATGCCACATAGGGTTTCAAGAGATTGCGATGATAAATATGTTTTGTGAACCCTTTTATCATTATGATCAAGTGTTATGCCACATAGGGTTTCGTGAGATTGTGATGATAAATCTGTTTTGTAAGTCTTTACTATTTTGATCAAGTGTTATGCCACATAGGGTTTCATAAGATTGTCATGGTAAATTCTTAAATCTGTTTTGTGCCCAATAAACTTATTCAGGTTGAGATAATAGTCGCGCCACCTTGCCTTCAAGTAGAGAATCTGAATTCGTTTATCGTCAGATAGTCAAACCTTGCTCCGTTTCCTCATGCTCTGTTTTCTTGAGGAGATTGGATAGATTAGTTTAGTTGTAGTTAGTGGATCTGCAAAACCAGAAAATACTCAGCTGCAACGTATAAGTTCTTTCAAGAAAGCCTTGTGCCTCTACAGCTGAAACAAAAAGATAGGACATAGTTTAGCTTATTTCCCTTTGCAAGTATTTTTGTCAAATCACAACGAGGGAGCTTCCATTCCTAATTTGAAGAGCACTCATTACGTAGTGTGCATAGGCTGTTCATAACAACTTTTACTCTAGAGGTGTTAGTTGTTACGCCAACAGGTACCATCCTTTTTCTTCACCAAAACAAGTCCGAGAGGTATTCAGGTTGCACAGTTTGCCTCGGAGCATAGTCAATGACAGAGATAGCAAGTTTATGAGTAACTTTTGGCAGGAGTTATTCAAACTTTGCGGGACATAACTCAGTCTGAGCACCAGCTAGCACCCATAGACAGATGGGTAGACTGAGATAGTCAAGAAATGGGTGGAGGGATACTTGAGGAATTACAGTTCAGGGCAGCAGATGGCATGGGTGAAGTGGTTATACCGTTGTGAGTATTGCTACAATACCACTCATCACTTGAGTATTCAAATGATACCTTACCGAGCGTTGTATGGATATGATGCTCCGAGTTTTCTAGATTTGTTGCTGAGTGACAGTAGAGTACCTAGTGCTGGGGATCTATTACAGGAAAACCAGGACATTATGAGAGCACTCAGAGAGAACATTTAGAAGGCTCAAAATCAGCAAAAGCAATTTGCTGATCAGTGGCAAGTGGAGCGATCTTTCGAGATTGATGAGTTGGTGTATCTAATGCTACAGCCTGATAGGCAGTCCACCCTTCGTAAGAAGGGCGCCGAGAAACTCAAGCCACAATACTATGGACCATTCAGGGTTGTCAGACGTGTCATTGAAGTGGCTTATGAGTTAGATCTACCAGTGGATAGTAAGGTTCACAACGTGTTCCATGTGTCGTGCCTCAAAAAGGCGTTGGGACAACAGGTGACTCCATCTACAGATTTACCACCCCTGGATGATGAGGGGAAGTTGATTTTTATACTTGAGGCCATTCTGGATTCCAGAGAGCGTTATCTTCGGAGGCGGGTTATCTGGGAATATCTGGTGAAGTGGAGAGATCTACCGGCAAAGGATGCTACTTAGGAGGGTGACAGTATTGTACAACATTCTGATTTGAGTTTGCTTGCAGACAAGCAAATTCGGGGAGGGCGGACTGTGATGTGCCCGCTCTAGTTAGTTCTCAGGAGCTTGTGAGTTAGCTTATATCTTGGACCCTCGTAGGTTAATAGGATCTGGTTAGAGGGTCAGTGGTTTTTTTTTGGTGAGTTGTCATTCTCACCTCCTTTAGCTTCAGTGTGGGATTCAGCATGAGCGTTTGGTGTTCAGTGTTCGCCAGCTTCTGACGACACAAAAATATATGGAGTTTGGAGGGTGTTATGGATATTTAAGTGATTTAAGTTAATTAATTAACTTAACGCTTTATTATAAAGTCAAATTGACTTTATAAATATTATATCACTTAAATATATCATAAAGTGATTTAAAATTAAATCACTTAAGTATAAAGTGCGCTCAACTTGGGAAAAGCAATTATTTAATTGCTAACTATTGAAAAGTTCTTAAAATACATTTTTATGTATTTTATTTGGAAGCCAAGCCGTACTTTTGTTGAAACTCGTGCCTTTTGAGGATATAAGGCATTTTTGGCAATTAGAACTCATTCATGATTATTTGACTTTGCCATTTGGTATTTTGCTGTGCTATTCTTCGAGCAAGGGTTTGAGCATTTCTTCCATTGTAGAGCGAGATCTTCTTCAGTGTAGAGCATTTTTGAGACTGTGAGAGACCAGTCGAATTAGTGCATCTGTGAGGACTTCATTCAGAGGTTCTATTGAGTTATATTCAGAGGTTCTTGTTGAGATTTAATTGTTTGCAATAAGAAAGAGGGTTTCTCCTCTTGGGACGCCATCTACATGCAGTCAACACTATTCCATAAGGCCGTACAATTTCCTTGGGCCAGCCGTGTTGGACATATTGTCATTGATGTCAAAGAGACTCATTGGAGACTGTTGGCAAAGTTGTCATTGATGTCAACGTGAATAGTCAATATCAAATGAAGGATTGCAATTTGTTTTATAAAGAACATATATATACAATGTATGCTAACTGACTTCCTCAGTAACACACAGGAAATATATTCCAGATATAACAAATGAATGATTTGCATATCAAGAGCAGCAATCAGATTAAGAAGCAGACCATTATAAACACAGTATTAAGATAAGAGTTTTTGCAGGCTTGAGTGAAGACATAGAAGACAAAATCAGATATACATATATATGAGATTGTCCAAAAATGAAATATTATATAAGGAAGCAAATACACTTATGAAATCAGCAATTATAATTAAGACAAATAGAAGAGAGCAAAATTCATCTGTGAAAAGCAACGAAGGATTTAAGGAAGTGAATAAGACAAAAAAAAACAAATATGAATAATATCTTTCTGAATATTAAAACAAAAGTTTCTGTGCAGCACATAAGACAAAATACAGAAAATACAAAATACATAAAAGACAAAAAAAGAGAAAGACAAAGTCAAAAGTGATACTAAAAGTAATTGAAGTGGTGCGATTATTTTAAAAGTTTCAGATTTGTTAAGTAAGTCAAAAAGGAAGGAAGCACGTCTTCATGAAAAGCCACGATTTTCTAAATGGAAAGATGCGAATAAAAGAGAGGTGTATTCTTTAAAGGATACGTTGAGTTCTTTTATAACAGATTTATCAAAAACTAAAAATGAGATAATATGATTTCATGAAGTGCTTCATTCTAAGTAGTATGATCTCTAAAAGGCACGATTTGTTTTCATAAAGAAAAACAGATGTATCAAAGAGGTGCGATTAAGAGTTTCTCTTAATACAAACAAAAATAAATAAGAGAGATCTGAAGTGGTGTGTCCCAGCCTTGGAAGGATATGTTTAATATCAAACAAAACACTTGAAGTGATACGTTGGCAAACTAAATCATATTTTCAAAGATTAAATTTGATAAGATGTGATTAAGACATGAAGAGGCAGATTTTTAAATAATGTGTTCTTTCGTCAAGGGTTGCAATTCATAAGCAACATATATAATCAATATTCAAAACAGATTTGTAATAGTGGTTGAGGTGTGTAGTTGCGTAAGGCTGTGTGTGAACAAAGATAATATCATTCAAGCACATGCTGTATGTGTGAGTGTAGCATGGAATAACTGATATATCTAAAGTAGAGAGTGTTATGTGGAGAAATAAAAGTCTTATCATCAAAACACAAGCAAGTATGTGCTGTGTGGAACAAATGCTATATCTCTAAGTCACAATCAGGTGTGTAAAAGAAGGCTGTGTAAAACAAGACAGCAAAGGGGGACATGACAATGAATATCATCTAAAAGTGCAGATTAAGAAGTGTGAGAGTGTGAAATGTAAAAGAAAACATCATTCTCACACCAGCGTCTCATGTGGAGATTTAAGAGGAGGATATATGCAAAATAATAAAAGAGATACTTTCAGATTTAGAGAGAGTTTGTGGAGCAGATTTTCAGTTGTATAAAGAACAGAATAAGGAAGCATTTGCAGCAGTTATATATCATATGTGTGAGGAGATTTATACAGATATAAAAGAGTATATTTGTAGATTTCATGAAGGAATTGTGAAGCATAGTTTGGATCAAATTTGAAGAAAGAAATTGTGCATATGTTGGATCAGATTTGAAAAGAGGAAGAGTGTTTGAGCGGAATTGTCCATTATCCGTTGAAGAAGCACATTGAAGGTGGAACATTATTCTTCAAATTATTATTTTTGCTAAGTTGGTGCTTGGCAAGTGGGGTTGAAGTCCCCAGTAGGTTGGTACCTACAAACATTAGGGGTTGGTGCTCCTTGTAGGTTGGTGCCTACTAAATCAGCATTAGGGGTTGATGCTCCTTGTAGGTTGGTGCCTACTAAATCAGGATTAAGGGTTGGTGCTCTTTGTAGGTTGGTGCCTACTAAACTACATATTTGGTGATTCAAGTAGGTTGGTGCCTACATTCATTGTAAAAGCTTATATAATTTATAAAGTACAATTGTTGGTGTCAACTTGTTCGTATTGTGATATTCTTGCATAGTTGAGTTGTGTTAGAGTTTGAAGTTGATAAAGGTTGTAAAGGGTAAAAGTTTATAGATATATTGATTCACCCCCCCCCCCTCTCAGTATATCTTTGTGCTCTTCAAGCCGTACCATTTCCTTTGCTTGGCGTACCTCCTTTTTGAAGGCGTGTTTCTCCTACAGGCCAAAACGCCTTATATTTTGTTAGATTCTTCATTGCTTCTTTGGCGTCCACTCCTCTCTGCTCTTTGTGTCCTGTTTTTGAGTGGGAGAAGTCAAATTTGGAGCTCCGACGTTCATATTTGTCAGTTTTCACCATTCCTGGCTGGCAAGTGGACTTATTTTTTTATTTAAATAATCCGGAAACTTTCGAGTACATTTATCATTTGTGATCTCATTGTTGTGGTTGTTTATTACTTTTTGCAATTACAATTTATCAGAAATAGCTCAGATTTAAGATTTATGAGCTTTTATATGTTGCGCCCCTTCTATTTCTCTCTAGAAACTTTCTTAAAAAACTAAAAAACAAACAAAAAGATAATCAAAACATTAGGGGTTTGGAGAGGAGCCAGTTAGGCTCATCACAGGAGATGCGTCTCCCGGCAACTATGGATAATTCCATTTCTCTATTGTGTATAGTTTCCCTTTTTCAACATAATCAAAGCATGATGAAATGAAAACCCCATAATGAACTATGAATGATCTCCAAAATTACAATGACAATAACCTTCAATGTCAATTAGAAACTCCCAAATATGATATATACTGCAAATGAAGTGTTCCCAAACTGATAGAACCTCTCCAAGAGTCAGGATGTCCAAGTAATCACTCAAAATGCCAAATGCGCAAAATACTGAATAAATAATTCTTGGTGCTAAGTCTGGAAAAAGTGCATCGGCGCAATGAAAGAGCTCCTGAATATCTTCCAAATGCAACTTGAATCACCAAAATCGGAGAAATTGGCTAAGAGTTATGAGCTCGGAGGTTGAAATGGGAGATCTGACTTCAAATGGATATAAATTGTACCTGGAGTAAAATCTGGCAAAATGGCCTGGACCATTGCGAAGTACGTAAAACCAACTATTCGATGATATCTCGTTTGCAGAATTTCGATATCATGGCAAAAAAGTTATGGCAAAATGAAAAAAACTGCTGTATTAAGGCAAATCAGGTACTCCAAAGGCTAAACTGGCACAAAAATTGATGAGTAGGGAAGGGAAAAATACAAATTTTTAGCCACCGTGGGCTAGCACCTGGTCTTTCATGTGATTGCCTACTTTGTTCAGGCAAAAAAAATGCCCACCACCAGGAGGGTGGTGGGGCAGCTAGGCAGAGGAGGCGTTAGTGGTGGCGCCACCTATGGGCACCACCGACAATAGAGCCCCCCTTCCCCCCCCGCCCCCCTCCCCTCCCCCCCAAGGGTTGACAGATAATCGTAGTCCTTGAAAACAAGCTCGGCAGAATTTTCACGAGTACGGTGGTGGAAACAACCGGAGAATATACCCGTGAAAGCAAATAGAGAATTCGGCGATGGGGAGTGGAGATAGCTAGCGCGACCGGCGGGAGAGAGATGACCAGTTGTTGATAAGCCCGAAAAACATTGCAACGATCAGCAAAAAGATACGGGGCTGGACGATGGGATAGAGAACGTCGGTTGCAGATTAAGGGAGCTGATAGGGTGTTTGCAACAGGGTACTCCGACCAAGAATAAATGCAACTGTCGGCTGGTATGATGGTACCAAAAGAAAAATCTGCAGAATTTAAAATTCAAACCCCATAATAATATAAATATGGCACCATGAAATTTTTAAAAGCTCGATAAAATATAATGCAGCCCGATGAAATATTTTTAAAGCCCGATTAATAAAAATTGCAGAACATATAAAATTAGAATAATTTTTTATTTTGTACAATCGTACCCGGCCTTGGGTGGGCTGTACAGCGTGGCCAAGCAAAAAAATTTGCCTCTCGAATAGTTGACACCAAATATGGGCGTATTTTATGTTGATTTTCGTTTCTCGGGCTCTCTGGAAATGAGGGCAAGGTCCGATTTGGCTCAAGGTGCACCAAAAGCTCTACTACTCCCAGATTTTGATTTTCTTCAAACCCTCATAACTTTGGCATAAAATGTTGGATTTTGGTGAAATAAAAGTCAATCTTGACTTTTTCAACAGCCCTGGACTAGGAGCAATTCTCATGTAGGAGGGTTAACCCATTGCTTTTGCGAGTCATTAATTAAAGGGTAAGAATCAACTGAAACCTATTTATGAGAAGGAAATGTTATCTATTCTTCACAATGTAAAACAATGGAGGCCTTATCTAATGGGTAGACACTTCAAGGTTATGGTAGATCATGATAGCCTAAAATATTTTTTGGAATAAAGATTATCTTCTCAAAAGCAACAAAAATTGGTCACTAAGATGTTGGGATATGACTTTGAGATTGTATATAAGAAGGGGAGGAGAATGTTTTGACAGATGCACTATCTAGGAAGGATGAGAAGGATGAAGCTTTATTGTATGCCATTTCAATATTACAAGAAGATTGGGTAGTAGAAGCCAAATCAGAGTAGCGGAATGATCGTACAAGTAATCTCATTCAACAATTACCAGGTGATCCTAGTAGTTCAGATAAGTTTTGTTGGAAGGGAGATACTTTGTGGTATAAAGAGTGATTGCATCTTTGCAAAAATTCCTCTGTCAAACAAAAGATTCTCACAGAGCTTCATGAGTCTCTAGTTGGTGGTCATTCAAGATTTTTGAAGACATATCATCGAGTCAAGAAAGACTTCTTTTGGGAAGGGTTAAAAGGGGATGCTCAAAAATTTGTGGATGGGTGTTTGGTTTGTCAAAGAAATAAAGGGGAGACAATTAAAATGCCCGGTCTCTTACAACCCTTAGCTATTTCTAGCCAACCTTGGGAAAAGGTCTCCATGGACTTCATCACAGGACTTCAAGATCTAACGATAAGAATTTTATCATGGCAGTAGTAGATCGCCTCACTAAATATGCAAATTTTATGTCATTATCGCATCCTTTTACAACAAGTATAGTGGCATAAGCATTTTTGGAGAATATTGAAAAGTTACATGGTATACCTAAGGTTATTGTTAGTAACCATGATCCTATCTTTACTAGTAACCTTTGGACAAATTTATTCTCATGTTTGGGTACTCAATTTGCTCAGAGTTGATATCTATGTTATTTCACTTCAGATAAACATTTTCATTGGGTGGATTGGCTACCACTTGTAGAATGGTGGTATAATACTTCCTTTCATAGTTCATAAAAAATGTCATCATTTATGGCACTATATGGATATCATCCACCTTCCATCACATTATCATTGAAGGTGTCACCAAGAGTTCATGTTGTGGAGGACCATATGCTTCATCAACAAGTACTTTCAGGACTCAAACAAAATCTAGCCATGACACAAAATCGTATGAAGCAACAGGCGAACCAACAACGTAGTGAAAAAAGTTTTGAAGTTGGGAATTGGGTTTTCTTGATATTGCAGCCTTACAAGCAAATAACACTGAAGCAATAGACAAAAAACAACAAGTTCTCCTCAAAATATTATGGCCCATACCAAATCATGCAAAAGATAGGTAGTGTGTCCTACAAGCTTGAATTGCCACCAACAATAAAGATACATCCAATTTTTCATGTTTCTTGTTTGAAGAAGGTAATTGGGCATAATATCCCTACTCAGGAATATTACTCGAGCTCGATGAAGAAGGAAAAATTATATTGGAACTAGAGTTTACTTGTCAGAAACACACAAGGAAGCTAAGGACTATAACTCACTGAATATCTCATCCAATGGACAAATTTACCAGTTGAAGATGCCACGTGGGAGGACGAGGAGTTCATTTAGAAGCATCCACCCTTGATTAGCATTAAGGACAATTCTGTCTTGAAGAGGGGGGCATGCTACACCCTTAATATTAGAGTACACAGGGTTATGAATAGTTGGTTTGTGGCTATCTTAGCTTTTAACTAAGTCATATTATCATTATTATATTATTATGTGGTTAGTTAGGTTGGCCTAAGGTTTATATATGGTTTATCTAAGTTGACCTGGGTGATATCCTGGGCATAAGTAGGGTATATATAAGAGGTAGTGAGTATTATTTGTTCATTAGATTTTTAATTGTAAGGCTTATATATGGTTATCTAAGTCGATCTGGGTGATATCCTAGGCATAAATAGGGTATATATAGGAGGTAGTGAGTCTTATTTGTTCATTAGATTTTGAATTTTGTTCTCATTGGAGATATTTGGAGGTTTGCCCCCTTGAAGTGGCTTGCTATTCTTAGCTATTATCAAGTATTTGCAGCATATTTCATATTATATCTTCTATTGTAATATCCCCGTTTTTGACTATGTCAGAGTTGATTGCAACTTTGGGTTTTTTCGACAACAATCAGTGTTGCCAATGAGGGTTATCTTTGCCTGTGGAGCTCAGGAGTATTTTGGCACCTTAATTGTCACTTCGGATCAAGTTTTGCTATTTTCCGCATTTTCAATGTTAGTGCAGAAATATTTTAATAATTAAATAATTAATTAACTTGTCAAAAAAGTATGAAGTTAATGGCAACTTAAATTAATTATCTTATTAAGAGTGACTTAAGTGGGAAAAAGTTAAATATTTAAAATAAGTCACTTTGTGGGCAAATAAGGAGAAAATTAAAAAGTAAATATGTTATTTCAAGAAAGGAGGGGAGTAGTTTAGGAGGGAAGTGGATTTTTCAGTTCATGCTTGGTTTTTATTTGTTGTTTGGGAGAGCTTGGTTTTTTGAAATTGGATGACGAAAACCCTCGAGTTCAGCGATTTGGACGAAAACCCAAATCCATTTCAGGTGAATTCATTTTAGGATTCACATTGGGCTTTATTGGTGAGTTGATTGATTGTGCAAAATTTATGAAGTCTCTTACAGAGACAAATTTTGAAGTTTTGGTTATTTGGATGAGGACTAGAAAATTTGGGAATTAGCAGATATTTTTTACAGTGGAACTTCAATGCAAATATATTACTTATTCTGTATTTTTCCAGCTGTGTGAAGTTATTAAAGTCTGCATGTCAATTAAAGAAATGAACGACAAATACATATTAATATTACAAGTGCTATGTAGCAGCTAAAGTGGTTGAGAGGATATTTAAGGTTAATTCTAGACATTTTGTAAGAGTCGCTGAACTTTATTGGAGCCATCAGATTTGATTGGAGACATGTTGATGTGATTTTTGTAACCAACACCAAACATCAGAATAAAGTATCCAACGGCTACTCCATTCTCTCTTGATCAAAGTATCTCGTACGCTAAGATTGCGAGAGAGATCGTACGTTCAACTCCAAGGTTGCTTCGATGCGATGGAATACACTCAGTTGGTTCGTTGTGATACGCTGTTTTCACGAGGAGACTTACACAGTTGTTCAGAAATTAGCAGCTAACAACAGATTAATGATGAAAGGGGTTTTCGTGTGTTACGAATGATTTAGCAGTAAGGTACGTGTTTCCTATACTAACCATAAATGTGCGAAAATTAAATGAGTGCAGGGTTTAGAAGATTTATGTCCTAGTCTAAGTGCAAGATATATGGGGCTTGACTTCAACAGATTTCAACCGGACTTTGCCTTGCCTCACGTTGGACAGCTTCAACAAAGTCGGTGCAATCTTCAAGGGAGCAGCGGAAAGGTGTTCAGATTAGAACTCGACATGCAAATACCATCAGGACGACGCATACAAACACATGAATCACAATCGAAGTTAAGTTTGAAAAGTAATCCAGTTGACCACATAAAGCAAACTTACCATCAGTAAGCTTCCTAGTGGTATGGATTAGATGAAGCTGCCTCAATCAAACACCACAATCCACAATCAACTACGTGCATGACAATGAAAATTACTCTAATTTAAGCTACTTGAAGTAGAAGGGGTGAAGAAATCTTGCTAGCTGCTGATAACAAAAGACAAATTCACCATCAATGAAAGTTCTTTTTATTATAATAGTTTTCACAACAACTTCTTACAAAGTTCTCAAGGGAAAAATTTCCTTCTCCAAACTATGCTATGCTAACAAACTATGCTAAGCTATTACAACTATACTATCAGTCTCTCTGCTCTATTCTCTGATCTAATAATGTACAAATGAGGGGGAGTCCCCTTTATATAGCTGGTCAATCTCAATACGGTCCAGATTAAATTACAATGGACGACTCAGATCGAGCCACACATGCCCTAGACTAGATTCTGCGCTAGTAACCGCCAAAAGGTGGAGGAGTGGTGCAATTAATGAGCACAAAAATGGCAGATTCCTCCTTTGACCACTATGGGCAATTAATGCCCACTACCCTTCTAGAGGATTCTCATCCAGGATCCTGTTCCCATTGTTCTTCTCTCTGACCGCAAAAGCAACAAACCGGGCCAGCACTGCATCAACCTCTTGTTCAGAAATGGCTGAGGTAAGATTAAGTTGATATTTGAGGATGGCAATTGTTTGCTCTTGCTGGATACAAGATTTTCTCCAGGCCTTGATGGAATCCCTGCGTGCTCTAAATAATAGCGGAGAACGTGGAGATATTCTTGAAGTCAACTTGAGCAAATACTCTCATCTTAGAGAAGAATGGGTGCAATCTGCCCTTCAATCCATCCACCGTCACCTCCTCGGGAGTTAGCCGTTTTGTGAACAATGCCTCTAGCGTGTTGAAGATGCCTTCTTGAATGTTTCCCATGGCCTTCCTGATCTTGACTGATTCTATTCTTGCCGTGTCAAAGAAACCTTGGCCAGTGAATGCTGCAAAATACCAGCCTTGAAAATCATATCGATCTCCCGCCTGAATTACCCCTCCTTCAATCAAAGTCTACATTGGCATATCCATTAGAGCAGCTAGGCGTGGAATAGTCTTATCTTGAAAAATTTGAGTATCACTTCATGCCTGTTCAATGTTCTCCATACGGGAGAGGATGTTGGAAGCATGTTGGAAAGAGGAGACAAGATCCTCAATGAATCTCTCAGCCTCAGCATGAACACCGCCAATCCACTTGTCTCCTTCCTAAATTGCCTTCTTCATCTCCTCCAGCCCGCTAATTGATTCTCGTGGAAGATCGGTTGGAAGATCCACTGCTGGGTTCTCCTGAGCACACGAACGTGCTAGATGTTGCACATACCCAATTAACGCCCTATGCTCCCTTTTCAGCCTCTTGTATTTTTCTCCCTTTCAAAGCAGTCTATCCTTCAATGCTTGGAAGGAGTTTTCAGCTTCCTCAATTACATGTGCTCCAGTAGGGCGCCCCAATTCAACTGTAGTGATCGTGTAATTTTCAGGCATTGCTTCATCTAGGTCACACTCTTTCCTCGGAACCGCAACATGAAGAGTGCGGGAACCAGACTCATCTGTTTCCATCCTGGAGTATTTTTTGGCTCTTTTCCTCTTAGGTGACCCGCTTATTCTGTTAAGGAGCTCTTCCATCTCTATTGCTGGGTCGGTGTTGTCCTCCTGATCTCTTCTTATTGCACTTGTGAGCCAATTTGGAACATCTTGTTGAGCGCTACAGATGACAAGTGGCTGCTCTTCCGTTGCTTCTACTTCATGAACTTCCTCTTCAACAACATTCGGTTGAGGCTCATCCATCTCCATGTGTTGCCTATCCTCCTCAAGACCCTGAACTTCAGGCTCTGTAGTGTTTTCACCTTCAAAGGCTGCCTCAATTGCACGATCCAGGCGAGTGTTTGTTTCTGTTTCCTCATCTTCATCCGACTGATTAGCACTCCTAGGAGTATTAGTGCTCTGACTATCGGGCTCCCTAGGCAATGGTTGGTTGACTTCTTCCATTTCCTGTTCTTCATTCACTATAACCCTCTGACTTGTGGAGATTGAAACTTCTTGTACGTTGGAAGAGTGAGCTAATAGCTGTGTAGGCGATGCCTCCTCCGTCCTTTGAGGCTTGGCTGAACTGGTTCCTCTTCCTGTGGCTTTGTAGCTTGGGTGGCCAGTTTTCTCTTCTTTGTTGATGTTGGTGGCCTTTGATTGCCCATGAGGTTGTACGTAAGGGCAATTGATTTGCTTTTAAGCCTGTGAACACGTCTATTCACCCAGCTCCTTGTGAATGTTAAGACTGGCATAGGAAATGTGTCCAAGTCTGTGATCTTTGGTTCTGCCCAATCAGGTGGTGGGATCGGCGTGTCCTTTACTGACTCATAATCCGGGTGAATAATACTGGCATCCTCATCTACCTGGTCTAGAACTTGGATAACCTTGCATTCCTTGATCAATTTCAGAGGTAATCTAGAGAACATCCTCCTTCTGATCTCAGCCTCATCTTCCGCATTTGCCCAGAAATCTTCTACATGAGCCTTGTGCTGATATTCTTCACCTTGTACCACTCCAATCTTTCTGTAAGGATCAAAGTCGTGTTGGCTAGTGTGGACAGTGAGGTGATAGAATTGTAACTCCTCCTCTGCTTCCTTGGCTGCCTGCAAAGATGGGCACTCGTCAAGTGAATTTCCCATAACAATAGGGAAGTGCAATCCTCCTTTCTTCTTTTTCCTTATGATTTTGTCGTAGGCCATGAGTTGCCTAGACACTTCAAGCATTATCATCCTATCCGTGGGGTATCTTGGCAATCTGTAGGCATATGAATGGAACCCCGACAGCCTTATGGAAGTGAACTTCGGGAATTGGAGAAACCAATACCCGTACTCTTCAATCAACTTTTGTGCATCCTTGGATTTTCTTTGTTGTGTTCTTCGTTGAAGGGTCCTTGTGATGTGCATAGTGAAAGCATCATTCACTCTCTTGAAGCTGGAGGTACTTGTTAAATGCAGCTGCCTGCAAGCTTCATGGATTTTAAATTGACCGAAACCACATCCAATCGGCTCTTGGTATGTTAATCCTCTATACTTCGTCATCCGAACTAGCATATAGACGACATATGAGCTCATGTAAAATGTCTTTGTTCTCCTCAAACTTCTGAATTGTTCATCTATGTTGTCGCTGATTATTCTTGCCCAATCTACATATTCTTTCCCCTCTAACACCACGCTGATGTAGAAGAACATCCAAGGCTTAAAAGTGTATGCCTGTGGGCTGCCATTCACCCGGCTGAGCATCATGATTAAGTCACAATACTCCTGTTTCAGCTCCTCTGAAATAATTTGCTTTGGCAACTTGGTGCCAGGAGGCTTTGGCTTCCTCATCCATGATGTGTTAATTCTTTTTGCACACCTATCGAAAGATGAGGTGTACATTTTATCAGCCCTTTCTTTTGACTTGTATAACATTCTCTCCACAGCTGGAATCCCGAATGCCTCTCCAATAGCCTCAGGTGTGAACTTAGCCAGGAACTTGCTGTCTGAAGAGACAATCGTTCGATGGTCTGGCCTATAATGATTTGCACACTCCATTATCAACTCAGGACATCAAATTGCTGGTGGAAAACCAACAGCTGCATACAATCCACTTCTCACGATGTTGTGCGATGTCATTGATGGAGGATGACCAGCTTGCCCGTATATTCTCCTTTTGAATGCCTCGAGGTTGAACAAACCAAGGTTGGTATCGGTCAAACCTCCAAGCTTTGACACGAACTTCGATTCAAGAAGGAATGACTTCTTCAGCTGCTTGATGATTGCCTGCCTGGAGGCATTCTCCTTGCCTGCTTCAGTATTCCTAGCTCTGCCTGCAGCCTTGCTTGTTTCGGCAGCATCTCCTCTTCAAACTTCAGCCATCTGCAAAATAAAATTCAAGGATTACAATTCTAACTTAAAAAATAAAATCACCACGAGATGGCTGGCACGTGGAGTTAGCTTTGAAAGTGAAAATCTTCAGCACTAAACTCCCAACTCCAAACCTCGAGATTTGTGTCTCCGAAATTCAAACTTCGAGCTTCAACAACTTTCAACAATATCACTTTCAGCACTTAGAAAAATCTAGCTCAACTCCCTTACTTCAGAATACTGACTTACTTTAACTTCAGTACCCTAACAATTCACACTTCAGCACTTAGAAAAAAAAAATATTTCACTCAGCTTAGAAATTTCTCACTCACTCAACAGCCACTTTCAGCTTTAGCACTCTCACAATCTCAACTCTGCAATTTGTGAAGAAAAATGAATAGCTTCAGAGTTTATATAATTGAGAGGGGATGCCTAGTTTAGTAGCTACCATTAATTCACTCCCCCACTACTTAGAAGATTTCCAATTTCAGAGGGATGACTGGCGAGTTGTCACATAAGTTAAGCTCAGTTGTCATAGAGTTGTCATAAGAATTTACTATTGTCGGAGATTCCTTATTTGAAATTTGAATTTTCCCTCCTTAACTGCATGTAACTCTTAGTTGACTCAACATTTTTGGGAAATTCATTAAAATTATCTCCAATATTTACATTCTTGACAAGGGCGTGGTTTCATCATAGAAATTTTGTTTCAAACGCCTTAGAAATCTTATTCATCTAATATGCAGGTGTACTTCACACATATTTCATCAATTCCCCCTTGGAAAATATTTCTCAGCTTCAAAAATTCATGTGTAGACACGAAGGGGGGCATTTAATCTTTTCCACCCTTGAAAATAATTTTTATTAACGTTTGTGTTTACTTCTCCATCCTCGGCACATTTGCTAAGTCAAGCTTTCATTTCCAATGCCTATAAAAATTCCAACATGTACTCATCAACCTAGGCGCATTGAGCACTCTAACTTCTCATGCCTTAGGCATTTTCTCCAATCAATCCCCTCAACTCAGGCGCACTTGACCCCTTGTAGTTTCATTTTCCAACACTTAAACGTTTTTTTACCTTGTTCTTGTCTTGGGCGCATTTGGAGGTGTCCACCTTCAATTCCAAGTACTTCTCATCTCCTTACAATGTTTGGCGCCTTCTGGGGGGAGGTAAACTTTCAAGGCTTCCAATCTTCCAAGGGTGTATTCAACATAGTGAATTTCAAGTTTCACTTCCTTAGAGAATCTCACCTCCACTTCCTTGATTTAGGCGCTTTTGGGGGTCCAAGCTTCAAGTTAGCAACACTTAGAAATTTTTTCACTTCATCCCTCATTCTAGGCGTATTTCAAGGGTTCAATTTTCAATTTGTTACTCAGGAAACTCTCCAAGCATCTCTCCTATCTCAGGCGCATATGAGAGGGTCTGCTTCCAATTTTGATGCCTTAGTTGAATTTTCATCTCCTCCATTGGCGTGGGCGCATATAGGGGTCTCTACTTCCAATTTTCAACACTTGGAACATTTTCCAACTCCTCCCACAAGTCAAGGCATATATAGAGGTAACTACTTCAAGTTTTTAACACTTAGAGAATATCAAACTTCCTCCTCAACTCTTAGGCGCATATGACCCTTCAAGCTTTGAGTTTATTTGCCTTAGAAAATTTTCAACACTCCTTCATCAAGTTAAGGCGCATTCAAGGGTCTGCACTTCAAGTTTTAATGCCTTAGAAGCTTTTCTAACTCTCTCATCCAAGTTGAGGCGCATATGAGGGTAGCTACTCCAAGTTTCATTGCCTTAGACAAATTTTGAGTCATCCTCTTTCCTTTAGGTGCATTTGGACTCTCCAACTTTCATTTTTCATGCTTAGAGAATTTCCTTACTTCATCCTTTCTACTTCTAATTTTGCTGTTGCCTTAGAGAAATTTTAAACTCATCCTTTTGAAGGGCGCATTTAGGGGGTAGTTGCTTCAAGTTTTGAACACTTAGAAAAGTTTCAAACTCCTTCTCCAAATCAAGGCACATTTGACCCTCTATACTTTAAGTTTACTTTCCTTAGAAACTTTTCCACACTTCTCCTACAAGGCTAGGGCACATTTAATCCTTCAAGCTTCTAGTTTCACAGTTAGAATTTTTTTATCTCTCACCTTCAAGTTGGGCGCATTTTGGGGTGCTTGCTTCAAGTTTTGAACACTTAGACATTTCTCCAAGCTCTCCATGCAAGGTAAGGCGCATTTGGGACCTTGAGCTTCCAATTTTCAATACTCAGAATTTTTTTGGAGTTTCTCTTCTAGCTGGGCGCATATAGAGGTAGCTACTTCAAATTTCAAACCTTAGAAACTTTTCTTACCCTCCTTCCTTGCTTGGCGCATATGACCTCCACTACTTTCATTTTGTGACACTTAGAATATTTCTTCATGGCATCTCCTTCCAAGGGTGCATTCAAGGGGTCACACTTCCAATTTCCAATACTTCGATTATTTCCTCATGGCATCCAATCTACCTAGGGCGCATATAGGGGTCTCTTCTTTCAATTTACAACACTTAGAATATTTCCAAGTATCTTTCTCTCCAAGGGCGCATTTGACATGGCTAGCTTCCAATTTCTAGTACTTAGAAAATTCTCATGGTGTTCTAACCTTCCAAGGCGCATATAACATGGGTTACTTCAAATCTTGATGCCTTAGTCAAATTTTAATCACCCTCTCCTCTCCTTGGGTGCATATGGAGGTCCCTTCTTTCAATCTTCAAGACTTAGTCAACTTTCAATCACCTCCTCCTCTCCTTGGGCGCATATAGGGGGTCAAGCTTCAAATTTCAAGGACTTAACTAAATTTCTCATGCTATCTCCTTCCAAGGGCGCATTTGGGTGGATGTGCTTCAAGTTTGCAAGACTTAGTAAAATTTCAAATCATCTCTCAGGCTAGGGCGCATATGAGGGTAGGAGTTTTCATTCTATCATACTTAGAAAATTTTCAGCCTTCCAACCTTCTAAGGGCGCATTTCCATGGGTGAGCTTCCAATTTGCATCACTTAGAAGAATTTTCCATCGATCTTTAGCTTGGTGCATTTCACCATCCCAACTTCCAATTTCGAGCACTTAGTAAAATTTCCAAGCATCTCCTCAAGGTTGGGCTCATTTCTACTCCTGAGGTTCCATTTCAATGCCTTAGTAGAATTTTCATCCATCTTCAGCTTCTCAAGGTGCATCTAGTAGGTCAAGCTTCCATTTTGCCAGACTTAGATGGATTTTCAACTCATTTTAGCTTATTAAGGTGGATTTAGGGAGGTGTTCTTCTGACTGCTCATGATGTCTTTAGCTTGCCCTGACCTGCTATTTTTATAAAGTTTCTCAATTTTTGCATTTCAAGCTGATTTCAAGCTCCGGAAGGTTGGATTTTTGCTTTGCCTCGAACCTCATGATGTGACTGAGTTGCTGGCACTTTATGCTTGCATGCACCTGCTATTTTTAGCAACTTACTAAAAATAGTAACTGTTCAAAATGAGCTCAAATTTTGTGAGTGGATTGCCTGAAGGATGTTGATTGCGACTGGATGCTGCTTCTGTGTGAACCCTCGTGTTTCGCCCTACTTTTTAGGGAACCCTAATTCCTCTGCATGGACATGCTAAAAATAGTAAGTACTTGATTTTTTGGACCTTTGCAACTTTGTTTGATCTGAAATTCGCTCCATGGGGTCCTCATCACTTGCTTGAGTTGCTCACACTGGCATCTTGCGTTGACCTGCTATTTATAGCCCTGTTTCAGAAGTGACTTACTATAAATAGTAAGTGCTCAGATTGCCTTCAAATTTTACTAGTGGACTCCTTGGAAGGTACTAATCGCGATGGGATACCTTGGTTTTTGGAGATTCTGGCGTTTGATCGCTCATTTTGGGTCCCGAAGCTAGAAACCCTAATCTGACTTGCATGTCGCTCAAAAGATCTCCATTTGACCCCATTTTTGTTGCATGTCACTGTGTTCGTGATTCTGAAGTACTGGGTAGCTGCCGGAGTGATTCTGCTAAAAATAGTAAGTGTTTGAAAAGTGATCAATCAGTTGCCGGATGAGTTTGCATGTCACACTGCCCGAGAGATCTCAAAAAACCCAAAAAAATGATCAACATGTGAGCATTGGGTAAAAATAGCAAGTCCCGCAAAACTGATCAACTTTGCTTGCATGTTACCTCGTTGCGAAGCTCTTAGAAAACCCAGAAAGATTATGTAGACATGCGCTGAGAAATCTTGCATGCAAACCCTAAAAATAACCTCTGAAGCCTGAATCATTGAAAGTCATCATCTCGTTTTGCATACTATATCATTGCGAAGGTCTCGAAAAACCCACAAAGAATCTCCATGCATCTGAAAGTCCAACATGCAAACCCTAAAAATGACCCTCGAAGGCAAAATTGCTAAAATTAGTAAGTTGTCCGTTGGTGCTTAAAATTTGCAAGTAAGCAATCTGAAGTGTTCTAACCATGATGTGGTTGCCAAAATTTGAAAATCCCAAGAAAATAGGCCCCAAATTAGCACTTACTAAAAATAGCAAGTTGTTAGAATTCAGTGAAATTTAGTGGGAGCCTGCCTAAAACATTCTAACAGCAGTGCTAAGCTCAACATTGGATTAGCCAACTCAATTTGACCTTAAAGTAGCCTGAAGAATGTAAACCCTAATTCATCAGAAAGCCCTCCAGACTTAGCCAAAATTCAAATCCAGGTCAAATGGCAAGTACATCACCATGCGAAAAGAACCGACAGAGAGAGAGAGATAGACCCAAAACCAAAGCCAAAAAACCCGAATGGAGCAAAAATTAGGGGGTCCCCATTTTGCATGGGGTGATGTGTGAAAAGGTCACAACAAGACACAATGAAAATATTGGGCGTTGTGTGAAGTTATGTCTCTATGATGAATATCGATTACCTTATTTTATTTGTCTCCAAATCTTGGTTGCCATATCATCCAAGCTTAATACTTGAGGAGGTTTCATATATTAAAGAAGCACAACAATATAATGGAAGACAACTGTCTAGAGATTTTGAAACCATGGTTATTTTTCTTAGCGCCATAATTCCCTAATATCGTGGCATCTAGAAATTGTGTGGTTAATAGTGAAGGCATGTTTGAATCATTTTATAGAGCTAGCAATATCCTTCCAAAGGTTGCGACAGAAATTGGAGAGGCTGAGATTGAATTTGTCCCCTTTTGAGGGTAACATGGGTTTTTACTGAGTTGTGGAAGTCCAAGCTACCACTTTGTTGCTTAGTATGTAGAGGCACCCAAGTTGTGTTATTTGCATTGGGCTGCTCAAATGTTAAGAAGTTGTGGGGGGTTTCAGGAAATCAAAATCTGGAGTTTATTAATGCTCATTTCAATATTGGCTCAACAAAAACATATCAGGACTCTTTCAAAATTAAGGGAGAAATTACGTGGGTCCCAGTTGTGCCGCTGCTCAAATGTTAAGAAGTTGCGGGGGGTTTCAGGAAATCAAAATCTGGAGTTTATTAATGCTCATTTCAATATTGGCTCAACAAAAACATATCAGGACTCTTTCAAAATTAAGGGAGAAATTACGTGGGTCCCAGTTGTGCCGCTATTTAGCTTGGAGCATGACATGGGTATTTAAGAGTGATTCGTGACATTAAGATAATGCAGGGAACTTTGGAGAGTATGGTTGTTGGTTGGAGACTTCCATCAGAAAGCAACATTAATAGCTGGTTGGATATGTAGACTCCACGAAGGGTGTGAGGAAGTATTAAAGGCGTAGCTTGTGGGAAGCTATCACCCGCAGGATTAATGTAAATTTGATTTTGACATTTAAGGAGCTGCTGAACAGGTCAAAGCTGCAACTGTAATCAGATGTAAATTTCATAAATGTATCTCTGTTATCATTTCATGTTATAGTGTTGGAAACAGTTTATTTGAGGTAGTGTTTTAATGGTTTTGTAATAGCCCTTGCAAAATCTGACCTTAATTCTTCAATGTGAGCTCTTAGGAATTTTGCCAAACACTTGGTGTGCAAGCTGATATGTGCTGGTATTTGTTTTCTTTTTGACTTGTTTTGGTTTTCAGTGATGCAAATGATGTTTGAATGCTTGTTTACATATGCCAAAGTATCTATCAATGCAATAAGAATGAGATGCAAGTATTTTGTATTTTTCAAATGCATATAAATGACTAACTCATGCCAAAGTACACCTACAGCCATAAGACATTTTGACAAACAATTTGCGACCAAAATCGTAACTTCATGATATTGCAAATATATGATTCCCATTCTGATTACAATCTTTGGCAAATAATAATTTCTGAGTTACAATGATAAAGTCTCAACACTACCCTAAATTGTAATGTCAAACTAACATGAAACCAATGCTATTATATGCTGCTAGAGACAGCAATACAACATGAAATCTGAGTGCACCTATACTGACCAGCAACTAATTTAGAAGATGAGAACTAACATGGCAGATGTTTACAATTCATAAGAACCTGGAAGCTGAAATCAATTGGAATAATCTCATTGCAAACTCCTCCCAGCTGCAAGCCTTAACTTCTCCATGATATGCGAACTTCCTCCCAGCTATTATCTTCAGAATTCGTGCCTCCTTGAATGCCTACCAGGTGCGTCCCAAATGCCAATATGGAACTGCCAAAACGTCCTCCTTATGATCAGAAATTGCGCCTCTAGCAAGGGCCACGATTTAGCTAATATCTTTCTTCAAAACTATTCAAGTCGTCTCTTCCTCCTTGACTGCAATTCGATTGGTAAGCTGCAAAAATCGGAATCTGAAAGGCTGCAATAATCTTCAAATGGATGCAAGAATTGAACTCCACAACTGGAAATGACTTCAACAGATTTCTCCCTCAAAATCGAATTGTTTTTGAGCCCTAAACCACCAAATCAAATCTCCTAAGCATAGCGCCAGATTTTCCTTCAAGTGCCACGAATCATTGAATGGAAAGAGATAAATTCGTATCTCTTCTTGGGACTAATAGTTGTCCACCAACACATAAATTCAAAGCTTCTCAATGACCTGCAATTGTTCTTTATTAAAATCGTCCTTCTTGCAATCTGCTTTGATGAACCAAACCAGCGAATATTGAGCTCTCCAATTCTCCCAAAAATTTTGCCAAAGGCTATTAAATTTTAGCAATAATTTTTCCACAAGAATAGACTTCCTCTTCAAGTGATATTACAGCAATACATCAGCTACTGTAATTCCTCAATGAATAATGATTGCAACAATAAACCAGCTGCTGCAATGATGAAGATGTGATAATAAATCAGCTATCACACCAATTCAGGTAGGGCAATAATACAACAGCTATTGCACCTGTCAAATCCCTCCAATTAAGCACCTGTAGAAACCCTGGATGGATTCCTCCATAATCTCCAGCTATGGTTGATCTTTCACAACCGAAACTGGTACCCTAGAGTCTTCAAACCCTCGGGCAATGCAAGCCTCAACTTCTACCACGCAGGTATGGAAAATAGAATCAACTCAAAACATGATCAAAATGGCTTGCATTCAACTCCTTATAAAGAATTCTAATTCACCTCCAAGAAGCTTCTACAATAAAATATTATTTTATTCACTTAAGTGGCTTTATGATTTATTATTTTATTTAGTCACTTTATTAAATCAATTAAATATAAAGTCATCCTTTTGATATTTAATTTATTGGAATAACTTTATAAATAATTAATTTAATATCTCCATTTTATTTTAATTAAAATAATTAATTAAGCTAGCCTTTTGATAAATTATTAATTTGGACAACTTAATTAATTAAATTAATTAAATCATGATACCTCTAATTTGGGGACATTAAAGGTTTGAAGTTTATGAATTTAAATGCTACATTCCTTTGAGCAAACTGTCTAAGCAATATCTAATCTGGAACTTTACTGGAAAACAATAGTCAAACTGTTGAACCAAATAACCGTAAGTGAACAGTGTATAGGAAAATTTGGTTAAATCCAGCTCTGTATAATGCAAAGAACAACATTTAGGTAAACTGTTTGACGAAATGCCTGAGCAGCTGAATTGGTGAAAATCTAAAAAATTTGCATGGTAATTTAGAGTGGGTTATTTCATCTATTGTGCAAGTTATTTCATTACAAGGATAGAGTCATGCTTGTGCCGAATATTGGGTAGACCTCTAGAGATGTCCATGAAAATTGATTGCAATGGTCTTGAAGGTTAGTTTTACTACAAGGAGAGCATCAGTGGATGAAACCTTTAACCTCTTTTTGCATGTAAAGCCTTTAAAAGTGGCGATGGGGAAGTTGTAAAATATTTTGCACACTAAAATGTCCGCTGTAGGAGGATGAGGTGCCCTCTTTTAGCATGGGTTGTGAGAGAGGTGAAATAAAATGCAGAGCATAGCTTACAGAACCCATCATCTAATTGTAGTCAATAAAAGGTTTATAATCGACTAGAGTGCGTTGTTGCAAAGTAGAAACCATTAGACTGTGAATGGTGATATGTGGAGTAATGCTTCTTCTATTCTTCTTAAGCTGTATATAGGGTAGCCAAGATGCCAAGAATTTGTGAGGAAGGATAACTAGTAATGTTCCCCACATTGTTGGTGATGTTTTCCTTACCTTAATCAACAAAGAAACGTCCTTAATGCAGGCATGTGCTTCAAATGTTGATATTCTTGAATATTAGACCAGTGAACAATATGCATGATAACCTCCTTTCCGAGAAAATAATGATGCCAATGCCATAGATCTCCTTGTGGGTGCTACACTTGAGGCTTGAAACAAGGCCTTAAATGATAAGTCATTTGATGTCCTCCTTGCTTAGGTGCCACAATTATGTGATGTGCGTAGTCAAGAAGTGTCAGTCTCAAACTCAAATAATTGATTCAAATCAAGAGGGTGAGCACAAGATTAGAGGAAAGACAGTCTTTCAAATGGTCAAATGCTCAGGTGCTTAGGCAGTTTGAAGAGTTTCCTGATCAGTGAGCTGATGAAGGGTGTGGAAACATATGTAGAAACTAGTGTTCCATGGGGAAGTGCCCCCCCAAAGACCCCACGTTTTTGAGACGTCCCCGTCTCAGAGACTTGGGGACTTGGGGGGGACATCTCCCCATCGCCCACCACCAGCGCCACCGATCCACCACTAGCGCCATTGTCCCACCACCAGTGTTGTCTCCAAGACGCTGTAGGGCATCCTTGAGATGTTCGAAGGAATCCTAGGAGTCTCTGGACTGTCTCGAAGATGCCAAAGTGTCTCCTACAGCCAGATGACCAAAAAGCAAATCTTTTTAAAAAAATCAAGATTTTTTGAACACTGTGTCGAAGGCCAAACCCTAATGGCCTATGGGCTCAACCCAAACCCTACAAACTCTAAAAAATTCCCTCCTATCCTCATTTCATTTCACAAAAACAAATCAACAAGAAGCTAATAGCGTGAGTGTGAGAGTGAAAGTTGCAAGTGTAAGGTGAAAGAGTGAGAATGAAGAGCAATAGGGTTGAGGAGGAGCAAGATGAAGAGCGAGGAGGAGTGATGCCAAGTTAATGTTCACTTTGAAATTCAAATGTTTAAAACTAGGTTTTCAAAGTTTCATTTGTAATTCTTATACTTAAACATCTTTTTATAACTATTTTTACAAGTACTATATGTATTTCAGTGCTGCCACCCTGCCAGCACCCCACCACCATCCCCCCGTCGTCCCCAAACTTAGGCCCTTGGTCCTTCTGTCCCCGAAACCTGTCCCCACTTTCCCGCGTCCCTCCGTTAGGAAACTACGTGGAACTATGGTAGAAACTATATTTGTGAAACCCAATATCTAAAGCATAGTCAGAAGGGGTTGCCACCTATGAATGTTAGCAGCGTTGGCCACCTTGTTGGTGATCAGACCTCAAGAGGCTTTAACAATTTCTAGTTGCAATATCAAGTTAAACTTATTAATTTCTGCCCACAAGGAAATAACTGTTGTATGTTAATTGATTTATCTTCCTTTTCTAGTACAGAAGAGTGCATTTCCTATCATGCCAGGAATTTGAAACATTGAAAAATTTGAATGTTACTTGCATTTTGCCACTACAGGCTAAATTGAAGGCAGAAAGTGAAGCTGAAGCACTGAGAGCAGCTGCAGAAGCAGAGAAAAAGGCAGCTGCAGAACTGGAAAGAATGGAAGCGGCTGAAGCAGAGAAAAAAGCAGCTGAAGAAGAGATGAAAGCTAAGGAGCAAGAGAGGACTTTATCACAAAGAAATATTTCAACTGGGACACTGTTGGGAGGTTTGCCAAATTACTTCCAAAAACTGATCTTTGTGTTTGTAAGTGTGTCTGTGTTATTAATGCATCATTTTTTGTTTTTCTCTGAAGTATGGTTTTACATTCTGCATGTAAAGTTACAAGATCAATTTATTTTTCAGTATGTCTCATTTGACACTCATACAGGTTATATATGGAACGGCTTTTCCTTTTCTGCATTATAAAAACCACCATGCTCCTTGAAAAATGTGAATTCTTAGTTGTGTGAGTAGCTGGTTTTCTTTTGTCTATTTGGAGGCAGTGGTTTCAATTTAATGGACGTTAGAACTTAAAGTTCATTTCACTCTCAATGATCATACGTAACAAAAGGTTCCAAAAACAAAATAAGATTGTAACATTCATATTTCACATCTTCCAAAAATTTGTATCGATGTGTCTTCTGGTAAATAGTTTTTGGAAATCTCATAAGAAATAGATATCTATATATTTAATTATTAAGATACATGAACATTGCACCACACCAGCACCTCACCAGGTTTGTATGCACACATACATTAACAGGTGCAGGAGGGCATCTGTTAGCTAGAGGTCTTACCCAGAATGTTTTTTCATACACAAGTTTTATTGCAATATTTTTCAAATTGTGTCAATTTAATATGAAAACCATTAAGGTTGGATTAGTTGGATAGTTGATAACTAGTGATGGCCCAGAGAGTCTACAAATGTCTGCGAATCTCAGGATCATTGACATTGAGTTTAGATTGCGTATAATTGGATAAATTATCAATATCTTAAAAGTATCTGCTATGGATTGATTGTGGTGACAGTTTGGGATTCTGTTCCAATAGAATACCTAGAAACTAGTAGGTCAACTTGTTGAGCATTACTCTATGATCTTGTCTCAAAATGAACCCATCCAAAATTCATCTGAAAGCCTATGATGTATATAACTATTCACATTATGAGAGGGTGTGAAACTCTGGTAGGCAAAATTCCACCTTGAAAAACTACTCTAGAAGACCCAGAATTGTAACATATGAAAATTCGGAAATTGATTTTTTGTTTCTTTTTCTTTTGAAGAGCTTTATGTCATGAGAAATCCTCCTAATGTTTTGTGGGGGCACTTATCAAATGGATTTTCAGATTCCAAGGTGAATGGTTCTGCTTTTTATTTTTTGACTTTTCATGTCCCACAAAAAATAGCCAAAAGAAATTGTCAGCTGAATGTAAAAATCAGTGTTGCAGATTCACATCTTTACAGAGATTGCTATCTTTGTGTAAATTACTCTAGTTTTCGATAGATTTTTCATTCACAATGCAGTATTATTTGTGTGTGTTAGGTTTGTTTCATTTGTTTTAGTTTATTACTTTCATAACAGATTAAGTTTCCATATGGATTTTTAGATTCCTAGGTAAACATCTCTGTATTTGTTTTTTAGGTTTTTCATATTGCACTCAAAATAGTCACTGACAATTGAATGTAAAAATGAGTGTTATAGCTTAACATCTCTACGGTGGTTGCCGCCTTCATGTGAATTACTCCCAGTTCAATAATTTTTTTATTTACTATCAGTATTCCGCAAGGACATGTCCCTGGAAGTCTTGGTGATGTCCTGGGGTCTGAGGACTTGGAGGGTATGACTCCCTTTTCCAGGACTGGACAACCTGGGGCATAGAAATAAAAATTGTAACTTTGTAAGGAAAATAATGCTAAAAGATCCTAAAAAGCTAAGTAGATGAGAATTGTCATTGCAAAATCAGCACATTGTATTTACTTTTTGAAATTTCAGCTGTGTTTACTTTGTTTAAGGTATTTTAATAGCCATCAGCAATATTTGGTTTTTTTTTGCTGTCCCTGAAATTGTGCCCTCACATCCCTCCGTCTGGGAATCTTGGAGAAACACCGTTTACAATGCAGTATTGGTTGTGTTTATTTTCGTTGCTTTTGTTCATTGCTTTTATAGCCCATTAAGTTTCCACAATTTAGTGCGCTTTCCACCAGATTGCCAATTAAAATTGAAGTCCTGGATAGATATCGCAACTTTTTAGAATACTTTGAGGCAATATGGCTGTGATGCATATAACTTATTTTAATAACTTGGGAAAATTTCAGGATACCCTTCATAAATATCCTTTATATCTCCCATTTCTTTGTGATACATATGGGAAGGTAATCATATGATCAGAAATTGTTTAGATAAATTCAGGCATAGTTTTTATCTGTATGAAAGCACTTTATTGATTCCTTATATGCTAAAATTTGTTGAATATAAGAGCTTATGTTAGATTCACTCAAAGTCTCAAACAATTTCAAATTCAGATCAAAACATTAATCAACTTTCCACTATTAGATAGAGTTCACCAATAGCTTTGCTGCTTCAGACAGGCCAAAAGCAAAGTTTAACAAAGATATGGCCTTTGGAAGTTTGCTTTTGTAACCATCCCTGGACCTGTCAATGAGGGATTCAAACTGAATCAAATATGGAAATCTGATCTATACATTTCATCCAAGCAAACATGACGGATTTGGTCTTTACTTCACCTCTCTTTTTGACAGTAGAAAGTAGAAAAGGATTTCTGGTGGCCAGAACTCACTATCAGGGCAACAGTAATGAGTTTGTTTATGTCTGCATCTGTTCCTAATAAGATGAAAAGAGAACCATTCACCCACTTTGGAAGCTAGAGTGATTAATTTACTGACTGTTGAATGGATTTCTGATTTGGAGCTTTGTGTGTTGACTTTTTAATATGATTTGATTAAAAGAGAGTTTTGGAGGACAGTTGAATGGTCATTAGCAAGGATTTTTTAGTTGCAGCAAGAGTTAGAGATTGAATTTACAAAGATAGCACAGAATCAGATGCAGAACAAGCAAGATGGGATGTTGAAGAAGTCAATGACGTCTCGATCTTGTAAACTTTGTATTTTTGATGATAGTGAACAGATGCAAAATCTCATTTTGAAACCATGGTTTTCCCATGTTAGATTTCTCCAGGGTAATTCTTGTGTCCCTCTTCTTGTGATGCAACTGGTGTTTTCTAATTGCTCAATTATTCATTTCCTTCATGTTGTTTTTCGTTTCTATGGACTGAGGCAAACATCATAAAGCCATGATAAATTGTTTTGTAGAATAGTTCATGGCTTACAATAGCAGGAAAATCTAAAATAAGTTACATGCAAGTTGAAGATGTAAAATAAGTCTTCTGCATCATTGATTTTGTGAGAGTGAGGACTTGGATACTGATAGTTGCATAAGGGTTGTGAAATTTGATTGGTACCCATTAAAGTCATGTATTTGTGCATATGCATGTTGCAAATTCTATAGAAAATGTAGTTGGCAGACAAGAGCTATAACACATTTGAACTTTATCATTGATGGATTATATCTGTTAGTTTGGGTAGCAATTTGCTTTGGGACGGAACATAGTTAAACTGTAATTTGTGTTGAAGAAGTGCACGCTGGAATCTCCAAGGTCATTATCAATTACCTTCCATCAACCTTTACATCTCTGAAAATATTTTAAGTTGATTAAAGAAATTTTTATCTTCGGGTTTCAGTTGAAGCTGTCTCTATTAGAGGCTCATGGTGTTGTCTCATTTTGCTGCATTTTAACCTTCTTCTGCTGAGGTCAAGCAAAAGTATTTTTTTTAAGCTTCTTATTTTTCTGTTACATTTTATCTACAGAAGAAAATTGCAGATGCAATTTAAATGGATTTTTCTCCTTTCTACTTTAAAGAGATGAGGATTAGAATGTTTTTAAATCAAAATTCTGAAATCATTAGCCAAAAGCTAAGTTACTGGTTCAGGATGCTGGTATGGCAAAATTTTTTTGGGGGCTTAATTTCATCTTGTGTACGTGTGTACAAAGTATAAAAAATGATAAATATATAAATATTTGCAGCCTAACAACAAGAATTATGTTCAGAATAATACGTAAAAAGCATATTGCCACATAATAAACCAAACTTAGCCATAATTATTATAAATATTACTTCAATGTCAACTTGCCAAATTCAAATGTCATTATAGATATTCATTGTCTATTGTTCAATATTAACCATAAAGAGCATAATCATCATCAGCATCATCATCATTGATGTTAGATGGTGTAGGTAGATTAGAAAAACCACAAGGAATGCCAGTGACACTCTTCACTAAAAGTATGCCAGCTATTTTAATCCTGAAAAAATGAAGATTGTTGTGCAGCAAAAGCATCCAAATTAGTATGCTCTAGTTCTACATTCCACAACTTCATTGCTCCTTTGTAGTCAATTTATTTGTGCAAAAGAAGACAGGTTTGGATGCACACAAACTAACTTCTTTCTATTTTTTGATGCCAATTGGTTACAATTCAATGAGTGTATGGAGCAAATACTTCAATTCCATTTAAATGAAGATGAATTGGCAACCTATTGAGGCAAAATTGGAAATGAAACTTCAGACTTGAAAAATAATGTTTGGCAATGGAGGTATCAGCATGTGATAGAACTTTGATCACAAGAGTTTTTAGATGTTAGAATGTTTGGCAATGGAGGTACCAGCAATTGTGAGCATCCTTCTTATACTTGTCAAGAAGAGTGGAAATACGTAATGTCCCGTTTAATTCCTAAATTTCTGCAACCTATGCTTCAAAAGAAATAAATAAAGATAATTAATAGTACACCAATTTGGCATTAAATTAAGTTGTTAAGAATGGTCAACCAACATATGAAAGGTTGTGTCCCTTAAGCAAGATAAGGTATATACGAAAGGTAGATCTAGAAGGAAATGCAAGGACAAGGGATTATTAGGACTGATTACAAGTAATAGACAGCAGCACTAACAACTTGACTTATTTAAAACTAAATTATTATTCTCCAAGTGCAGCGATGAAGAGTTGTAACTATTGAGGTGAAAAGGTGTGACTCCTCCAAACTTGAGATATGAAAGGGAGAGCATTTCATTTAAGAAAGGGATCCATAACATCATTCAATCAATCAATTAAGAATAAATATGATGTGACTCCTAATGTGAAAGTTTGTGACTCTTAATATGAAAGGATGTGACTCTTTGAAATATGGCAGGTTGTGACTCCCTCAATAATAAGATATAAAAGGGAGATCGTTTCCCTGTGGATCCAGAAGGCATCAAGTGGAAGTGGTTGGAAAAAGGAAAAATAAGAAATTGGAATACAAGATATCTATTGGAAATAAATATTGTTTTAGAAAGAATATTATTGGGAATCTATTATACAAGATATATAAAGTTTATACTTGTTATTACTAATATCAATTTTTAGTGATTATTATTGTTTTGTAGGCCTAAATTTAGGAATATCGCAAAAGGGGACATTACAAATATTTTGACCATTGGAGTGTACAAAATTAGCTAACTCATTCGTGATCATATCCTCCAAATTAAAATCGGGTAAGAGTCTTGCAAACATTAGCTTGTACCCTTCATTAAATTTTACTAGTGTTACCCCGAGTTTCTAGGACGGGGACAGTAGGGGATGGTGGGACGGGTCCCCAAGTCCTCGATTTTTTCAAGCCAAATTTGGGGAGGGCTGGGGGACAACTATATAAAATATAGGGAAAATTTAAAATATATAGGTAAATTTTAAATATTCATATGAAAACATGGATAAAGCATGCATAATATACATTATAGATCCTTAACATATAACATTTGTGTTCAAAATTCTTTGTCAATACTCAATACACATTCAAAATTCAGAATTTTGAATTCATTGTCAATATGCATGTGAATTGTGATATCATATTAAAGAATAACATACAACCTCCATGTTATACTTTATAAACTTATAACAAAATGCCCAAAGGCTACATTGCTGCCATATAGTTTTAAACTTTTACATTATGAAATGAAAACCAAAATAAAAAGAACAAAGTGCACTGCTGCCCCTAATTTGCATCTCCCATAACTGCATCAAAATCAGAGTCCTCCTTTGAGTCATTGCCATTGCTATGGTCCACCTCAACCTCTACCAACGAAATCCCAACCAATCTGTCTCTCCTCATCAACTTGAGCCACGTGTTCAGGATCAATATCCCACTGTAAAGTTGGAGTTTGTCGATACTCTGGAGTCTGACAATCTTAAAGCCGAAAAGCACTATGCACGACCACTAGCTTCTCTGCTCATCTAGAGGTAAGTCTTCCTCTTGAGGGAGTGAATAAAGCTATATGTGGACCAATTCCTCTCTGAGTAGAGGAACTGACAACTTGTGCTAGGAGGCGAGTGGCAAGTGTCTTCAACTGTGGTGTATCCCTCCCATGCCATGTCCACCATCCAATAGGGTTTGTTTGAGCTAATGTAGCTCTATCCAACCTCGCCTGTGGTTTACTGAAATTTGGACCAAGAAGATTTGCAAAGTCAAGGAATTATGAGCGAAGTATTGAAGCTTGCTCCTTTGAATACATCTTATCAATGGCCTGTGTGAATTCGTCTAAAACCTTTGGGTCATCACATGGAGGCACCCTACCATCCCTTGGTGCATACCATTTGGGATTTACAACAAAGGCAACTATATGAAGCGGGGTGTTCTTTGTGTTCCACCTCCGCATCACAATGGGCCTAATATGCTGCTCATATAAACTCAAAGTGGGATCCTTTGCCAAAATTGTTTGCTTTATCTTCCCAAGCATATTGTCAAATGTCTCATATATCTCTCCAAGACTAGGAGAGTCTGTATCAGCATATCTAATGACATCTACAATGGGCGAGATGGATCAAATATATCTACAAAATGCAAACAAAAAGTTCAAAAGAATTAATTGACAAGTTAATTGACATGTTAGAAAATTCAAGAGTTGGAACATTGGACAATAAAATTAAAATATTAAAATCAGAAATCTAATATGAAAATCAGCAATCTAATATTTAATTTTTAATAAAATCAACAATGACTTACCTCACATTGGACCACCAATCGCCATCAAGCATCTTTTGTTTGATGGCTTTTCCTTGAGTAGAACTTGAATTATGCCATCTAGTCCACTTTGAATTTGCCAATATCAATTGTAGAGGCTCATGCACCCCAAGCATCCTCTCCAACAAGATAAGTATGTGGCATACCTATATTTTATTAAAAGGAAAAAAGCAATATAAGGCGCAATGTATTTGGAAATTCAAATTTAGAATACAAATCAAAATGTTTGAAGTTTCAAAATTTGAAAGTGAAACAAAATGAAGTGGCATAACTTGTCTCAATAGGTTTGAGGAACTCCTTTGGAAATGTTTTGAAGAGAGCAAGTGAGGTGTGGTGGTTACAAATGAACATTTGATTCTCCGTAGGTTTTGCCACCACTTGCTTCACCCAATCTAACTTCCTATGTCTGTCAATGCATGAACACAACATGGGGACCAAAAGATGTGCTTGTAAGCACCCTCCACCATCAATCCAACTGATTTGCACACGTGTTGAATCGGTGATCACCTGTACAAAATTAGCAGCCCCAACCTCCTCTATGGCATCTCTCAAAATGGTAAACTGGAAGTCTGCATCCTTACACTTCCCTAGAGAATCTATGACTCTGAGAAAATAAGAACGAGCAGGGCATGTGACTATGATATTGATGAGTGGTCGATGTCTAACATTAGTCCACCCATCCTTCACTATAGAGCAACCTGTCCTTATCCAAGTTTGCCTCATATCCTCCATTAGCACATTAACTTTGGAATACTCTTTGTCGAGGAGGGTAGTTAATAGCTTATGATCTCCAGGGGGTATGAATGAGGGACTAATATTGGCTACATCTCTAATCATTTGTTTGAAATAAGAGGAACGGGCCACATGAAATGGGATGGCATGAGCAAAAAATAATTTGGAAATGGAAGACTTTGTGGCTTCTCGTGCTTGCACATTAAACATAGATTCAATTGAAGCTCCCTTCTCACTACTACTCATCTTCCTCTCTCCTCTTGTGGCAACGTCACTACTACTAACCGTGGATGGCATTGGCATAGATGATTGCGCACTTGCAAAAGAAGTTTTCCCACCTTGAGCCCCCATGTCCACCTCCATTTGCAATCTATGACACTCTATCTTCTCATGTTCTTTTAACTCCAGACACATTTTAACTCCATGGCCCAAAACACCCAAAAAATGAGCCCTTACCCTTGTGTAGCTACCCCTAAAATCTGTATGACAAATATGAAAATTCCACACCCTACTCCCCTCCTGAATATTTTTTCCTTTGGCCCACAGGTGTAACATATTGAAGGAAAGGGTTTTTTTGTTCAAAGGGCCCTTTGCATATGTTTTCATTATTTTTGAAGGGCATTTAAATGGGTTTGGTTGCTGTCCACTACCACCCTCACTACTTTCTCTTGTATTTCTATCAAGTAGTTGCACTTCATTCTCACTTTCACTCTCACTCTCATTGCTTCTCATGTTTTTTTGATTTTGAATGCAAGTTTAAACTAGAAAATGCAAAAAAAAAGAAAAATCAGACATTTCATGCTTGAAACTTTGAAAAAATTGGAAAAAAAATTAAGGAAAAGACTTACCTTTTTGATGGATTTGCAACCCTACTTGCTCTAGGTTCAACCTCTTCTCCTTCTTTACACTATTGTTCCTCCTCTTGCAATGGCTACCTTCAAACCCTACAGCTGCTCCTTTTTTTCCTTCTCATACAAATGTAAAATGACTCAAAATGGTGAGTCTATTCCTCATAAGGGCAAGTTGGGAGGTGGGAGCCCACAAAACAAATGAAATAACACTTTTTTTTTATTCAAATGTGTTTTTTGTTTTTTAAAATGGGGGTCTGACGTAGAGGACGACTGATCGTCCCCGGGACGGTTGGGGGACGTCTAGGTGTCCCCTAGCCATCCTTAGGATGGCCTGCTGTCCCTTACACTAGATTGCGCCGTTCCCCCATTTTCAGACTATTTCCTATTTTTTTGCCAAAATTGGGGACGGGAGGGGGATGACCCCTAGCCGTCCCCTTGTCCGCGGGACAGGGACAGGTAAAATCAAACAGGGGACGCGTCCTCGGGTATCCATGAATTTTACATCTTTGTATGGTGCAACCCTTCTTAGCAAAGAAAAAATTTCAGTGCTGTAAGATTTGGAGTCAATGCAAAGGTAAGAAGGTGTGGTGGTGTCAAATTTGAACTAAATAAAATGTAGTGGGGTGGTCATTTTGTTCTGTCACTCAACAAGAATTGTTTGTATGTCTTTCAAGAAATTTTCTTCAAGATTTTGCTCTTTTCATTTATGACAGTCTTCATCTTGTCAATCATATGCCATCATATATCTCTCGCAAACATGGCTTATCCATGTTAGTGGAATGGATCATACTCAAGATGGGATTAATAAGACTAAGAAATATTACACATGATTCTACGAAGTGTTGTCTAAGATCATCTTCTTCATATTTGTTTCCCTCCTCTTAGTGTTGGATTGCCTCCATATCAATTAAAGTTGGTTGATGAGCATCCTAGAAAGTGCCCTATGCATCTTCAGATGGCTTCTTGAGACAATTGTGTTGGAGGTGAATTGGGTCTTAGCAATCTATTAGAAAAAAAAAAGAAAGAAAACAAAGTAGAAATCATGCTTAATTTTTTTAAATTAAATTACTAAAATGAAACATAAAATTGTATCGTTTCACTTATCTTTAGTAGTTTTAAATACGAGAATGATTTGAATATGTCTTGTGACATGTGGTGGTTGGTGATGAACATTTGGATCTCTTTTGCTTCAACTTATACTTATTTGATCCAATCAATTTATTTGTCATCTTTCATACCATAAAGTTGAGTGAGTAGACAACACAAAACCAACAAACCAATTGCTCTAGAACTTTTTGCATAGTCTATTATGACTTGGACAATGTTACTAAGCCCCATTTCCTTATTGGCCCCTATGAGGATGTTGACAATAAATTGTGCATCCTTTATCTACTCCTTATAATCCACAACTTTCAAAAATATTTCCCTATAGGATCAAGGGTCAAATTTTGGCATCTTTCCATCCATCTGAAATGATTGACACCCTTGTCTTGACCCATGAATCCTTAATGGGATTCAACGAGTCTTATACAAGTTTCACCTCATTTGCTGTTAAGGTGCTAGAAAAATTCACAAAATCTAGGCCCTTGCATCCTTTTGGAGCATCATTAATTTTCCTCACCTTTTCTTGCCAATATGGTGAGCAAACAACAATGAAAATCAAACCATTTGGATAGATGCATCTTGTAATGTGTTAATCAACAATTTCTCAATATTTGTTTTTAAATGCCTTTGCCAAAGGTCCCTTCATTCTCTTATCTATTGGGGGATTTTTTTGATGCGTGGCCAAAATTGGTGGCTCTCTGGCACAACTTCAAGAGTAGAAGGGGAAAAAGGGTGCCTTATTGCTTTAGATCCTCTATTTTTTGTTCTATGGGCAATGGGTTTCTAATGTATTCCTACACTTTAGATCTAGGCACATGTAAATCCATCATGCTTAGGAAAGATTGATGCCCATTCTAGGAATACCACATAGATAGGCTTCCACCTAACTATATGAGCTTGTATATTTCACACCACATCCGTTGGAAACCCAAATATACCTCCCACCACTTGGAACCAAATTTATCTTGTCAATATACTAACACAATGGTGAAGTTGGGTTTGTTTTGAAGTGGGGTCGGTCCATAGAGCTAAAACTAGTTTCCATTGTAATCCTTATGACCACAATTTTGGAAAACAATACATTTCAAACAAGTAAGAGCAATATAGGCACATGGGAAACAGCACTTTAGATGTAGGTACAAGTAAATCCATCATGCTTAGGCAAGATTGATGCCCATTCTAGGAATACCATATGGATGGGCTTCCACCTAACTATATGAGCTTGTATATTTCACACCACATCTATTGGAAACCCAAATATACCTCCCACCACTTGGAACCAAATGTATCTTGTCAATATACTAACACAAATGTGAATTCGTGTTTGTTTTGAAGTGGGGTCGGTCCATAGAGCTAAAACTCGGTTCCATTGTAATCCTTCTTACCACAATTTTGGAAAACAACACATTTCAATATATATATATATATATGCTAGTGATTTTTTAAACACAAAAGAATGAAAGCAAAACAATAAAAAGAATAGGATGTTTGTTTGTGAAAGAAAAAATAAAGAAAAACTAAAGAGACTTACCTTCAATCCAAGAATCTTCATCTATGATCTCCTTGGCATTGAATAGGTTCCCGCATATGTGTACTTTACGATACAATTGCTTTGGAAACTTCAATGATCAATCTTCAACTTTATTTGTGCAATGCCAAGCAAGAATGAGGGCACCAAGTGTAGTTGGTTTATGTATTCTATTTACAAAATAAGGTTAAATGAGTTTGTTTTTGTGTTTCAAGGTCCTTGGATGCCAATTTTAGGTTTAGGGCTCATTTTTTTAGGTTCAACCATAGTCTCAAGACTTAGATTCAACTCGTGCTTGGCAAGCTTGTTAGTGTTTTAATGTTGTATCCAAACCAAATTTTTTGCTTCATTAAGGCATTTTGCTTAAGAATGTCTAAACCTTGCTAAAATGATGTCAAGATATAGTTTTTGGGCAAGTCAAGCATGGACTTTGGTCAGTGTCATGTCAGTCGTCACTGGAGCTCAGAACTTGAACCTGAGACTCAGAATGAGACATGTGATGATGGAGAAGCACTTCACGATGAAATTATACTCCTACATGGTCATTTCAGTGGCCGGAACGGTGATTACAGAGATTAAACAAATGAAGATTTTTAGCAAATTGTCTCTTTGAAGGTCCAGATTTGGTTTTTTTTGCTTACAGTTACATTCATTCTCTTCCAAATTGGCCCAACTTTCCGACGAGCTATCAAACGCAGTCATCTGAGTTCCAGAACTCCGACAGTCGAAGTTAGAAGCTGAGGTTACGAAGTGGATGCATATCACAAAAGGTAGTTAGTTTGCAAATTTGCGCCCCTGTAGCCTAGGGGCGACCTTGAATATGGCTCATTAGATGATGGTATTTGCAGAAATGGTCCGCTTGAGATCTGTGCTAATCTAGTCCGACTTCGCAACGTACCAGTCAGACACGTAAATCAGAAGGTGGAGAAATGTAGTATTTTCGCTTGTACTTCTGTAGGCCAGCGACACCCAACCTTTAGGCTTGTCAGATGAGGTTTTTAGTTTTCAAAGTCTTTACGAGACTTGTGAGGAATTACTCCAGCTATCCAATGAGCTTAACCGTCAACTTCCAAGATTTGGCAAACGCTCGTACGTGCGAGGTCTTCGTAGAATGCTGAAAAGTGAAGACAACTTAGAAAATGGCTAAGTCTAGAGATTGAAAATCAATTTAATCAAAGGCGCCTAATTTTTTGAGGTGTTAAACGTTGGATTTTGCATTTGCAACTCCCAAGAGACATTTCATCCTTGCTCAACAGGCTTCTTGATGAATATCTCAACTCGGTCACAGCCTTGCTTAGTCATCCAAGAATCAATGCTGAATATGGTCAATTGTAATTTTGTAGTTAGCTACAAAGTAGGAAGTTAGCAAAAAACGTCATATCTTGAGCAAATGGACGCCTATCAGATCAAATGAGGACTTTTTGAGATCAGTGAAGGTTGCCAAATCCATCCAAGTGCTTTACGTTGTTTATCAACTGAATAAAATAATATTAAATATTTATTTTGCATGCCAGCATGAAAGGTGGCGATTTTCACCAATTAATTGATTTTTGGCATCTTTTTATGTTGAAGGATTAAATACACATGAAAAAGAAAAGTGAATATTATATTATTATTTTAATCCGGACTCCGAGTCAGTCTTAGTTTAACTGGAAGGGGTCCAATCAGAAATATTCTATTTCAGTCGAGGTTTTAAAATCTTGCAGTCATCATTATGGTGCGAATTTACTCTATTTAAACATGGCGTCATCATTTAAATCACTCACACAGCTTCAGAAATTCGTACTTGTTGAAGGTAGAGGCAATTTTCTCCAGAGTTGGGCGATTTCATCAGCAATTGAATTCAGAGGCATTAAAAGTTTCCTTTTGCAGGCATTAGTTCACAATTATCAGCGAATTTGAAGACTATAGTGGCGATTTTTGACAGAGGAGAGCAATAAAAAAATGTCTTTCTTCTCTCAGATTCTTCCAAATTCTCTCAAAATTCCATTTGCAAGCTTGAAGTACAGGCATATTTTGACAAAACAATTCATCTGGAACGATTTTACAAAGCTTCCTCGGTTAAATTCATGTGCTTGAATTTTCAGGAAAATTTTACTTCAGAGCATCAGTTCTCGAGGCTCTAATTATCTCAACTGAAAATTCCTTAGATGGTCGAGTAGAAGTTAGATTTTCGCATTTCTGATGTTCTGGGTTGTCTTAGAATCTTTTTCTAGACAAAATCCATATCTCAATTTTTTCACTGAAAATTGCCCTTCAATAGGCTATTTTTAGCTTTTTGGAAATCTTGTCAGAATATAGCCGTGTTCACAATCAACAGGTGAGTTTTTCAAAATGCAGTACACTCAGCTTGAATACAGGACCAAATCAGTCCTAACTCATGACTTCATCAGGACAGTTGATACGAATCTACACAAGGTGCTTCCAGAAGCAGTCTTGGATCCACTCAAGATCAGAGATTTGATTCTCCAGAACATTCAATAGTCCAGGTTACTTGAGGTCACCTCCATACCTATCTTAGTTCACTGTGTGGAGTTTGTAATTTCCTTTGTTAAGCATTACAACTCTCCTACTCGTGAGATAGTGTCAATAGATGGACGAGTTATATGCAGTCTCAAGCCTCCGAACGTCGAAAGATGTTTTGGTATCCCTCAGCACTCGAGCATTTTGGTCATTTCTATGGAGCAGTGTGAGCATGCATTCAATGCTGATATGGACAAGTGTCAAAGTAAAATGGTAGAGCGATGGTTGAAGCAAAAGAAGAACAAATTGCCAAGCAATGTGGGTCGTGGTGAGTATAAGGATGAGTACGCGATTCTAATCACACTCTTGAATTGTGTCTTAGGTCATTCAGATGCAAACATTTTCCAGCCCTGGATGTATTACATCATTGGTCGCATCATATCGGGGCAAGAGCAGTATGACTGGGCATCCTTCATTAGCGACATTCTCCACAAGCAAATCACCGGTTTCCTAGTTGCCCACGAGTTTCACGTCTGTTCTTACCTCGTGTACTTGATCGCTTACTAGGGTCAGTTTAGAGGATTGAACACGGTGGGCATACTTAGTGTTCAGAAGGTTTATCACTATTACGATCAACTTGAGTTCATTAAGGCTGAACGCCACTTCAAGCATGTTCACGAGGCTCTTTTGACTTATACAGTGAGAAACTTGGACCGGGAGTTGCACATTCGTATCTCGGCAGTTGCTAGAGCAGTGATGGTTGATTGGGCGGATTGGTTCATTCAGTTCCCTACATACACCTACATCCGAGTATATGGATTTACAGGAAATCCAGCCATGCTTCCACGCTATCCTTCGGATAGGATAGTTTTCATGGAGTTTCTGAGGCACTTACATGATGTTCATCATCTTTTGCGCCGCAAGCATAAATAGGCTGACAACTTTCCCATGCAGTTTGGAATCTATTACTCTAAAACGACAGTTGATGCCAAAGTTGCAGGACAAGAGTTAGAGAAGTATCGTCTCAAGTATCTTGTCGATATACGCGCCTATGATCCTTGGGGTCGTTATGCAGAGCGTCTTGGTAGTCGTTCATACCATAAGCCTACAATGGAGGACTATTGGGAAAATTGCGAGGATGACTTTGAGGTGCAGAAACGCAGCTATGGCCTCTTCTCTCTCTCGCAGATTTCTGTCGTCTTAGCAGAAGATGTGGGAGGATTATCAGATGATGAGGGAGAAGTACTTCCTCAGTTTTTCAGAGAGCAGGTTGATACACAACCATTAACGACAGTTGATTGGTACACCAAGGAGTACGATTCAGTAAAGGAGAGGTCTAGTAGAGTTATCCAAAACAGTATACTTTACCTCAACAACAAGAAGACCGGGAGGATAAACATGCCTAGAGTAGAGCCGCCACTGGTGGATCCTTCGTTACCTTCCTCGTCTAAACCCAAATAGAAGAAGAGGAGTAATCCTCCAAAGAAGAGTCAAGCGCCAAACAATTCAAAAGGTAAGGTGGTTGCCATTGATACACACATGAAGCTTGTCAGAGAGCCAGTTCAGAGGCTAGTTCAGAGTTTGCCAGAGCCTGAGGTTCAGCCTCACATTTCAGCACCGATACCTGAGCAGTCACCAGTCCTGATTCACATTGAATTGGACTTAGACTCTCCATCTCATAGCAACTCTTCTACATATTCACTCTTGTCATAGCCTCTCGTTGCTAGTACAGATCCTTTCATTGGCATTAGCCAAGATCAGTCTTGAATTGAGGCTCAGCTGGGAAGGAAGAGGAGGCAACTGTCTTATGTCCTTGATAATTCAAATTTTGATCAAGCTTACTAGGATGCACCAGACAAGAGAATCAAGAAACAAGTCCACGTGGAGAGAAATGCTGATATGGAGGTCGTCATTGAGACTGCCATACCTCCAGAGGGAAGAGTTTGGATGAGATTGAAGCTCAGGACTTCGAGATTATCACAGTCAACCTTGGTTGAAGCACTCGTTAGACCCAGGTTGATCTCCTATAGGTTGCTACAAAGAGTGCTAGGGATAGAATATTGAAGGATGGAAAAGGCAAGGCGACTCTCAAGGCTGAAATCAAATAACTTCATCAGTACATTTCTAGCCTTGTACATAGGTCAGATGTCACTGTCACACTCCTGCCGATTCTAGAGCCACCAACAGAACAAGGGAAGCTTACTCACTTGGTTGCATATGACAAGCGTTTGGAGGAGTGGGAGGAGGAGTTCGTTGCTAGAGGCCGCTTTGTGCTTGTAGAGCTATATCAGTTGCGGTACAACGCACAAGAGTTCTGTCTACATCTCCAAGATGAGCGAGAGATGGCGATGGACAGACCACGAGATGATATTATGATTGCTCACTTGAGTATGGCATATCAATCAGTCACAGATGCAGAAGATAAAGAGGCTATCTACGCTTGGAAGACATAGTTGGTTTTCAAGGCAAAGATAGAGGAAACGATGGCATTAGAGTTGGTTGAGAGTAGAGAGCACGCCACTAGTGCACTCCAGTACGTGAGAACTTTCGTGTCTCGCATACTATGCCGATATTAGATTGAGGGTGGTGTGTATGTTGAGCTTGCTGACGTTCAGTCAAAGCTTTAGGCACTCATTCATGGCGTTTTCAGTGGGGAGACCGTTGGCTATAAGATAGATCAACTTACAGTCATGTCAGCGTTGTTCGATGAAGCAACTGGGAGTAGAGGTGAACTTCAGTCCCAGATCATAGCTGGTGAGGACATGCTACACAAACACAGTATACTTTGGCAGAGTATTAGTGATCCAGACAGTGATGCAGTTAACAATCTCGTTGAGGGATTGGTTGCTTGAGATCACGACCAGTAGACTTCAGTTCTCACTTCTCAGAATAGACATTAAACACAGGAGTTAAACTTGGCGTTACCTTTTCAAGTTAACTCGCTGTCACATCTCATGCATGTTTATTCTGGGATTTTCTATGTTCACTTGGGGTTGTATTTAGGGTTTACTTTAATTGATGGTAGTGTTCCAGTTAACTTGCTTTCAATAAGGACGTGCATGCTTGCACATTGTCCATTTAGATTAATTGTATCAGTTAACTGATGGTAGCTTTCTTGTTAACTGTATAGTTTTCTTTATTAGGGTTTAGCAATAATCTTGCATGCATTGCAAGACTGTAGTTGACTCAAGGTGATTTTAGGGTTCCCTACACCTTTTGATGTCTCATTTGTACATAATTTTTGCACGAGAGAGAAATATATGTTGTGCCTACCTTGCCTGTAATATTGCTCATTCTGTATCTGTTCATGAGTATTTGTTGTGATAATGAATTGTTATGCCACTTGGGTTTCATGCAATTATTATGGTGAATGCTTGCCTTAGTTAGATATAGTGGCTAGTTCGATTGTAAATTGTATGCGTGTCTCGCCTATGCAATTTACTGTCCTAGTTGGCTATCCTTTGTGTTTTGTATTCAATAAACTTATTTAGATTGAGCTGATAGTTGTGCTACCTTGCCTTCAAGTTGAGAATCTGTACTTGGTTTATTGTGTGATGTGTGTGAGTAATAAGCCTATTCAAACAAGCAGATAGTCGTGCCACCTTGCCTTCATGTTGTGAGTTTGTACCTGGTTTATCGTCTAATAATCATTCCCGCTTCGTTTCCTCATGCTCTAAATTCTTGAGGGAATTGGATAGTATAAGCTTTAGTTTTGTGTGTTGTAGTTAAGTCTTGCGAAACTAGAAAATACTTAGCTGCAACGTATAGAGTTTTCTCGAAAGCCTTGTGCCTCTTATAGCTGAGGCAAAAAGATAGGATACAGTTTAGTTTACTTTTCAAGCACTTTTGTCCACACAACGAGGGAGCTTCCCCTCCTAATTTGAAGAGCACTCATTGCGTAGTGTGCATAGCTGTCTGTACCAACTTGCACTACAGAGGTGTTAGATTTTATGCCAACATTTAATATGCATCTTTTAGTGTGACATAAAATTAAATATATGTGTGGTAAAACTGCTCTTTGAATTAGGAGGGGGAGCTCCTTGTAAATTGAAAACTAATTTCAAACTGGATGATATGTACTTACAATTTACAGTCTTTACAACGGTTTTTTGTGTGGTTCACATTCATGCTGAATAAATTGTAAATGTGTATCTTTTTGAATTTGCTTAGGATAGGCTGAGATTTTCTTTCAACAATAGGTAAAGGATTTTATTCTTTTCTACTAGAAACAAATCCTACAACTAGATGCGAGTGTTGTTTAGCATAGTTGCCAGGAGATTGGTATTGGTGCTGATATTGGAGACAGGTATTGATATTGGTAAATCATCTTTTGAAAAAAGTAGGAGAGGGGTACTTGGAGATGTCAATTGTTCTTATATATATATATATACTTTGAATATAAGTCATGTTTAACGAGAAGAAAACTGAAAAGATTATTTTTTGCTATTTTAATTTCTTTGACAACCAATACTATGAATCATGAAATTTAACTTTAAAGTTTAATCAGACAAAGAGTAATATAATAGATTAAATATAGTATCAATATTCAAGAATATTGACTCAAGTATTCATCCTACATATCAAAATGCCTAAGTTGCTGGAATTGGCCCTTTACCCTGCCGATTCCGGGTACGGATACGTGCCAAAACGGATACAGCCTGGAAACCTGTAGAATCGGAGTGGAATCAATTTTTTCTTTTCTGACCTCGAAAAAACCCTAAATCGTGTTTTTAAATCCTGGAAGCATGTAACAGGCAGATGAAATTCGTTAGAATTCACCGCTAAATTCATGCTTGGAAAGACGTACTTTTTTGCAGAGTTTTTTTAAGAAATAGGGGCTGACATGTCGTGTGACCACACTGCACCGAGATTTGTGTTGACCTGCAAGCTTTCCAAAGTCGTGCGAACCTCCATTTCAAAAACTCCGTGCGACTCCTAGACAGGCCGTCGTGATTTTATTATGCAGTTTAGAGTTTTATTTTTAGGTTTTTCTATGTTTTATAAGATTTTATACATGTACTTATATAATTATATTAATACTTGTATGTATTATTTATTGGATTTTATATTAATAATTATTATTTTAAAATAAACTAATAATTATATGAGCTAGTATATATTATTATTTATATTACTATATTATTTATTAAATTATATAATAAAAATATAAAGTAATAAAAGTTTAAAATTTAAAAATTCTAAATTAAAATTTGTATAGTTTATATATCATTATTTAATATTAATATATTTATTTTTAATTAATAGATTTAATTTTTTATGTATATATCTATGATTTTATATGATTTATGTACGGACGTATCCAAACGTACCCACACCCAAAAATAAAAAAATGTCGTACCGGCGTACCGTACCCACGTACCCGTACCCGATTTGGCAACTTAGCAAAATGCTGATCTGCATACAAAAAACAAAAATCAGAAATCTAAATTATCATATTATGTCATTGAATGGATGAAGTTCCACTCTTGCATCAACTATGTTGTCAATTTCCAAGTCCTCAACTATGATGGTCTCTAGATACTCATCACTTTCAAGTTCACATTCCTCTATAGGTGATAGAATTAGGGGTAAATCAACGATTTCATCCTCCAAGGGTGCAGCTTCTCCATCAGGTGGAATTTGGTCCTATTTTTGTTGGAGGACCCTTCTTTTACCTAGGGTGTACACAAGAGAGAAGGCAAAATGAGCTATGAATGTAGACTAGATTCTCTGCTTTCTTTAACCCTAATTGCTTCCTCTTCAGTGAATGAATGAAACCATAACTACTCCAATTCCTCTCACAAGATGAAGAGCTGGCTACTACCATAATTTTTTTTTACTGCGGACCAAAATCCCTTCATTACCTCTCTATCCTCATAAAGAGACCTCTTCTTGGACAATTCTCTATCATACCACATAAGATTCAAGGCATTCAAAACATGTTGAAGGGGTGTGTTAAGTTTGTTCCATCTTCCATGTAGCTTTTCTTCTATCAAAGGATATAGAAAAAGATCTTTAACATCTGTTATTTTCTTTATGCTTTCACACATAGAATCCATTTCTTCATAAATGTCTCTCAAACATGGCTTGAATTTTCAAATTTGATCACCTAGCATATGGGCTGAATTAAGTCAATAACAAATTTAACATCATCCCAAAAAGGTCATCAAGGACCATACTTCTCATCTCAACTACAGTATCTAATGTAGATTGTCCCCATGATGCCCATGCATTAATAATTACTGTAGAACACAGAGCTCCTTTTATTGCATAAAGATACTCGAGGAGCATCAAATAAGAAGCAAACCATGTATTAGCAGGTTAGAGGAGTTCAAGCTTGGCGAATTCTTGATAAATGGCTTGTGTGTGGTGATGATTACATATTAACATTTGCATTTTTTTACCCTTTTTGATGAGATCTGAAATCCATTGAAACTTGCCAATATTTGAGTGCATTATTCAATGAATGCACACAACATGGTGTCTATAATACATGTTTGTACCTGTTTTGTACCAACAAGTCTGCTGCTTTACAAACAAGGGCAGCATCTGTAACAACTTGGACTGTATGAGATGCCCCCAGCTCCTCAATAGCATCACATAGCTAGTTCTGAATGAACTCTGCATTTTTTTCTTGCCTTGTACAGTATATTTCCTTAAAAAGAAAGGGCCTTTGCTGCATGTTACCATGATATTAAATGGACGGTTTTTAGCATCTGTCCACCTATCCATCACAATGCTGCATCTCTGTATAGACCACATTCTTTTTAGTGGTGCAGGTTGTTGCTCTAGTTGAACTTTCTCTTGATCAATTAGAGTCAGCAAAATGATCAAAGAAGAAGACAAGGCCCAAATCAGAAAATAAAGTGGTGATTGAAAGAAGTCAATGCCTAGGTGAAAGAAGAAAAGGAAGTTGGTGGCAGAATTTACAAAGCATTGCAAGAAAAAAAAAAATCAAAGTTTAAAGTGTCACAATGGAATAGAAAGAAGACAAATAATTTTCAAAGATTAGAACAAAGCACATAATATGATATGAGATTCTACCCAGCCATGAAGTGACACCTCTTTGGAAGATTATTTTTGATTAAAAATATGGAAGCGATTTTGTCAAAGGATTGACCTTCTAAAATATTTGTTGATATTTTTGGCTTCTACCTTTCAGAGAATGCATATTTTTGGCTTCTACCTTTCAGAGAATGCACCAATCATGCAAGGAATTTAACACTCAATTTTAGTGTGAAAATATAAATATGTGAATGCTTGTGTTATTACAAACTGGTATTGATTGATCAAGGTGAACGAGGAGGTGATCAAAGAAGCTCACAAAGCATATCAATGGAATAGGACTGCAAATCAAGAGTTGCTTGTGGAGATTTTTACAGAACAAGGAATTTTTGGGTTCATAGCAGCAGGAGATAGTTAGAGTTTCAACGTGTTTTAGAGGGTTTGCGAAACTTAGCTAGAATAGAGGAAAACATCATTAGAATAATTTAAAATTGCCTCCCAGAACTCTATTTTTAGTTTGTGCTAAAAATACCTCATTATCATTTTCAAAGAGAACATATTCTGAGTTTGCAATTTTTGAACATAGATTTTAGCATTCACTATTTATAGCTTGTAGTAGGCTATTATTACATAATCCATCTCATCATTTGAGAAATGTGAGCATAAAGGAATAATATTGTAATAAGTTTAATTGTCAGTTCAATTGGCAATTGCATGTTGTAATAGTAGAATTAGTAGCCCAGATAATTTGTTATAAATCTTGAACATCATGCAAGTGGTCGTAGCTAGAGTAGAAGTTCAATCAATATATTTCGTTTATTTTCATGTAGTACCTTTGTAAATAGTATAAATAAATGCCATTTGCAGTTAGATGGTTAATTGTAATTCTCATGCTTGCATGTTGTTACATTTACTATTCATAAAATGTTTAGTGTTATTATTGTTATCTAGAATTGTTGTGCTCTCAATAACATTTATTGTGCTGATCTTGCTTATAAATGCTTATTGAGATGTCTCGTTATGTGTGTTGAGGGTTAAATCGCTTCAGTGAAATTGTAAGCTTTGTATTGTAGATGAGCTTGAAGGTGTAGATTGTGGCTTTTTATCTGGTCCTGCATTTAGTTTGCCATAGCATTCATGTTTATGTGTTAAATTATCGAATTTGTGTGTACTTTCCTTGCTTAGTCTTTGTTTTTAACTAAATGGCATAATTGTCTAGTTGTGAGGTTTGTTTTTGGTTGAAAAACATAAAATCCTTTATCTAGTGTTGAAAGAGCATCTTAGCCTTTTATCCTAGGCAAAACCAGAAAGATACACATTTGCAATTTATTTAGCATGAACATGAACCACCCCAAAAATCATTATAAAGATTGTAAATTATAAGTACATATTGTCTAGTTTTAAGTTAGTTTTGAATTTACAAGGAGCTTCCTGTTCTAATTCAAAAGAGTGGTTTTATGGCACATTTGTTCCATTTTGTGTTCCAATAAAAGGTGTGAATTAAAACACTAACAAAGTTGATTTTTAACTTGGACTTTGACTTTGGACTCAGACCTGACTAATTGAAAAACCCCGAAATATAGAGATTTTTGAAGGATTTAAAACTTTTACTATATGTACCCTTATCAACTAGAAAGATAACAATCAAATGAGAACAAAAGTGAATTTTGGTTGAAATAAACATTTTTAAATATGTAAATATTCTCAAGTGTTTTAGGTGTGCAACAGTCATGGGTTATGATATCCATGGTATCCAAACAAAAATGACAAAATGGAGCCATGAATTATGGTAGAGAGCAGCTTGTATCACTCGACCCAGCATCACTAGCTCTTTGTGGGGAATTATGCTTGTATTCTAGACAAGTTTGCAAATGTTGCTACGACTATAGAAGCATTACTTAGGATATGGATTGACTTGACAAACCAAAACTATAAATGTATTTCAAGTAATTTGGAAGAAGTCAATAGAATAAAAACATTGACTATTCCATTTGGCATGGTTCAAAATGATTTTTATTGTTTTCCTTTTTGAACTAGAGTGTGTATGGTGATGGCAGCCCTAGTAGGGTCAAGGGGCAGTGTCCTTGGCATGCTCCCTGTCTTGATATAGGGCGGGGTTGAGGGGTAGATTCCTTGCCAACAAGCCCAAATTAAAGCCTTTGAGATAACACAAACCTTCATGGCACATGCCATTTTTCACAATTTCAACACTTTTAACCAAGCTCCAAGTCCTCCAAACCCTTCAAAAAATACAAGTGTTGAATCCATAGAGTAGTAATCAAGCCTTGACAATGTTTGCTGCTAATATGTTTGCAGTTTTTTGTTTCAATGGATTGTATTTTTAGCTTCAATTCTCTTTTTTCTTCATTTTTTGTGGTGCAAATGAAACGAATATCATTTTACATGTTTTAGGTTTAAATATTTTGAATTATTTTTTTTTTTTACTTGACTATCATGGCTGAGTTTTGGAGATGAGACAAGGCAAGTCTGACCAGATTTGGTGAGTATGCAATTTCCAAGTCTCTGGGCCTCATTTTGACTAGTTCATCCAGGGACTTGCCAAGCTTGGGCAAGTCTTGTAACCATGGTTGAATAGTCAAACTAGGAAGTCAAAAAAATACAAAAATTAAAACTAGAAACAAAAGATTGCCAGGTTCTTCCCAGTTTGCTTGTGTATACTACAAAGTGTACCCAGGTTTTCCTGGTTCTGCTGCAGAGTGAACTAGGATGAATCCGTGTGTGTTTTGCAAGCACTTGGGTTGTCTCATAGGGGACCCAGACTGTGTGTGTACTGGACGAAGATCTGGGCTGCAGGTTGCCCAAACCAGTAACCTAAGCCAATTTTTTTGGTTCATCAACACATTTCCTTCCATCTCAATTATTCAAATTCAAATTTGATAATATGCTTACCTTCAGTGCATATCCAAATAACTGCTTGTTTTAATATAACAATTACTCAGTCATTTTCTTGTATTTGTAAGCAATTGGAATAATTCTCAATATACTGTTTTGATTTGAAGTTTATGATGCCATCGCGGATCTAAAAGTTTCCAATAATGCTCTGTGGAGACAAAAAAATAAACTGCAAAGCAGTCTCAGTGGGTTGAACATAAGATTGAACTTGTTGAGTTAGTTTCATAGCTAACAGTATACTGTATTTTACTTGTGACATATATTTGTTGTTTTGATGTGAAATCTAAAACATTTACCAGGGATATGATTTCACTATTACAGGACATGGGGTTCTTCTAATAATTTGTCTTAGAAACCCGTTTGTTTTGATCTTTTATATGGTAGGTGTGAAAGTCAAAGTTGCTGAAAATGCTGCAAAATGGGAGGTGGAGAGAGTTGGAAAACTAAATGCTATACAGGAGCAGTGTCAGCAGCTAAGATCTGATCCACATTTAAGTAAGGTATAACTTCCTTGCTAAAACTTAATGAATTCCAAGCAAATTTCTATAGCAGGCAAGAAATGCATTTTTTTTATGAATAAAACTACTTTTCACAGCTTTAAAGTGGTTTTCCTATGTACGCAATTCTCCTTGGAAAGCAATTTGAAGTCTTCACCCAAAGTGAACATGCAACTTTACCAAGATGACTAGCAAGTCATCATTGGAAGATCACAAGCAAAAAGTTGTCAAGGGAGAAATATTTCATAAACATTTTGAAGTAGAAATAATTCGTTCTGTTGGAATAACTTTGTTTTCTTCTTTTGACCTCTTCTGAGTCTAGAATATTTTCACACAACAGCAAAAGATTACAAGCATCATTGTTGAACTCATTTGTTTGCAACTTAAGTCTTTTGTAGGTCTTACAAAAGCAATTTGATTAAATATTCCTTTACTCATTTACTTCTTTTGACCACTTCCAGTTCCAGATTTTTTTTCACACAACAGCAGAAAATTACAAGCATCATTGTTGAACTCAATTGGTTTGTAATTTAAATTGTTTTACAGGTCCTACAAAAATGATTTTATTGGATAGTCCTTTATCTCATGTCTGAACTATTCTTTCAACAGAGATTGGGGAACGCTTGCATGGGATTCTTGGAACATTTTGTAAAAGTCGTTGGATGAATATATGGACATATCTTTCTGAATAGCTGTTGTGTATTGTTCTCATATCTGCTTACTGTTTGCTTTGATAATCAATCAAGTAGAGATTATAGAGAGCATTTGGTGCCATTGCCTATAAGAACTTTGGTCAAATATGAAGGTAGGAAAAAATGGCAATCTAAATTGGACGGTTAGTGGAGGAACTTGTAGAATCTAATGAAGAAAGAGAAGACGAAATCACGCAGGATTTGGTAAATTTGTGGGACATATCGGTCAAGGAGAATGTTCAGAGGGAAACCATTAGAAGATAGATCTCTCAAGACGTGATTTAGAACAATCTGCAAGTAAATGATGAAGTAGACCACCTTTTGAACTGATTGCCAAGACTTTTTGCATGACACTTCATCATTCTAAAAGAACTTCAGGTAGAGAAGGAACAAGAACAACAAACACAATAGTACAAAAAGAGGAATCGAAGGGAGGAAGAGGAATTTGATACCAGAAGAAGACATAGTCCCGGGAATGAATGCTCTTACAACCTAATAGAGATTGGAAACGATTTCCAAATGGTCATGAACCAATAGAGAAAAGAATTAAAGGTCACTATGGATAAGAGAACGAAGAGAACAATAGAGGATTGCAAAGAATTTCCAAAGACATTGAAGGGTTCTTGATAGAAAGCCCGATCCCACTGAGGAGTAAGAGTCGAAGTGTCAGCCAAAGCCTTAGTCAGGAGGAGAGGAAAACCTTTATGATTGAAGAACATACAAAGAGAGAGTGGGAGGAAATAGCAAGACAACTACCACTCCTCGACGAAGTGTACGAAGACCTTGTTGACCAAGTGGGAAGACAGTTTGTACTGTCAATGTCAGATGAAGAATAGGGAGGAGAGTGTAGAGAAGAACTGATTGAAACATATGAAAGCAAAATATATGAAATTAAAGAATTAATTTCAAAAGAATCAAGAATTGGAGGAATTGAGCCGAAGACCCTTGGATGAAGGGAGTATAGAAATGATCCTGAGGGAAACCCGAGTGCGAGGAACGTTGAAGCAAGGCAAGTAAAGGACTCTTATGTGGCCAAGAGTGCAAGTGAGGCATCAAAACATAGAGATCGAAATTGTCCAATTAGGTTCGAGGCACAAAGGGTGCATTAGGCAAGTAGGATGGTAACTCCCCCAACAAGTCCTAGTGTGGAGAGGAAAAAACTCCCAAAGTTCACAGCGAATGGAATAGAGGATCCCGTAAGTTATTGCGAGACATGCAAAACAATAAGGATAGCAAGCGGTCTAGAGAACAAAGACTATTGGTAGAGAGCATTTCCAACAACTCTATGGAGCATAGCAATTGACTAGTTTACAAAACTTGAGGAAAGCTGTGTAGCCTCATGGGATGCATTGAAAAAAACATTTGAGACAGAATTTAAATTGCTTTGGGGTGATAATGAGATCATACAAGAAATATATATGACACAAAACAAGGAAAACATGAAAATGTGGGAGCTTATAATCGTAGGCTCAAGGAACTTTTGGTAAAATTAGAAAATCAACTTGTCGATGGATTAAAGAAGAGATGGTTCATTGAAGGATTGATTCCTTCACTACAAAAGAAAAGTAAAGTGCTGCCTTCGTGCTCTTATGCCGATGCGTATAATTGGGCTATGGACATAGAAAGTGAAGATGAAACATCCTCTCGAGGGAAGCAAAAGACAAAAGAAGATGACATCACGAAAGATAGCAATGACAGTGAATCAAAGACAAGCCAAGCCTTGCGAAGAGACATGATGAGGATGATGAAAGTACTAAAAGCGGAAAAATAAATTACCAATGAAAATGAAGAATTATTGTGTATTGAATGGAAAGTTGAAGGTCATACTAAGGTAAATTGTCCTAAAAAGTTGTTTTTGACATTTGCCAAGTTATAGGGCATTCCATCAAGGAATGCCCATATACCTCAAGAAAAGAAGCACACAAGTGCTCTTCACACAAGGGGAACAATCGATCCCACCAAACACACCACCAAAACCACAGAGCAACAACGCTAATGCATCCTTTGGCAGATATTGCAATGGGTGAGGAAACAACAATCGATTTAACAATGTATCGAGAAGTAGATTTCAATATGATGCCAAAGGAAGACCTATGATCCAATTTTGTAAATGCAATGAATGGGGAGACTTCGCTAGGCAGTGTCAAAATAATGAAAACAAGATCGAGATGTTTTGCAAGTGATGTGGACCAGGCAATCACAAAGACAGTGATTGCCCCAAACAAAAAGGTAGCATTAATATTGTAGATATAGAAGATTAAGACAAGGTAGTATTGGCCATCACCTGAGCACAAACGAAAAAGGCCACATACCCAAACCCTCGTACAGAGAAAGAATGACTCTGAGAAGCAAAAGTAGAAGTGGAGCAAGCTATGGCAAAGGAACAAAGTACTTCCAATGAAACCTTAAGTACCTCCATGCAGTGAAAGCTTGAAAAAATATTGTATGAAAGGTGTTGTAAAAGGCTATACCTATAAGGATAACATACCTTCTACAAACTATGCCACAATTGAGAGTGGCAATCGTCAATTGAATGGGCAATGACCAAAATTAGAAGCAAGAAAGTTAGAGTTTAGACATAATAATAGATCCGTGATCGTAGGGATAGCAAGTCATTGACCCAATGCTACTGATAGTAAACATAAGCAAGAAATCGGCTGTTGTGGAGATGCAAATCTTGGGAAAAACCCTCACAAATATAATTATCAATGGAGGATTGGGAGTAAACATACTGCTTGAAGATACATGGAAATGTCTCGAGAAACCAACCCTTTGGCCATCGACCTTCTAACTGGTAGGAGCATATCAACATGGAATCAAATTGTTGGGAACATTAATGGCACAAAAGGTAAAGATCGAGACCCAACAATTTTTGGTAAATTTTGTGGTTATTCCGCTACAAAAGAAAGCATACGATGCACCGTTGTGTAGAGGATGTCTTATAGCAGCCAAGGCAGACCTCAACTGGAAAAGGAACACACTCTCGATAGAGAACAAGGGAAAGAAGTGCATCATTGACTTGAGAAACTAGGTAATGAGCGAGGAGATGGCTTCTTCTGATTTAGAGTCAGAGGGAGGAGAAATAGGGGAAGAAGAAGAAAGAGGGTTCATTGAACCTATTGATGAGGGTGTACTTGACCTCCAACATTGCTCCGAAGATGAAACAAGTTCTTGAAATGGACTTTTTCACTGGCAATTGGAAGACTATGAAATATTCCAACCAAAGTGCAATATGCTACAAATCGGGGAAATTGAAGAAGGAAATAATCAAACAATAATAAGTAGGATGTTTCCTCTAGAATGAGGAGTACAAAGGAGTTTCCTGATTAGAATGGGATAAAATGATCAAGTATGAGTAATCCACAATGAATAAATTAAATATGGGAGATAAAGGCAGCCCTCAAGTGATTATGGTGGGAGGCGATTGGGAGTCAATACTAAAAAACAGTTGCATTCAAAATTTTCATGGAGTATAAAGATGCCTTCGCTTGGACGTATAAGGATCTAAATGGAGTACCACTAGAGCTATGCGTACATAGGATACCTTTAGTACCAGGAGTAGAAACAGTACATAAACGACTTTATGGAATGTACAAAAACTATGCAGGGAAAGTGCAAGAAGAAATAGAGAAGATGTTGGAGGCAAGAATAATCTTCAAGGTGGAGACTAGTGATTGGGTCTCCCAATTGTCATATTACTCAAAATAGAGTTCGAACACATACGAGTATGTGTAGATTTTAGAAGCCTAAATGTAGTCACTATCAAGGACTCGTTTCCAATCCCCTTCACTGAATCAATCTTAGAAGTGGCGGGTCATGAGATCTACTCTTTTATCGACAAGTTCTTCGATATAAACAAATCAGTATTGCAAAAGAGGATAAATTAAAAACAACATTTGTAGTAGAAGAGGGAGTGTATGCATATAATTGGATGTCGTCAGACTATGTAACGCTCCGGCTACGTTTCAAAGGATAATCCTCCACATCTTTGATAAGATGTTGGTAGGAAATTTTAAAGCAATCTAGAAGATTGTTCAATATATAGTGACCAAGTAACACACTTGAATGCTCTGGCGGAATGTATGGATTGATGAAGATCCACACGGTTGGCCCTAAACTCGAAGAAGTGTCGATTCATGGCACCCCAAGGAAAATCATTAGGACACAGTCTACAATGTAGGATTAAAAATAGATCTAGATAAAATAAGGGCGATTGTACAAATGGAGGCTTCGAGGGACGTAACTGGAGTGAAATCCTTCTTGGGCCATGTTGGCTACTATTGATGCTTAATAAAGTATTTCGTGTAGATATCTTACTTGTTGGATATGCTTACACCAAAGGGCCAAACGTTTACATGGACTGAAGACGAAGATAAGGCATTCAATGAACTAGAAGTACACCTAATTAGTTCTCCTATTCTAGCTTTCCTTGATTGGGACAAAGAGTTTCACGTACATGTGGACATCGAACTTCGCCATCGGCGCAACATGAGCACAAGTGGGACAATAAGTGTTGGACCATTCCATCTTCTTTGCCAGTCAACTACTATTGAAGGCTGAACATAACTACTACACGGTCGGAAAGGAGGCACTGGGAATGGTATACTCTGTGTAGAAGTCTTGACACTACCTTCTAGAAACACCCTTTACATTTTATTTGGACCATCAAGCGCTAATGTATTTGGTTGATAAACCAAGCATTCAAGGTTGGGTAAGTCGATGGTTGTTACTGTTGCAAGAATTTACATTCACCATCATCATACGACCAAGGAAGAGTGATGTTATAGTAGATCAACTGTCGAGAATAAAACTAGGTGAACCACCATAAGGCATGAATGAAGATTTCCCTGATGCCCACTTCTTCCAAATAGCAGCATTGCATCCTTGGTACGAGAAAATTGGAGAGTATCTCTCTACATCAATGTTTACGATAGATGTGCCACTAGCAGAAAGATGAAAACTAGCCTTGAAAAGCAAAAACCTTTCGACTTATAAATTGACTACTATACAGAATGGGGTCCGGTCACATTCTTAGACGACATGTAATGCAAGAGGAGATACAAGGTTTACTCGAGGAAGCACACAAAGGATTGGAAGGAGGCTACAACTCAGAAGCTTCTTTTGGCGAGTCTTTGGTGGCCGATATTGCATATGGATGCACGGGAAAGGGTAATTGGATGTGACACTTGCTAGAGTGTAGGTAAACCATTAAAAGGGATTATATGCCAATCTCTCCATCACAGTTGTAGGAACTCTTCAAAAGATGGGGATTCAATTTTATTGGCCCACTCAAGGTTAGCCAATTACACATATGCAAATACATAGTGGTAGCTACTGAGTATCTAACCAAGTGGGCAGAAGCTAGAGTGCTACTTGATAACACAACAATTAGTATGACTAGGTTAATTTACAAAAAAATTGTCACAAGATACAAAATTCCTATTCAAATAACTAGCGATTGAGAAGGCCATTTTGTCAACCATGTCATTCAACTGATGACATCGAAGTTTTGGATATTCTATACACTCTCAAGCCCATACTATCTAAGGGAAAACAACCAAGTAGAGTCAACAAACAAAGTACTCATCTTGGTCATTCGTAACTCATGTGGCATCAAAGAAACATATTAGGAGGAAAAATTGCTTGCTCTACTATGGACCTACAAAACATTGTACAAGGTAACTATGGGGCACATCATTCCAATTGATGTATGGTTAGGAAGTGGTAGTTCCTGCGGAGTACATGGTACCTAGTCTTAAGATTGCATTTGAGAATCAAGTAGAGGACACATAAAGTTTAAAAGAACGCCTTTTTCAATTAAATAGGCTAGATGAAAAAGGGTGTTAGCACAATGGGCAATTGAGGTGATGAGAAAACATCAAAAATATTGGCATGAAAAGCATATCCGACGGATGAATTTCTGACCTAGCCAGTTGGTTTTAAAAATGATGGTTGCAACAATATCAAGCCTTTGAAGTTCAAGGCAAGGTGGTTGGAGCCCTTTAAAATAAGGGAAGTACTATAGAATGGCTCCATAAAATTGGAGAAGTTATTTGACACTATAATAAAGGATAACATTAATGGGTCCAAGTTTAAACCATACAAGGAATGGAGAGAAGTCACGTTGGAAATGAACATGTTGGACTAGACAACCAATGGAAATGAAGCAACACTGGAAGAAATATCTGTTGTCCAAGAATTGAAAAGAGTTGCCATAACCAAGACTCATCCCCAATTGACAACTTGTCTGTTTGGCCCATTGGCTAAATCGATAAAGTTATATAGCAAGTGGCAATTACAGGCAGCCTATTCAAGAGGAAAAATGGGTTACATCAATTATAAACTAAACATGGATGAGGAAGGCTGAAATGAAAATGAGTACAAGACAAAAGAGGAATATTGGCATCAACCTCATTAGGAATATTCAAAGGAATACCTAGAGGAAAAAGCACCTAGTCGACAATCTGTAATGATGGCTCAGAATCATATGGTTGCCAAACTATCAGGATACAAGGAGGCTATAATCGAGTATGTAAAGAAACATCAATTAGTACCACCACCATTACCATGCACAAATGCACTGTGGCAAGTTGTGCATAATCTTGCAACCAACTCAATGCTTCAAGGGGATGAAGTCGATTGGCACCATCAATGAGGAGAGAGATTCATTGATGGCAGTCAAAATGTGAAGAAAGGTACGAGAAACCCTCCTATGGTCAATAAGATTTTTGACAGAATATTTGGGAACTTCTTGTGAATATGAATGTTATAAACGACCATATGATTCATGCATGATGAAACACGACATGGAGATAAATTCAAAAGTACAATCAAAATGCCATACAAGGGCACTGGAAAGTGATGATATTATGAGGAAAACACAAAAATATAAAAGTCAGAAATTAAATTCCAGTGAAAATTATAAGAGAAATAAATGTAAAATATGGCCACTTTATTACCAAGGCGTAAGGTGACATTTCAACATTAAGCATATTGTACAACTTGGTTTCCCTCAAATAGTACGGCGGTCCTCCTACATAGCATGGTGACCTCCATTCTCACACTATATGGTACCATTATTATAGAATATGGCGACATAATTCTCTCATCATTGGAATGGTCATAGTGTACGACAAAGAGCATTTTATTGCGTACATGTAATTTATTTCACCGTATGGACAACAACTCCACTCATTGTATGGCATCAACACTCGACCATACTTCAAGTTGTATGATGAAGGCAAGAAAGACAACCATTAACCAATGTACAATGGTCTCAAGGAGTAAACATTGACATTGTACAATAGGCCCTCTCCATAGTACGACACCGCTTGCTTCACATCGTACAACCTACATTCTTCAACATATGACCCAAATTGATCATCAACAATGCACAACCTGCATTCTTCAACATATGACCCAAATTGATCATCAACCAAAACAACTCTTCAGTGTATGTTTTAGTGTTCATCTTTGCAATGTACGGGTTGCATGAACTTAGCACTCACTTTTCAACATACGGCTTGCATGAACTTAGCACTCACATTTTGACATACAACTTGCACTGAATTTTACCACGACCTAGCCATTCAGTGACTATATAGCTAGTATCCTTCGATGCACGACTTTGCCCATCCATCAAAAGGATATAGTCTCATCCAGTCTTAAAGAGTACGACCAAGTTTTTTAATCATAGAGCATCATTTTGTCAAAGTACGGTCTTGAGGTTTCTTCATTGCATGTTTCACTTAGGGTAGTGTACGATAGTCTTCATAGCACATGGCTTGGGTGCCATCACACTCTATGGCTAGGTAGTTATTTTAATGGATTTCTAAATTGGTACATGCAATTTAAACAATTCGTTTGTGCAATTCAGTGAACACATTTCACAAAAGTCATGGACAACAACAACAAAGGCAAACGAGTGATGGATCACTATAGACCAAGAGTATCATCAAGGAAAAATGGTAAAGGGAAGGACGAAGAGGATATAGTAGATTCCCTATCTTTGGAGAGCCTCACAAGTAGTAAATGTCAGATATGGTGGCTAGGCAACACAAATGATCACCATTGAAGCTTGCATTATAGCATGTGTAGGTGGAGAAGCTGCTAAACTTGCTTTTTTCGACTCTTGGGAGTTCGAGTCTTATTTAAAATCAATGGTCACCAATGACATCGACTATATGGGATGCTCGATCACTATCTCCTTTTAGCTAGTGGACTTCAAGAGGGTTTTTGGTGTGCCATCTTTGGGAACACTGTTTGCAAACCAGTTGGAAAAATCATGCCAAAATAAAAGTAAGCCTCCCTTTGCTGATTGTGTCAACCTATTCAACCAAATAGGAAAAGAATACCATATGGAGTGCAAGAAATCGAGGGCTTCTTAAACATTTCTTGGCAAATGCAGAATGGAAGTGTGTGATGGATTTGATCAAATGCTGGTTGACAAGTGCTAGCAATGCATTCGACATTGCCATTTGGATGGTGGGTCATGTGATTGGCCTTAGTTTAGGAAAGGTTTATAATTCAGCGCAACTTTTGTCTGAAGGAATACAAGAGTTGTTATCCTGTAAACATAAGGCCTTTTATATGACACAACACAGTATCACCTTATTGTTGGATGTTATGTTCACTCAAGTTGTTATTGATAATTTAGGCAAGTTTGAACCAGCCTCCCACTATGACTCCCCTTGGCCTACAATTTTTAGATGGACTAGTTTTGATGCCTAGGCTCACTCAGGGGAGGAAGCTAAATTTGGCCATAATAAGTGGAAACACAAAGATGCATCAGGCGGAGGAGAAGACAACAATGAGGATGACTATGAGCAAATTGAGTTGTCCTCTACATCGGGCACCACACCCAAGGATACTCATTCAATCGAAGTTGTGTCTATAGTTATCGAGGCTCAGTCCCTAGTTCCACCAGATATCGCTATAGTGGACATTCTTGTCAACGACATTCCTACTTTGTAAGTTCCAATGATTTTTCCTGTGTCACTAGAGGAAACTAAATAGATTGATAGTTGGTTGAAGCTCCTTGGGGTTCCATTGGGGTTCAGGATATTGCCATGGGGATAAAGAAGCCCAAGATGATTTAGTCTACTGGTGAGAGCATTTAGCCATGTCCCACATAGGCAACTATGCCTACTGTCGAGATGATGTAGGAAAGTGAGCCTTCCCTAGCACAACAGTTGCCTCTAGCTACCCATAGCTATGCTCGTTGACCCACCTGTTCAGAAGTAGGAGTCTAGCGACTTGGAAGGGATTATCATTGAAATTTCTGTACTAGATGAGACTGATCTTGTGGGTACCATTCAAAGGTACATACATGATTTTGAACCCATGGCCGTTGTTATACAGGAAGTAGCACGTATTTCTCGACTGTTGGATTGTACTCATTCTCCTCTGGTATGGAAATAAGCCCAATGCATCTTGGCCTTCTTGAAGGATGTGAGGTAGAATTCAACAACATATTGATGTCTAGAGGATGGTTTGAGATAGACACTTTTGAGATGACGACAACATGGGAACCTATCATGCCTACTTTGGGGGGAAGGATGGGAAGGTAATTACAACTTTATTTGGTATGGAGGTGACATTTCGAGAGATGTTCTATAAGCTGAAGCGCCAAATAGTCTCCAATGTCCAACTTACAAACAAAATAGATGAGGCTATAAGGATGTCACAAAATGTGCATGCGGAAACGGATGAACTCACCTAGCAATTTCAGGAGTGTCTGGCTAAACAATCACATCTTACAGAAGTTGAAAAGGCTAAAGTAGCAACGAAAGATGCAAAATTAGCTAAGAAAGATGCCCCATTAGCAGAAAAAGATAAGGACATTTAGCGGATAAAGCACTAGTTGGTCGAGGTTGCACAAACGGTGAAGGCTGCAAGGGAGAGGGAACTGTTAGCAGCTCATCATCGCAAGTTGTGGAGAAAGGAGGCTTATAGGCTATGCCAAATCGACTCTCAAACGTCTACTCTTACATGCTCAATCTACTCAGCTCTTGGGACGTCCTCTCACTCACCTTCTCAGTATATTCGGTAGTGTTACCATGGTTTCTATCATTCCCCTAAAACTGCGTCCACCCATGAAAATTTTGCCTAAGTTGAAATTATCGCTCCTTCCCATGGTTTTGAAAGCTATGTTGGACGTCGCTATGGTTTTCAAAATTGTTGTTGGTTCCCGACGGGGTTTCGATAACTCTTTCTTTTTCTTATGGCAAGAAGTCCTCGCAAGCGATAATGTTTGATGGTTTTGAAGTTTCTTTTTGGAATCATCTGGGTTTCCAAAATTTCTCTATACTGTGCCATAAAGGGAAATGTTTAAGCGGAAAATAAAAAGATTTCCTAAACCGTGTCGGATGACGATGAGGTTCTCAAAACCTCATCGGAACTTGACATTGGTTCCAAAACTGACTTTTGAAATCGCCATCTTGCATACAAAGATTTCTACTTAGCTAAAGGAGGCAGTACAAAAAACGAAAATGATGCATTGCAGAAAGAGCAAAAGTAAAACTAGAAATTATCACAATTCATAATGTTACACGGATCAGTAAGCATATAAATTGATATATATATATTATATTATTTCAACAAGAGGAGATGTGAATACAAGTTTTTCTTGCACAAAGATTAAATATTATGTAAGAAGCCTACCTTATCTCAACCAAATTTTTCTCCTTGTTGGGTTAATATTTTGATGTAGATATTTGTTCTATGTGTTTATTATACTGTGTAGATAAAAAGGTTCAAATATAACATGAAACAAATACTGAATGATGAAGTTATAATCAAATCATTCAAAACATGAGAATCACATACCCAGCGAATGCTGATGGCTTCGTATTGAATGAACAATCTGATTACAAATAGAGAATTGGTTGTAGCTTACAATCAGATAGTCTAATTTAAAAATCAGATCACATACAACATGTAAAATGGCCAAAATGTAAACCAAACCCTAGCCAAATGATTGAAGAATGAAACCCTAGGAACTCTTGATGAAATACTCTTCAATCCTTGATTGGAATAAGACTGTAGCAGCACTGTTGGTGGTCTGATATGACCGATAATAACTTTGTAACAGCTGATATACACCTGTACTTGACTGTAGATGACCCAGAAATGCTTAAACTCATCAAATATTGCAAAATAGCCCAAATCATGAAATCGCCTAGCTCAGATAGGTAGTGATTTTGCCCAGCTTGCCTCGTATGCTTGAAAAAGGATGAAATATGACTGATATCAAGTCTGAAACTTGATTACCAGCAACTTGTGAGAATCTGATATGGATTTCCAGCCAACCCACAATGCAAAAACACTTCAAAAATGAAACCCCAATATTCCAAAAGGAGCGATTTATTCCTTAAAGTCAAAATGCAATCCAATCTACTTAATTCCTCCTTGGACCTGCAATAAACAAGTCTTCAAACCCGTATCTTTCAATGTCCTAACTCCACAGATTCGTGTCAATTAAGCTCTATGATGAACTCCATGCGAATTCACCTCTCATGGTGGAATGGGGTCATCACCAAACCACCAATATTTCAAGGGAACACCACCTTGAATCAACTGGAATTCACTTCCAGCCAAGAGAAACTCTCAAACACAATGTTTGCCAAAAGATCATTTCAACATATCCCTCTCAAAGCAATCAATGCCTTCTTAAATAAGGCTCTAAACCGCCCTTAGTCCAAACCACCATAGGGAAGATCTGATTTGATCTTAAAATATCAATATATTTGATGCCTTATTCATTAAGGCTCTAAACCGCCCTTGACCAAACTGCCATAAGGGAGGATCAGATTTGATCTTATCAAAACATTCAATGCCTTCTTCACTAAGGCTCTAAACCGACTTAGGAGAGAGAATCTCATTTTGAAGCAAATCAGATTTGATTTTCAATTGGGCCGACCAACTAAGGAAGATAATAATATTTTATTTGTTTTAAAACTCCCCTCCTTTATTTCTTATAAGATTGCTTTGACTTTGCATGAAATAATAATAAAATATAATCAACATTATATTTTATTTTCCATTAAGGATAATTTCCCCTTTTTAATCTCCAAAAGCAACTCATCAATATTATGATTCTCATGGCCCAATAACATTCCCTTTCCAGGATGACTAGCTCACGGGAATGGTGAATGAGCTAGTACTCAACTCCAAGATGTCACTCCGAGAATGGGGACATTACATATTTGTGCAGGGGTGAACAAGTTTTCATGAAATTGAACATAATAAGCAAAAGCATCCATCACATTCCTCTCAAGCTCAACATGCAGGAGAATAACAACTTGTTTAATTTCTTCACTTTGGAGAGCAATGGCAATGCAGATGGTGTCCCCAACCAGGCCTTCTCGTGGATACTCATTTAGGCGTCCCAAGGCAGATGCCACATTGGCTAGATATGCCAGCCTCACTAGTCTTTCAACAACTCTGGCACATCATTCTAGCTTGCCAAAAGTTCGGATGATGTTATACATAAAACGCTCCAGGAGTGCAGAGTTACGGACATGGACTTGTCCTAGTAAATTCTCTACTATGATTCTCGTTTTTACTCCTTCAACATCGTTTTGGATGAGGAAGACCTCCCTTAGTTGGTTGGCCACCAACCGTCTTATAGAGCTGCATTCAACACCTTCAATTGTGAGAAAACCGCCTTTCAAAGATGCATTCCTTGAAGTGCCCGACATTTTGAGGATGAAACTGAGATGTGAAGAATTGAAGGCAACTCCTCTTAATTTATAAAGGAAAGAAATGGCTGTCATATCCGTGAGATATGCAATGAGAGATTTACTAAGCAGCAAGTAGCGTGCAAAGACGCCCTTAGACATCGTGAATTAAATTAACACAACAAACAATGTGATGGAATTGCTAGAATTCAGATTAAATGAGTTTCGGTTTTGATGCAAAATCATTCAATTAAATTTCCCTGCACGCATAATGATGAAATGAATGTGTAATTGAGTGCATGGATTGAGAGCTACAAATTGTTCAGATGTATGACGAAGCCACAAGTCTTTCACAAATGGAGCACTGACACATTAACCCATGAAAATCGAGTTGATATATGTAATGTAATTATGAATTTCTAAAAAACGTCATAAATAGTTGTAAAGTTCCACTAATAAAGAATTTGGGTAATAATTTATGAAACTCCCACTTGAAAGATGGCAGTTACAACAATTGAAAAGAATCAAGAAAGGGAATCTATAAATATGTATTCAAAGGGTTTTGGAAGGGTTTCAACTTTCGATTCTAATTGCATATGATGTAAGGGAGAATAGAAAGGGGGGATCATTTTTGACTCACTGGTTCGGAAGTTATTCATTGTCTGTGAGCAATCGAGGTTTGGATGTAATGTTAATGTTTACGCATAAGTTTTGTTGTTTTGCCTCCCAATTTTGTTTATTAGTCATCTAGAAGACAAATGTTTTTTATTGGGGGGGGGTTGATGTAGTCCGTAAATAATCATATTAGCTTTATTGTAATCAGCAAGGTTAGTTCTTAACAGTCGACAGTTGCCGACGGTTGGTAGTCCTTAACCACCGTCAGCCATCTCATATATTTCTAATTGTACACATGATCAGGGACTGCATGCATTGGATTTTTGGAACATTTTGTAACAGTCTTTGGATGAATATACAGACATATCTTTCTGAATTTCTGTTGTGTATTGTTCTCGTATCTACTTATTGTTTGCTTTGTAATAATCAATCAAGTAGAGATAGCAATAAACATTAACAAAGAGCATAGATAACTATTTTATAGTAAACATCCACAAAGAGCATAGAAACTATTTTCTTGAGGAGACATTGTAAGCTGCCATCATCAAGTTTTACTGTATTGCATTAAAAGATGAGTGTGATGCACATTTATGTTTGATTATCTCTGTTTGAGGACAAATCTTTCTAGTGATATTGTGGATTCTTTAATATTTATTGTGGCTTTTAGAAACTCCTTCGAAACTTTGTTTGAGACTCATTTGTAGCCTTTGATAAGGTTTTCCTCTCATAAGATTCTGATGTACAGCTTGTGTGTTTTTCTAACATGACCTTCACGTCTATATGCATCAACACTATTTCATAAACTTCATAAATAGTTTGTTTCATACGTGACTGTCATGACATTTTATCATGTTAGGTAGCAGTAGAACTGCATTACTAAATAAATATGCCCTTTATTTCTTTGAACATGCCCACCAAAACTTAATATATAGCAAATATTAATTTGAAGGGAAAATTTTGAAATCCTTCCTCATTGGTGAAATAAATGTTAGAAAAGCTGCATCTTGTAGAGAACAACTGTAATCTTTCCATTTGTGACATAATTCGTTGTGAATGTTTGCTCTCATTGCAAATAATCTTACAAACTGAATAAGATCCTCAAGACACGGATTAGAGACCTAAGAAGCTACAATAACAGTTTTACTGTATGAGCTAGGTAAGAAGCCTTCCAAAGAAATTGTTGATGATGATGTTCATCTTTAGGGACAATATGGATTGGAAAGTGGTGATAAATATGAGAGAGGTTATAATTCAGTTAGTCATTGATGATGTTCTCATTTATTAGGTTTAATTCAGGAACCCAAAAAATGTACAAAGAAAGAGAAATAACTGAGTTTTAAAAATATTTAAAGCCATCTTAATTGCATAGAGTGAAAGAGTGAATGTTAAACCTAATATGGATTTTTCTTATCAATTTTTAGATTATTGACTACTGTGCTCAGTGCATAGTGCATTACTACATAGTTTGACCTCAAAGTTCAAACCTCAAAGTCAATTGCAAGCTACAAAATGTAAATGTCAACTTATGAAGTACAGAATGCAAAATAGCATAAAGTGGATGGAGTCCATGAAGTTAGCTGTTATGAAGTACACTCCACTAAGGGGGCTGCAATCCTTGATGATGGAGCTCCATTAGGTTTTGATACAAGAGGGTAATCTTGTTGAATGCTATGTTTGGTGCACTACAGAGAGGTTTAAGAACCAATTTTTTTGTTCCTATTATATATTAGATACCCTAAAAATGCTTTTAATATCTTACAAGAAATAAACATTTATAGTGTTACACAAATGATAAATATTAAAGACGCCAACCTTAATGGACAATAGTTGCAGAATAACAACACAACTTCTTGCAGCAACTGCCAGAAGCAACAAACAGCCTATAGTAGCTGTGAGACAACAAAACCACCTCTTGTAGAAGCTGTGGGAAGCAATCAACAACTAGTAGCAGCTGCTTGACGGCAAAACAACCTCCTGGAGCAGCTGAGGGAAGTTGTTTTGCCATTCTGCAGCTACTGTAGAAAGTAATTTTTGTTTTGCATAGGATAGTGCAAATGCTGTGTGAGGAAAATGGGAGGGTTGGATGGGTTTTTCGAGATCAAATTTCAACGTCTTGTATAAAAAATCCTTAGCACTGATTATATACTGCAGAAAAGGTGTAGGATTTTGGGTTAGGGTTAGGGAATTTATTTTTATGCTTTACAATGCCCTAACACTAATCGAAAACCCTTTTAAATGCACTTTCAAGTTCAAAGAAAATGTTTGAAAAATGTGCTCTGAAATATGAAAAAAACCAAAGTGAAAACATGAAAAAATCAGACAAAAATGACAGGAAATTCCACAGAAAAGGGTATCATGCTGATAAAATTGCAATTTATTGGCAAAAACTATAATTTTTTATGAAAAACTTGCATTTTTTTTCAGACTGATTTATCATGAGTAAATCAGTCAAAAAAGTGATTGATCACTAAATTAAAAAAAACACACTTTTTAAAGGAAGAATCAGGATTTTTTTCTAGCAAACAATAAATTGTGCTTTTTTGAAGATTTTTGCTTCTATGCTTAGTAGTTTATCAGCATTGAGAAATGAATTCCCTCATTTATACAACTAATCTTGTTCTTTTGTACCAAGTTTTTTACCTATTTGGGAATCTCGATTAAATTGGTCCAAGAAGTTCTTAGTTGTGAAAATGGCTTCAAACTCTTTTCATTTTCCACCTTTTGTGTAATGCGTGGGATTCGTTTGTAGGCTTGAATCAAAATAAGTTACCAATTTTAAAAATTAGATACTAAGTACATATAGAGTCTAAGCAACTTATACTACCTTTCTATGCATTATATGTGTTGCAACCCTTTTTCAGTCAAGCTTTTGTTAAGGAATATTGTTGAATATGTTATTTGGTTGTTCATAATAGCCTTTGTCTATTGAAAAATGGTTGACTTATATGTTAATCAACAAATGAGAGGATCAACTTTCACTTTGTTTTAGGATATCTAACATCAAGAATAGTGTAAACCTTATGTTATTTGGCTTGGATCTTATCCTAATGTTAGAAATTTTTGTGTGTAGGAATTGAAGACCTGTGAAAGGCAGATTGGTGTAAGACTAAGGCAAATAACTGGAACTCAGGAACAAGTTAGGTAGGTAAAATATTTTTTCATTGATGTTTTCATTAAGAAATAAGTTTTACAGTTGTTTATGATGACAATATATTGCACAAGGTTCTGAGTTTAGAATATTTTGGAGATTGATAAGAGTGTTTGAGTTCATAATTTCATCAACCTACCATTTGAAGGGTACTATAAAGGAAGTGGGTAAATAAAGGAATTGACTTTAATAATAATAACAAACAAAAGGATGTACTGAGGAAGCTCAAAATTTGAAAGGATTCTAACTATTCTAACTATTCATGTTTTTAAAGGATTCTCACTATATTGTAGCAATAACCAATCCTAGATATGAAGATAGTGATTTGAGTGGGTTATAAACCTTAGGCAATTGTAGGGGTTACCTTGTAGATAATACTTAAGACATTTCTCTATGTTCTAATAGTCTTGATTAAATAGTCATAAAAGGACAAAATATTATGGTTGTAACAAGGTTGAGAAAAGCACGAGACCCCTCATTATAGTTGAAGATGAGCAAGTGAATGATAAATGGTGTCCAAAAGATGTGTCCTTATTGCATCTAAATCAACAATCTCGTCACTTTGCAATTGTTAGCATCATCCATGATGACTTGGGCAATAGAATATAGTCTATGAAGATGTTGGCAATGAAGTTTTCATCCTTTACTTGTCCTCACAGTCAATTTCTGTAAAAAACATTGTTCCTTTAGGGCATAGTACAATGACATTAATTAGGGGCCTGCTTTTGCAATCTTTCCATCTATCATAAATGATAGACATCCTCGTCTTTGCCCTTGAATCTGTTATGTGTTGGAATGAAGTATCTACAGTTTTCTTTCCTTGGTTGGTAAGGTGTTGGGTACCTTTCCATAGCTAGGGCTTGTATATCTTGTAGGTGCCTCATTTGTCTCCTTCACTATTTCCCACTGGTATGGTTTCAAAATATTGTTGGGTCCTGAAATTGCTGCTTACAATTCTAGAGTGATTAATCCTCTTCAAGGCTAGTGATATGTGATTCTTGAAGGTGGATAGAATAGTTCATCAACAAAGAGTGAGTGATGATAGCCCAATTTCTGAGAGTGGATAATCTTTCCTTCACTTTGGGCTCAGCTAGACTTAGGAGGCTATTCCTAGAGGTAATATTTAACATGTCTAATCTCAATTGAAGATATACAACATAAAAAAATTGTATAGTATCTAGACGTATGCTTTGACCCTAATTCTGTCACTAGATCAAAGACTAACCTATTTCTATAACCTCTATTAAGCTGATACAAATATGTAGGACATGAGTTGTCAAGATGAAAACTATTAAGACTCACCAAAGATTTTTTCTTGGGTATAACACTAAATCATGAAGTACATATTGATGAATGATTTTGTTCATTTTAATATTGCATGGAGGGTCAACAATCCCAATACTGGTGCCTTATGTTGGGTTATAGAGTTGCAGTAAAGCAAAAGGAACAAAACAACACTAACAAAAGAGATGTGATATTAATAACAAGATATGCTTAATAATCCGTCTCCAAACTTTTAGAAATCCACATGCTATAAGGGAAAGACAATTAGGAATGCTAATCTGTAATGCATTAAATTGCTGCGACACTTGTCAAATTCTTATTACATTCACTCTATCAAATATGATGAGAGAAAACCTAAGCTACAATTGGCCAAGGAGACATCCAATTACATTGCTACAAACTAGCTACCTCATCTTGGACATGCAAGGATTGAAACCCTAGATCTTGCATTGTGTTGTTGTCGCATGAAAATGGAAAAATGACCCTTTGTTTTGAAAGAAGAACTAGTATATGCAACACTTTGCTTGTTCACTAGATCCTTTTGGAAATTGGCTGAGGAATGGATGTCATCAATGTTGCATGTGGATCAAGATGCGATCTGATGAAATCCATTGAAAGGGTGGCCATGAGCATGCGGGGAAATCATTCATGTTAGAAACACAATCACCACATTAATGTGGCATGGCATTCCTATCCTCCACTTCTAGAAATACATGTGAATTTGCGCCCTTGAGAGTGACAACTATTTTTGGGTGGGAAAATTGCCTTTGAGTAGTTGCATTGTCAAATTTTGTCATTAATGGTGGCCTAGGATGTGTAGGGAGGTAGGTGGGAGTGAATAATGCAAAATGTGAGAGTTTCGGAGTTTTGGGGTTCAAGGGTCGAGGATGCCTCATAACCCATGCCATTTGTTGGGGATAGGGGAGCGGGAGTATGGCATTCTTCAGGCTTAAAGAAAATAGATAAGGGTACCTTCTCATCTTCAACTCCAAAAGGATATGTGAAGGAAGTTATCAAGAGTTAGGGATTGGAGATTTTGAAGAATTCATCCCACAAGGCATGAAAATAAGAATAAGTTTGAACTTGGGATCTTGATAAAGTAACACAACGTTAAAAAAAAGTTGGGGACTGGGGATACTTCATACCTTGTACCACTTTAGAGGTGTTCTCGCATCTTCAACTCTGATAAAGTAAGAACTTGCCCCTGTGGTACTACTTGTTTGGTTAGCCCATCACATGTTTTGATTCTTTGGTGACCAATTTAATGTCCGCTTCCTAAGCTATGTCAGTGATTGTTAGGATTAGCCTATTCCTCGGGTTCTCATAGGCTAATATGGATTGGTTAGGGGACTCCTTAGCTCTTGGTGATGTGTTCGGGATTATAGGAGTATCTTTCTGACACTTTTCAGAGCATTTTCGGGCATCTGGCCCAATACTTACTATTTTTAGTAAGCCACCTCCTCAGTGCCGACTTAGTATTTTCATGTTGATTTTCCCTCAGGACGCTTAGTTATGGTATCTAATGTTTATTTGGTGATTTTTAGGGCCTGGGGGATTTATTTTAAAGTAACGTTAATATTGTAAAGTTAAATTAAATATTTAACTTTACGTTATTTTAATATTTTAAAAGGTGACTTTTTGAGGAGACATAAGTGAGAGTTTTAAAAAGGTAAATATTTTAGCCTCATTAAGTGGGATGCCTAAGTGGGAGACATAGGGGGAATTGAAAATTAAATAAAGTACTTTTATTTCTCCAAGAGGGGCATGGGTTTTGGAGGAAAATATAAAATGCTCTTTGTGAGCTCATTTGAAACTCATGCATGGAAATTATTTTGAGAACACTCAGGTTGAACCAGCTGCTTTGTAAGGACAAAAACCCTTACAGGGATGATCCACTTTGATTGTGAGAGATCAGTCCTCGTGGATTTTTACAGGTGATTTCATTCAGGGGTCATTCTTGAGCTTCATCGTTCAGTTTTTGCTAAGTTTTTAGAGGGTTTCATATCAAAAAATTGAGTGCATACCTGGGAGGTACAAACAACAGGTTGATGGCTCAATATTCAGATTTTTTAAAGAACATTTATGCTGGCCGTACACTTTCTAGGAGGGCGTGTGGCTTAGGAAACCCTAGTGCCCCAGTTTTGGAGCCGTTTATTGGGGGTTTTTGAGGCATCTAAGTTGGAGGAACACTCAGCAATAGGTGGGAGGTGGAACCAGCAGGGTTTTGTGGAGATATCAGACTTTCATTGCATTCCCAGGTTGCTGGTCCAAGTCCAGAATTTCCAGATTTTGCAATAGCTGCTTATGGGTATGTCATAAATGCCATATTTATTTATTTATGATCATTAAGATGTTGTAAAAACCTGACTGTAACAAATTATTATGACTGTAATAAATCTGGAACAGTTTTGTTCATGGTCATTTCTGAAAAGGTTGATTCAGTTCTTTATATTGCACATTTTTATGTTGGCTGTATTGTTGTTATTTGTCTATCTCATCTATCTTGCAAGTCAAACCACAAAACAAAAACAAATAAGAAAGCAAACACACACAAAAAAAGAAGGCTGCATATTACAACCAATCACACACACAAAAAAAGAAGGCTGCATATTACAACCAATCACACACAAGCGGGCTTTAACCCAACTGTAAGAGCTACAATATTCGTTTTGGCACTCATTATAACATCAAAGGTAAACCCTACTTCCAATAAGCTGCTCAATCATTTTTATTTTTACCATGGTAGTGAATTGAAAGCCCTACCCAACTTTTGGTCCACAAAGCTAGAACTCCTAGCCATTCTAGAGTATACTTATATTCACATGTTTTAAAATATACAAGGAAAAAGAAATTACGTAACCTAAGGTATCATTAATCTTTTAAAATTTGAACAAGAGATTAAAAATGACAATCAAGCACTTCTTGAGGGGTAGGAATAGCAAGGGAACATTGTTTGAATACAAAAAAAAACTTGTAGCCTTGAGCAATGAGTAGAAATAGAGTTTTGGGCAAGCAGTAAGAAGTAGGTATATATTTTTGCTTTTGTTTTGTGTACTGTTTAGTGACTTTCAAAGCACTTTTTAGCATTAGCTAGGGTCTTCTGTTTTTTTATATATTTTGGTATCAAGTGGGTTGTCCAAGGCTCCTAGTTTGGTTGTTTAGATTCAGTCCTAGCATGTCTGATTGTACCCAGGCTGTGTCCACACCACAAGGTTGGGGCAAGACCTTGGTTGAACCTTGAGTGTACTCGGAGTCAGACCTTGATTGGTTTTGTACTCAATTTTGTTAGAATTTGGTGTCAAAGTTTTGGATAGATAAATTAGGGATTTCATTTGGGACCACAGCACAAGGTTGCGTTAAGACTTTGGTTGAACCTTGATTGTACTTGGAGTTGGACCTTGATTGGGTTATGTACTTAGTTTTGCTAGAATTTGGTTTCAATTTTTTTGATAGATAAATTAGGGATTTCATTTGGGACGTTTGCGCTTAAGTGCTCCTACGGGCCTTGAAATCTTGGACACATGGCTCAACCACCATACAACTATAAGAAAGGTTACAACATATGTTGGTTGATCAAGTTATACTAGAAAAATCACCAAAATTATCGACAATGACAATATGAAAGCATGTGAAATAAACCATGGTAGACATAGTGAAACAACTACATAATAGAAGACAAAAGGTAGAACCAATAGTGAGGTGGGTCCTCAAGCAGCCCAAGGATTTTCATCTAGGTCAACTTGAGCATTCCACCCCGAGCTTGTGTTTGCCCTTGATGCCATGCCGTCCATGAGATCTACCACCTTACGTTCCACATCCTTTACCTCCTGACAGTTGTGTGGATTTCCATGGGCTTTGCTTTACACCTTTCTCTTGCCTCCTTGCTGCTCTTCCTCCTGTTGGAATATTTTGTCATTGATGTCAAGGTTGAGCTGTGTGCTTATGTGCTTGAGCTGCTTGAGTTGAGTGGCTGTCTACTTGAGCTGCCTAGTTGCTTCCTTAAGCTTCTTGGTAGCTTGCTTCACCTCCTTGCTAGCCTACTTATCAGCATTAGTGCCAAATCAGCTGTCAGATTATGTGCCAAGTCAGCTTGGTTGAGAAGTTTTGCCATAGCATCTTCTTTTGGTGGCTCAAATTCTTTTGAGTAATATCTTTGCCTTTTTGTGACGTCCTCATCTTATGAATCGGTGACTTTATTGAGGTGGCTCCATCAGCAAATGGTCTTTTGTCTTTTTTTGTGAGGATGTGTTCACAAACAATGCCTTCCTCTTAACATGGCAAGAAGTGGACTTTTCAAGCTTATGGTTTTAAAATAAATTATTTCTGGGCAATTTTAATATGTGGCAGCGAAATTATTATTGAGATGCGTTCTTTCAATTGTCTTGTTGCCTTCATTACTTGCAGGGACGTGTTTCTTAGTATTGGTTTGTGCGGGCCAGTTTTGGTGAAGACGCGATTCTTTGAGGTTTAGTCGGCTATTTTGAATAAGAGTCTTCTATTTTATTCAATGCTATTTGGCACGTCAGAGATGTGAATATTATAGCAGAAACGTGTTTATGATGCCTTCAGAAATTTATGATAGGCAACTCCTTATTTAAGTGATGGCTTCAGTTATTTGTCAAGGCGGCTTCTTTAGGATTGTAGTGGCGGCTAAATTCATACCATTTCCTCCATTATTAGCTACTTGGTAATCAATGGCATCTTACTATTTTTTAAACAAAAAGAAGGAAAAAAGACCATGCTCGTGGTAAGCCAACAATGCTATATTCATTATTGTTCGAATTAGAGGTTGATTTTGGACGGAAAAGTTATGTTTTAAATGTAATGGTGCGGTAGAGTTTTCTGAAACGGTTTTACTAATTTTTGACAGGTTTATTTATGTTCTGAGATGGCTTCTCTATTTTAGCAAAGAGTTCTAAATACCTGTGGTTTGAGAATCTTCATTTTTGGTGCTCAAAGGCTGTAGCGACCGATTTAATTCCTCCCAGTGACTGTTTCAGGAAATGACTTTTTAAATGTTTATGAAGGCTTGAATAAATTATATTGCATTCTTTGAAATCATAATTACATTTTTTTAATTCCTTTATGAGTTTGTGGAGAGGCTGAAAAGGAGAAAGTGTGGCGTCGGTTTCCTTGAGGTGGCTAAGCTTAATTCGTGACCTATAGAGTCTTTTAAGGAATGCAAGAGACATTTCTTTCAGATATAAGTTTTGGAGTTACTTGGTTTGAATGCTTGTTTTTGGGGTGATGATGAAGAGATTTGGGTGTGTATTCATATAAAAAACTTCGGTGAAAGAGATAAGAAAAATGAGATAAGCTTGTGCTTTTTATCGCAATCTTCTTTTTGAGTAAGCTGGTGAATATGCCTTAGAGACTTTGTGTATGCATTGACTGAGTGGAGTGTTGGTTGGGCTCAAAAAGGGATATATCTCATGAATGGTGAGAATATCTTAGTGAGATTGCTGTTGGAGGAGTAATCTTTAGCTATGGAGGTCATGTGATTTGGTTTTTGGTGCTGAGTGTTTGAAAATCTAAATGGAGCTATTTACTATATGTGCATTATGGATATTCTGAATGTTAGTGTCTAATTGTAAAATCAGAAGGAGAAACTTTGTCATTTACTTCTGACTACAGTGTGATTTGGGATTTTGAATGAAGATGTGCCTGGTGAAGTGAGTAGTAAGTGTGTGCATAGGTGCTGAGAAAGTGATAAATTCATGTAACAGAGATTTGACGACTTTGATGGCAAATGTGTGAAGTCTTGTTCAGAGTGTGATTGTGAATGGTGTAGAGCCTCACAGTTCATGTGAAGGCATTGCTTGAATTTGTATTGCAGCGTTATTGTTTTGTAAAGTTTGGAGTTGGTGCTTAAGCCAATGAAGTTTGTGCTTCAACCACTGAAGTTGGTGCTTCGATGTATTCAAAGTTGGTGCTCCGAAGGAGGGTTTGTGCTCTTGGTGGGTTGGTGCTCACTAAAGGTAATCGGAGTTGGTGCTTCGAAGGAGAGTTGGTGCTCTCAGTGGGTTGGTGCTCACTATATGTAATCAGGCTTGGTGCACTTTGGAGTTTAATAAAAGCAATATTTTGCCGTGGTTTTTTACCCGAAAGGGTTTTCCACGTAATTCTGGTGTTCAGCTATAATGTCCCTTACTCGGTTTGCCCTAGAATTTGCTTGTAGATTAGGTTTAGGGGGTTCTTTTTTTCAAAAGGAATGTGTTTCTCTAATGAAGTAACCCTAGATTGAAATTTGCATTCACCAAAATAACATTTCCACATACACATATAACTGTTAGTGATAATATCTAGATATCCAAAATATAATCATAAAAGCAATCATGAAGACATAATTGGAGTGTCATAGGTGGGTCCACCCTGAAGCCCTCATGTTAGGCATGGGAGGTTGTTCACCACAATCCTCCTTTCCCAACGGCTTAGTACTTGCATTCTCCACTCATGGCAACACCTGGGAAGACACACGCCTTATTAGGAGAAAGGAACCATAAGGTCCAAAGTGGCCTCTTGGCCTACCACCCCTCCATGGCTGTAGCGGAATCATAAGTGGGGTTTTTAGGCACCACTCACCCATGGTTCGCCCTCCCTAATAAGAGTACAAGCACGAAGAAGACAATCTTTGTACAGTCACATATATAGATGCATTTATTATTGATTCTTCTATATTCATTATGCTTTATGAGTATGAGCATGAACATATAACCAATGAGATGTATCTAAGTAAATTTATCAATGATGCACAAGTAGATGTAGCCATTTAATATGTGTTCGTTCTTATGATCTTATTTTTTAACCATGGTAATGCAGTTTAAGTATAAGATTCAGCACCAAACAAATCTAAATGCAGTCATATGAGTGAATTCCTTAAATGCATTACACCAATAATTAGATTAGCAATATATTGAAAATATGCTAAATATTATTGCTAAGTGGTTAAATCACCTCATTGGCTGTGTCTTCCCATGACTCTTTATTGCTTAATCGCCTTCTTTCAATCTTACATTTGATTGATCATAGGATGAAAACATATATAAATAAATATTAATCTATTCATTTTTATATTAAGATCGTAATTGCTTATAAGGTTCAATAATTGCTGCAAGTTATTCTTATTGCTTAATGATATATACCTTATATATATATATATATATATGTTCTCTCTCTCTCTCTCTATATATATATATATATATTTCATTTATAATTTTACTAATTGCATCCTATGAACTTATATATATATAGACATTTATAACCATATTAACTTACTTGCCTTATTATGGATTCCTCCTATGTCTTCATATATCTCTCATTACACTATCTTCTTATTCATCTCTTTCTCTTATTGATAACTGCCCTTTAATCAGATATGAATCCTTCTGTTAGGCTGCTGTCTTCAAACTCAGAATATATATACCTTATTCATGTTCTGAAATATTAATTTGCTTTGATATCCCATATGTGTTTCTTATCCCATTCCTAATCGATCCCTCTCTCCTTCCATGGTATCTGATTTTATATCCCCTATTTTGGAGAAGGGTTGCGATTACTCAAGGAAAGTCATGCCTTTTTGGTTAACCTTTTATTAATTGCTGTCTTCTTTATAATTTCTATGCCTTTTTTATAATTGCTGCCTTAAAGGCTCTACTAGTATCTTTATATTTTCTTTGCTGCTTTGTTAAGGAATATATATTCGCAGCATTTCCTAGACTCTTCCTTTTATTATGGGATTGCTGTTTTGGTTGCTGCATTTTTTATATAGGTGTTTTCTTATGTTTATATATATTTTCTATTAATGTATTATATGATTGTTATTTATTGTTAATGTATTTATTTATATCAGTTTCTGATGTTATATTTTATTATTATATTATAATAATCATAATAATATAAAATTGTTAATATCATTATATTTGATATTTATAATTATAATATTATCTTATGGTAATTATAATTTATAACTATAATAATATTAAGTTGCTATTATTTCTTTTTGTATATTTTAATATGTATTGTATTTATGCATTTGCATTTTAATGTTCTATTTTGGGGACATGACATCAGCTTGTTTATGGTGTCACTTCTTGTTCTTTTTATTCTGATTTCTGATTTACTTGATTAATTTGGTTAGAAGTTTTAGAAACACTCAAATACTGATTCACCACCTCCCCTAGTATTTGCTGTGCGATTTTCAATTGGTATCAGAGTAGGTAACTTCTGCAAAAGCTTAAGAGCTTGAAGGTTGTTTCTGAGCTCGCAAAATGAATGCTCTGGAAGGGTTAGCAACAAATAGGGCTCCTCTATTTGATGGTACAAATTATGCTTTTTGGTGTGTTAGAATGAGAGCATACTTGATGTCTTTGGGATTTGATGTTTGGAACAGCGTTGTGTCTGGTTACACACCTCCATGGAATCCTCCATCCACTACTGATGAGAAGATAGCTTTTGAAAGCAACACAAAGGCCATAAATGCAATCTTGTGTGGATTGTTAGAAATTGAATTCGTAAGCACTGTGACACTGCTCAAGCTATGTGGGATAAGCTGAATAATGCATATGAAGGAGATGAAAAAGTGAAAAAGGCCAAGCTTCAAACTCACTAAATGTATTTTGAAAGTCTGAAAATGAAAGAGGAAGAGAATAGTGCTGCTTATTTTTTGAGGGTAGATGAATTGGTGAACTCTCTTAAGGGTCTTGGTCAAAAGGTTGAAGATAGTGTTGTTACTCAAAAAATCTTAAGGTCTTTACCATTAAGATTTGATTCTAAGATTTCTGCTATAGAAGAGATGGCTGATCTTGACCAAATGTCTATTGATAAGCTTCATGGTATTTTGACAGATTATGAGATGAGAACCAATATTGAATCTTCATCAAAGAAAGAGACAACTTTCAAAGCATCAAATAAAGACAAACAAAATGAACAAGTATCAAGTGACAGTTGGAGTGATAATTCTGATTCAAAAGATGTATATTCCATGCGAAAGTTGAAGAAGGGTTCTGGTAAATACAAAGGCAAATTGTCTTGTAAATGCTTCAACTGTGGTAAGAAAGGACACTATGCATCAAAATGTCGTTATGAGAAGAATGAGGACAACGAATGTGAGAAGAAATCAAAACATTCCAAGGAGTTTCATGGTAAGAAGCATAAGCATAAGAAATATGCTAAAAGTCTTTATTCTAATGATCATAATAGTTCATTAGAAGTTAGTGATATGTCTTCAGTAGAAGAAATTTTGTTTATGGCTGGAGAAGTAAATGAAGATTTAGATGATGACCAATATGATGAAGAAGCTGAAGTTGATTTTGAAGTAGAACTAATCAGTGCTTTAAATGAAATTAAGAAACTTAGGAGGCAAAATCAGAACTTGGAGTTGCTGCTACAAGAAGAAGTTGATGCAAAAACGAAGATATCTCAAGCACTTGAGGAAGCTGAGAAGAAGATGGTTATTCAGAAAAATCAGATGGAAGAAGCTGAAAGATTGATTGCTGATTTGAAGGTGCAGATTGAAGAGGTTTAATGTTCCAAGCTTGAAAAAGAACAACAACAAAAGAGTTGCGCTGATTGGTCAATGCATTCGTGTTCAGAGAACTGAAATAACACTTTTAGAAGACCTCCCATTCAAAGACAAAATCATATGAGCAGGTTCAATGACTTTCTTTTATGGATATTGTTTTTCATGCAATTGTTTTGGTCACAAGGCTGCAAATTGTAGAGTGTACTCAAAGAATAATTTCAGACATGTGAATAAAAATGGTTCTGCTCCTAGAATGAGTTACAATGTGATATGTTACAAATGCAATAATGTTGGTCATACTGCAAGGACATGTAGAAGCAATCTTGTAGATTTCTCTATGCAATACAAGAAGGTTGACAAAGCAAAAGAGGTGAAGATGGTTTGGAAGAAGAAGAATAAAGTTGAATCTAGTTGAGCTGCTACTAGTGATCATGGACTTGATGATTTCAAAAGAAAGAAGTCAAAAATGACTTCACCCCATCCTTGAGAAGGTGCTCGGACTTAGGGGAAGCATTCATTGACACATCTTATTAGCCCTGTTTCATTTATGTAAGTTGGTTTAGTTCTGCAAATCATTATTCTTATGTTTTGGTTTTCTAGAAATGAGTTTTGGTGTGAGATATTGAGTACCTTTTAACTTGTAAAGCTATTGATTATTCATCAGATTATCATCATCAGATCTTTATTATCATTTAAGATGGTTTTTAGATTTTTATACCTTGTGATCAGCCAATTTGTTTTTATGCCATAACATTGGTTTTAGTTTGTCATTGATGTCAAAGGGGGAGAAATAAGTAAGGGGGAGCAACATTGTTTCATTTAAGTAGATTGGTTTCAATGTTGGTTTCAGTACAGTACAAATTTCATGAGGTATTATCAATTGTTCTCAAGAGATGTTATCTGATGCAGTGTTTGGTTGTCGTTTCAAAGTGGTTGCCATCAATGAAAAAGGGGGAGATTGTTGGAATATTTTGTCATTGATGTCAAGGTTGAGCTGTGTGCTTATGTGCTTGAGCTGCTTGAGTTGAGTGGCTATCTACTTGAGCTGCCTAGCTGCCTCCTTAAGCTTCTTGGTGGTTTGCTTCACCTCCTTGCTAGCCTACTTGTCGGCATTAGTGCCAAATCAGCTGTCAGATTATGTGCCAAGTCAGCTTGGTTGAAAAGTCTTACCATATCATCTTCTTTTGGTGGCTTGAATTCTTTTGAGTAATATCTTTGCCTTTTTGTGACGTCCTCATCTTATGAAGTAGTGACTTTATTGAGGTGGCTCCATCAGCAAATGGTCTTTTTTCTTTTTTTGTTAGGACGTGTTCACAAATAGTGCCTTCCTCTTAACGTGGCAAGAATTGGACTTTTCAAGCTTATGGTTTTATATTAAATTATTTCTAGGCAATTTTAATATGTGGTAGCGAAATTATTATTGAGACGTGTTCTTTCAATTGTCTCGTTGCCTTCATTACTTCTTGCAGGGACATGTTTCTTAGCATTGGTTTGTGCGTGCCAGTTTTGGTGAAGACACGATTCTTAGAGGTTTAGTCGACTATTTTGAATAAGAGTTTAATTTTATTCAATGCTATGCATGACAGAGATGTGAATATTATAGCAGAAACGTGTTTATGATGCCTTCAAAAATTTATGATAGGCAACTCCTTATTAAGTGATCGCTTTAGTTAGTTGTGAAGACGACTTCTTCAGGATTGTAGTGGCGGCTAAATTCACACCGTTTCCTCCATTATTAGCTACTTGGTAATCGATGGCATCTTATTTTTTTTTAAACAAAAAGAAGGAAAAAAGACCATGCTCGTGGTAAGCCAACAATGCTATATTCATTATTGTTCGAATTAGAGGTTGAATTTGGATGAAAAAGTTATGCTTCAGATGTAAAGGTGCGGTAGAGTTTTTTGAAACGATTTTACTAATTTCTGACATGTTTATTTATGTTATGAGACAACTTCTCTATTTTAGCAAAGAGTTCTGAATACCAATAGTTTGAGAATCTTCATTTTTGGTGCTCAAAGGCTGTAGTGACAGATTTAATTCCTCCCAGCAACTGTTTCAGAAAACGGCTTTTTAAATGTTGATGAAGGCTTGAATAAATTATATTGCATTCTTTGAAATCATAATTATGTTTTTTTAATTCCTTTATGAGTTTGTGGAGAGGCTGAAAAGGAGAAAGTGTGGCGTCGGTTTCCTTGAGGCGGCTAAGCTTAATTCGTGACCTGTAGAGTCTTTTAAGGAATGTAAGAGACGTTTCTTTCAAATATAAGTTTTGGAGTTACTTGGTTTGAATGTTCGTTTTTGGGGTGATGATGAAGAGATTTGGGTGCGTATTCATATAAAAATCTTTGGTGAAAGAGACAAGAAAAATATGATAAGCTTGATGCTTTTTATCGCAATCTTCTTTTTGAGTAAGTTGGTGAATATGTGTTAGAGACTTTGTGTATGCATTGACCGAGTGGAGTGTTGGATGGACTCAAAAAGGGAGATATCTCATGAATGGTGAGAGATATATCTTAGGGAGATTGCTGTTGGAGGAGTAATCTTCAGCTACGGGGGTCATGTGATTTGGTTTTTGGTGCTGAGTGTTTGAAAATCTAAATGGAGTTGTTTACTATTTGTGCATTATGGACATTCTGAATGTTGGTGTCTGGTTGTAAAATCAGAATGAGAAACTTTGTGATTTGGTATTCTGAATGAAAATCTGTGCTTGGTGAAGTGAGTAGTAAGTGTGTGCATAGGTGTTGAGAGAGTGATCAATTCATGTTACAGATATTTGATGATTTCGATGGTAAATGTGTGAAGTCTTGTTCAGAGTGTGATTGTGAATGGTTGAGAGCCTCACAGTTCATGTGAAGGCATTGCTTGAATCTTTGTTGCAACATTATTGTTTTGCAAAGTTTGGAGTTGGTGCTTCAGCTATTGAAGTTGGTGCTTCGGTGTATTCGGAGTTGGTGCTCCGAAGGAGATTTGGTGCTCTTGGTGGGTTGATGCTCACTAAAGGGAATTGGCGTTGGTGCTTCGAAGGAGAGTTGGTGCTCTTGGTGGGTTGGTGCTCACTATATGTAATTAGGGTTGGTGCCCTTTTGAGGTTAATAAAAGCAATATTTTGCCATTGCTTTTTACCAGAAAGGGTTTTCCATGTAATCCTGGTGTTCAACTTGTTTATGGTGTCACTGGTTCTTTTTATTCCGATTTTTGATTTACATGATTAATTTGGTTAAAAGTTTTGAAAAGATTCAAATACTGATTCACCCCCCCCCGCCCCGGCCCTTGCCCCGTCCCGCACCCCCCTCAGTATTTGTTGTGCGATTTTCACGTCCACCCCTCCGCTAGTTTGATTTCATTTATGTGGGTGAATTTCAAAGTGAAGGTCAACAAGAGGATTTTTCCTTCTAAGGTTGTCAAGGAGGGGTTCTCTCCTTTTATTTCACTCAACCGTATCATCTTATAGTGTGAGGATAGAATTAATTCTTCATGCCAAATCGTCATCCATCCCTAGGCATGTTTAATCTAAGAGAGGTTGGAAAGGCCCTTTCTAAATGTTCTTGAAATCCATTTTTTCCTTTGGGGGGTGATTTGAAGATTGATCTGTAAATTATTGTAATCAGGTAACTCGGTCACATAATGATTTCAAACCTCATCGTTGTAGTTGTCACTTCTAAAATGACTCGTGCAAGAAATTTATTGAAAATTGAGTTGTATAATTTTTGATTTTTAGGACAAAAAAAAAGAGAAATGTGCATTGAGTGATTTGAATGCTCAAGTTATTCAGGCCAAACAAAGAATAGAGCATAGGTGATGTGTTTGCTGTTGTTGAACATGTCTAATAGGTTTGATTATATATGAAGGAAAAGAATAACCCATGTATGTATAGGTTCAACAAATAGCTTAAATAAGCTATCAAACAATAACAAACCCAAACCAAATAATAACAAGCAAAAACAAACACCAAATAGGACAAACCATACGAGTAGTGATGGAATATCCAACATTCCCCCTTTATTACATCACTGTTTTAAAGTACTAATCAAAGAATCTTGAAAAGCTTGAAACTTTACGCGTGCAAGAGGCTTGGTGAAGATATCAGAATGTTGTTCCTGTGTAGAGCAGATCTGGAGTTGAATGCTATTTTGTTGAACATGTTCTCGTATGAAGTGACAGTCAACTTCAATTTGCTTGGTCCATTCATGAAACACTGGATTATGAACAAGCTTGAGAACACTTTGATTGTCCCAATAGAGGATTGTAGGTTGGTTTTGTGTTACCATCAACGCTTCTAATATGCGATGTAACCAAACTACTTCAAAAACTACTGCACTTGCTGCACGATATTTTTCCTCTGTTGAGGAATGAGCAATTGTGGCTTGCTTCTTACTTCCCCGAGAAATAGGACCTGATCCGAGGAAGAAAACTAATCCAGAAGTGGATTTTCTATTATCAATAGAACTTGCATAATCTGCATTTGTGTACCCAGTTAAGAAGAATTGATCATTCTTTTTATATTCCAAAGCATGATCCTTTGTACCGTGTGGATACCTTAAGACCCTTTTTGCTGCTATCCAATGACATTTCTTTGGTTCTTGCATGAATCGTGAAAGATAATTAACAACAAAATTGATATCTGGTCTAGTATATGTCAGGTAAATCAAACCTCCACTCATTTGACGATAGAGAGTTGCATTCACCTGAGGAGATATATCAGATGTAGATAACTACAAACCTTATTCCATAGGTGTAGACATGGGTTTGGAATCCAACATTTTGAATTTCTCAAGTAGTGTCTTGGCATATTTCCTTTGAGATACAAAGATATGGTGATTTGTTTTCCATACCTCTAAGTCGAGACAATAGTGCAATAGCCCGAGATTTGTCATATCTAATGTCTTCTTGAGATCATTCTTGGATGTTTCAACCATTGCTTTTGAGCTGCCTAGGATAGCCAAGTCATCAACATATACAATAATTATCACGATATCCCCCCCTTGATCCTTGAGGTAGAGATTTGGATCATATGGATGCCTAGTGAAACCATGTTGTAGCAGATGTTCATCAATTTTTATATACCAAGCTCTAGGAGCCTGTTTGAGACCATATAGGGACTTGACAAGTTTACAAACCTTTTCCTCTTTACTAGGTGCAACATATCCCTTTGGTTGGGTCATATAGACCTATTCCTTAAGGTCCCCATTAAGAAAGGCACTTTTTACATCCATTTGATACAATTTCCATCCAAATTGAGCAGCTAAAACAAAAATCATTCTAATGGTTTTTATCTTTGCAGTGGGAGCAAATGTTTCCTCATAGTCTATTCCTTCTTTCTAGGCATAATCCTTGGCTACAAGTCTAGCCTTATGTTTATCTATACTACCATCTATTGTATACTTAGTTTTAAAAATCCATTTACAACCAATTTCTTTCTTACCAGGCGGTAGATCAAGAAGCTCGCAAGTGTTGTTTTTCATTAGAGACTGATACTCTGCATCCATAGTCTCTTTCCAAGGCTTTGATTCTAGTGCTTCCTGAACATTGGATGGCTCAAAATTTTCAACAACTGAAGTCCTTAGTGCAAAGTTTACCTCATTGCGAGCCATGCTGCGAGTCCTCGAACCTGAAGTGGAAGTGTTTGGGACTCCATCTAACTTTGCATCTCGAATGGTACTAGTGTACCACTTTGGTAAAGGTCTTGTGACATTAGTGGGTGTTGACTGATTATCAACGTGCGCATCATTTTTATCATCCATGTTGAAAATAGGAGCACTATCTGAAGTAGATGATGATGCAGGAGAACTTACATCATTCTTCTCATCAAAAATTACATCTCTACTAATGTATATCTTCTTTGTGTTGGGATCCATAAGGCGATATGCTTTGGATTCATTACTATATCCTAGAAGAATACATTTCATTGATTTTTCATCTAGCTTCTTCCTTTTTTGTTTAGGAATGTGCATATAGGCAGTGCATCCAAACACACGAAGATGAGAGATAGAAGGCTTTACCCTTGTCCATGCTTCTTTTGTTGTAATGCCATCAAGTGCTTTGGTTGGTGCACGATTCAAAAGATAAATTGTTGTGTGAACAACTTTAGCCCAATATGCACGCTCTAGTTGAGAATCTTTCAACATACTTCGGACCATCTCCACGATGATGCGATTTCTCCGTTCAACAACTCCATTTTGTTGAGGTGTGTATGCTGTAGTCAATTGACGCTGAATTCCATTTTCTTTCAGATATGTGGAGAATTTGTGCTGGTGTATTCCCCCCCCTAAATCTGAGCGGAGGACACAAATACAATGATTCGTATTTTTCTCCACCTAAGTGTGATACTCCTTGAAATATGATAGAGCTTCATCTTTATGTTGCAAGCAATATACCCACATTTTCCTTGTATGATCATCAACAAACAACTAAAAGTACTTGTAGCCATTGTGACTTGGTGGCAAAGGCCTGCACAGATCGGTATGCACCAGCTGCAAAGGTTGGCTTTCACGATGCTCTCTAGGATAGAAGGGTGCTCTATGTTGTTTTCCAGCAATACAACTAGAACAAATGGCACTCGACTTCTCAAGTGAGGGAAGCCCTTTGACCATGCATTTCTTACTAAGCGTTAGCAAGTAACTAGTGCTTAAATGACCAAATCTACGATGCCAAAGCAGAGCGAGATCTTCATCCTTAGTCATTAAGGCTTGATTATTAGCAACTATATCAAGCTTGAACATTTTTCCAATCTTAGTAGCACTAGCAACAATCTTTTCATTTTTAAGACAAATCTTTGTATCTTGATGGCTATCAAACTCAATCCTAAGGTTGTGGTCAAGGAATTGATTAAGAAAAAGGAGATTTTTGGTAAGTCCTGGCACGTACAAGACATTAGTAAGCTTACAATGATTGATGCCAAAATTCAAAGAGATGTCACCAATACCTTTGATTTCATGGGTGGTATCATCTCCAAGAGTGACTGTACCATGATGGGGTTTCAATGTGAGAAACCACTCCTTCTGTCCAGTCATGTGCTTCGTAGCACCCGAGTCCACATACCATATTGAGGTTGATTGTGAACCGTCTTCTGAAGTGTGGGCTGAAAGTGCGTATTCCGCATTTGGAGAATCTTCTGCTTCAACAACATTGCTTTGTTGTTTCTGTTTGTTCTTTTGTTTCCATTGTGGTTTGTCACTTTCAAGTGGCGTCTTTGGATGTGGTTTGTTGGATGATCCTTTATTGAAGAAATTGTACCAACAATTTTTCACATCATGTCCAACTCTTTCACATATTGGACACTGCTTCATAGGCTTCTTGCCTTTATGACGAGTGGTCATAGCATGATCCTCCTCCTCATGTTCATGCCTTAAAAGATTCTTCTTTCTGGAGCAGATTCACGAACTTCTCAAAAGTGGGTGTTGTGTCTGTGACATTCAAAGTTGTCACAAAGACTTTATACCTGGAAGGTAGTGCTCGTAGAACAATAGGCACCAAAACTCCGTCATCAATTGTTTCTCCCAATGCTTGTAATGAAGCTCTCAACTCTGCAATCCTTTTGAGAAAGGATTCCAATTGTTCTCCGTTTTTCATCTTCAGGCTATGTAGTTGACTCTGCAAATTCAGGATCTGATTCTGATTCTTCGCCTCATACACCGTTTGTAGCTTGTCCCATGCATCTTTGGCTGTGGATGAGTCGTAGATAAAGGGGTGGACATCATCAGATAGACTGAAAAAAATTATCAATTTCTCCTTTCTATCGGCTTGATCAAATTTTTTCTGCTCATCAACGTCTGTTTTATGTCTGGTTGTGGTTCCATTAACCACATCCCAAACTTCTTCAAACTCCAATTGAGTTTTGAGTTTGGTCTTCCATGCAGAGTAATTATTTCTGCGTAGCAATTGAGAATCTGGAAGAAGGAACTTTGGAGAACTTCCTGCCATTGTGTGAGAGGAGGAAGAAGAATAACATCTCCTTTGAAGAGTTGAAAATTACAAAATATTTGTTTAAAAACATAGTTTACAAATTTTGTTTTTTAAACTTCCTAAGACTAATAATATGCTTGGCGGATTTCTATTAGCATATGGATCTTATGTGAAAAAAAAAATGTAACTACTTCTAGTAACTAGTATGAATGCATGCTATCATAGCATGGTGTAAATCCTGTGGACCTATTGTATTCTCATACATTTGTGTAATATCCCTTGAAAAGCTGACCTTAATTTTTTGTTATAAACTCCAAGGAATATTGTCAAACACTTGGCAAACAAAATCTGAACTTGCTGATTGTTGTTTCTTGTTGGTGTTTTTGATGTAGATGAAGATATTGTGCATTCAATGAGCGCAAATAGACAAGTACATATGTTTGATATAAAACAAGAATGCAATTCAACACTGATTTCTATTTTTCAATGTTTATAGATGACCACAACTGCATGTAAATGACACCTACTGCTAGGAGACATTTTTACAAACACTTGGCATGCATCCTCATGTTATTCATTTTATTGCTGATGTAAAAGTGTGATTACAAAATCTGTTTGCAACATGTATGCCAATGTCTGATTTCTTATTACAAACTTGCTCATACAAAATCTCTAATGGCTGCCAACAATTTTCAGACTTAGTATGTAGACTGACAATGCAAGTATATGTGTAAACATCAAAGGCAACCTGATTCTGAGGCTGGAAATGAACAGCAGATGAGAAGACATCAACCTCTGATTTTTCCTTGAATTTATTGTGGCTTCCTTGATGAAATCACCCCTCTCTATCAAAGCCACCCCTGCCCTTGCCTGACAACTTTTCGTATGATTAAATGCAGCAGTATTGGCCTCCAAACTTATTGTGGAAATGATTGTCTTCGCAAGAAAAAGTGATCCCTCCAATACCCAGAATGGAAGGATGCCTAGATAAGCCTCCAACAATGAAGATCTGAGAACTCCAAGGCTGGTCAACCTCCTTATCAGCAGACTGATATGAACTTATAGTCTTCAAAATATGCCTCCAAACCCTCCAAGAATGATCACTAAACCTTCCTAAAAAGGAAGCTCAAGTGCCCAAGTAGAATCAATGCAAGTATGAGGCTGAACAAGTGAAAATCTGAGTACAACATGCAAAGTCGTCCACCATGAAAGTCTGATATAAAGGCTGCAATGTGCCAATGGCGCCGACTCTGAAACCTGCACAAAATCGCCTTATTCACGAACACCAAAATCTGCAATGAAGTCCTAATAGGAAGTTTGAAGTAACTCCTTCAAATATCCAACTAGGGTTGATATTTCACAACCGAAATTGGCACTTAACTAGCTAGGTTTGGTCTTTCACAAATGAAAACTAGAAACCAACTTGTCAAGCATTCAAGCTTACTCCAAATGCCCAAATGCATAGCCAAAGCTTCTTCTTATACTTTTCATAACACATCACCAAGAAGCTTCTAGAATATTTTATATTTTATTTCTCAAGTGACTTTATGATATATTATTTTATTTAGTCACTTTATTAAACTAATTGAATATAAAGTCATCCTTTAAATATGAATTTATTGGAATAACTTTATAAATAATTAATTTAATATCTCCACTTTAATTTAATTAAAATAATTAATTTGTCATACTTATGAAATATCAATATTTGGACAACTTAATTAATTAATTTAATTAAATCACTCTACCTCTAAATCGGGGACATGACATTTTGACAAACTCTAGAAGGGAAAAAATAAAAATAAGCCGCAAAATCTAAACGGATATTACAGATTTTGTCCTCCAATGCAGACAAGTTGAAGAGGGCCGCCACCGCAGTTGAAGAGAGCTAGAGTCTTTTCGATCTGCGAGATGAGAGAAGAGTTCTCCAAAAACAGTTGAAGCACGTTGCGGCCAAGTCAAAACCATTGCGCATTGAAAAAATCCTACTATGGTGCCCAAACCAGACGCATCTCCAAAACGATAGGTCTTATAATAGCAATTACAACTACAATAGAAAAAAAAAACTATCCCACGTTATTCTCCTGCTCTTCACTTGCGGTCTATGTGAACCTTTCTACGTGGATCGTGCCGCATTCACACACTTCAAGCGCTAAAAGCTCTCGACTCGAATGTGCTAGCTGCTACAGATTTTAACCCACTAGTTACATATGA
>VDFB02000015.1:164839564-164875851 GCA_007258455.2 Sequoia sempervirens | reverse complement strand
TTGATCAGTTGTCTTTCGTTCTGGCTCGATCGGAGGTCATTTGCAGAATTGCTATTTTTAGCAGTTCTTGGCAGGCAGTGTGGGACCACCGCTATTTTTAGCAGTTTGGCTGTGGCGGCATCAGGAATCACTTCAGAGTCTGTCAGCATCAGACGGATCAGTAAACGGGTTAGAAATAAGGGAGATATTAATATTTGATCGTATTGATTAAATATTAATTAATTAACGCTTATAATATAAAGTTATAATTTAATATTATAACTTAAGTGGTTTTCTTGAAGGGTGCGCCCAACATCAGAAGGGGCCAAAAGTCATTATTAAAAGTAATTAAAATATTCAGTGATGGACTATTGAAATATTAAGATATTAAAACGTGAATATTTCATTAAAACCCTATTTTCAAGGGAATCGCACTTTTCAGTGTATTTGAGGGTTTGCCTTGGGAATTGAGCCCATTATGTGTTTATTGAGTTTTGAAAACTGATCAATTTTGGTCTGAGCCTGAGACTTAGGGTTTCATGTTCGTTTGCCTTGGGGAACGAGCCATCTCCAACGGAAAGCAATTTAGAGAGTGTGGAATACCACTTGATTCATTGCCACAGAGGTTTTCTTATACAGAGGAAACTACAGAGCATCAGAGAAAATCCATACCTTCAGTTATTTGCAGTTATTTGTATCCAGACACCATCTATTGCTTTTGGCGCACCTTATTCAGAGATTTGACATTGTTGTGAGTGAAGTCCGTACAGCATTTAAGGCAGATCTGACAGGCCGTACTGTACCAGCAGGCCGTACCTCATGAAGAGCCGTCCTCATCAAATAAAAATCAACGCCTTTATCTAATGCTTCCAGTTTGCTCTGAAGGAGGCGCCTATATCAGCTGATGAAATTGTGCATGCCAGAGGGAAGGAAAGAGATCATATTTATTTCTGCTGTATTGATTTGTACCTTCAGCCGTACCAGAAAATCAGGTTCTTTTCCCAATAAAAATTCTTCTTTATTACATTGTTTTCTTCTGGGTATCATTGTAATCACTTGAAAAGTTGAATAAAGGATACTGGCGTAGTTATTGTTGCATTTCCAGAGATCTTTGATTTTTAGTGAATTTATTAGCATTTATTGTCAAAATCGTACCTTCTCATTATTGCTTCAAAAACACAAAAAAAATCTCAAAAACCTAAAAACGTCAGAAAAACTTGAAATATCAGTCAGAGCAGTAACAGGGGGAAACCAGGGGTTCCTACATTCCACACTCCAAACTGTGTTAGCAACATCAAGCATGGCATGGGCCATAGGTCCTATGCTTTGTATAAATTGCTGCAAGGTATTTAGTAAATCAATAGGGTTTGGCTGAGGAGGTTATATTGATATAGAATCTGTTGACAGTAACTAAGATCTACTCGGCTTGGAATGTGTTGTTGTAGTGGAAGAGGTGAACTTGTGTGGGGCTGCTCTGGTACTGGGACTGGTTTATACTCTACTTGGTGAGGTTGTGCTAAAAGCCCTGCCACATATAGAAGTATGGGAGGAGAATCATTAGGGCTCACTGTTGGAATCTCCAATGTGTCAATAGGAGCACCCAACTGGTCAAGTGACTACTTTATGTGGTAATCCTCAGCGATCCTCAAAGGACCAATGCCGGGGAGTAGATGGTGTTGCAAGTACTTGGCTGCCTATGATTTCCTCCAATTCTTCCTCCCATTCACTTACTTCTTTGGTTGCTACATCTTCTTTTGTCACTGTGTCTTCTACCACCTTTCCTTGGGGTTTCCTCTTGGGCCTTGACATTTGGAATCTGTGCTCCAAGGCATTTCCATTTGAAAACGGATTGCCAAGAGGTTATAGAAAGTGTCTGCTTGAAAGTTGTTATCAGGCACTACTTGGGTGTATACAACATCTAGAAATAGCTCAATGGCATGCTGTATCATCTAGAACTTCTTGTGCTTCAATGACAAGAATTGATGGATTCTAGCCATTAATAGCATAATATCCAAACTTAAAGCACGTGTAACCCCATCTAACTTGCTTCCGATGATATCTATTGTACATTGACATTCTTCTATAGCTAGGTAATCCTTTTTCAATCCTCTATTTCCCCTGGCACACATTCTCATCATTTCCACATTGATAAAGTCAGCCTTGCATAAAGCTCGAACAACTTGATTCTTTCGTGTTTGTGTTTGGCTGGCTGGTGCTGGTATTTGAGCTTATGGTTTGGTGTAAGGTAACCCAATGCTCTAGAGAAATGGGTGAGGGTGTAAGTAATTTTGACCTCCTAATCCATATATCGTATGATTGACTCCTGCCTGTCCTTGTTGTAACTTAATACCATTTGGACCAGATAGGGTTCAAACTCTTGTACATAGAAGTTGGGCATCTGCAACATTTTATCAACCCTTCTGTCAAGGCAGTTTCCAACTAATGGATTTTTGGCTAGTTTTCCTACCATAGTCATGATTTAGTGATTGTCAAACCCTCCCAACTAAGGGTTTTTAGTGTTGGCCCTATGCCACTTGTTCCTTTGTTCTATTTTTTCTTTACCGTAGCATCACGTGTGAGCAAAATTTGCATCATTTGAAGTCAGGAGGTTCCAGTAGGTGCCGGTGTTGGATATATTGTCATTGATGCCAAACGGGTATGGATAGTTTGTCATTGAAGTTGAAAGTGTATAGACTAGATTGAAGATGTTGCCATTGATGTCAAAGGGCAAGTTCCAAATAAGGAGATGGCTAAATTATTGTGCAAGTCTTGTGCCAAATTTATGGCATCAATATCGAGAAATCGCTGTGCAAGGAAGGAGAAAAATGGAATCAATTAGATGATCGATTATCTTGGCATCCAAAATTGAGGAGGCAATTAAAATATTAAATTGCATAAATAATTGTTTATTATGCTCCTACATGGCCGACCCATGTCTAGTGCCCCTCCCCTTGAAAATTAATTTGCAAATAAATATATTATATTTTGCTGTGGGCTGACCTATGTTAGGGGATTTAATTTGCAAATAAATAGTTTAAATAAGGGTCCAACCCCTTGCATTTTAGTGCTTAAAAATTGGTATGAAGTGGTGCGTATAATTGTTTATTATTTTCCTACATGGCCGACCCATGTCTAGTGCCCCTCCCCTTGAAAATTAATTTGCAAATAAATATATTATATTTTGCTGCGGGCTGACCTATGTTAGGGGATTTAATTTGCAAATAAATAGTTTAAATAAGGGTCCGACCCCTTGCATTTGAGCGCTTAAAAATTGGTATGAAGTGGTGAGTATAAATCAAAGGTTGTCCCTCTTGCAAAGTGATATGTCCTTTCGGTCAGGTCGCTCCCTTTGAGAAGATATAAGAGGATTGTGTGAAGTGTTTTTGAAGGCAAGAAATAATTGAATATTATTTGATTATTAAGCAGATCTAAAGCAGACCGAAAGGGCAGAAAGTACGAAGACTATTTCTGATTCTTATTGAATATTATATTGCAGGTTTATGAGTAGACATATGTCAGATTTATGAGCAAATTGTTGAAGATACGGCAGATTTATGAGTAGATGTATTGAAGATTTGTAAGCAGACATTAAGGCAGAAATATTTGTGGAAGTAGTGCATCAGATTTGTGATCAAAGTTGTGAGGGAAAGTGTATCAACATTTAGATCTTGTGAAGACATATCATCCATTGAAGCTTTTGGTGGTTGGTGCCTATCAAAGATTATATTGCAGATTTATGAGTAGATGTATTGAAGATTTGTAAGCAGACATTAAGGCAGAAATATTTGTGGAAGTAGTGCATCAGATTTGTGATCAAAGTTGTGAGGGAAAGTGTATCAACATTTAGATCTTGTGAACACATATCATCCATTGAAGCTTTTGGAGGTTGGTACATATCAAAGAAGAGAATGGTGGGGATTGGTGTCTCTAGTGGGTTGGTGCCTACAAATCCTATAAGTGGGGATAGGTGTCTCTAGTGGGTTGGTGCTTACAAAAGAAGATTTGTAAGAGAAGTAGTTTGGTGCGTAAAAAAGAAAGTTCATAAGAAAACAAATATTTTGTCATGGTTTTGTCTTGTAAGGGTTTCCACGTAATCGTGTGTTCATCTTATTGTTCTTAATTGCATGTGTGTTATTGTTGTGGTTGATTAAGTTTTGAAAAGTAAAAGATTGTTGTTATACTAATTAGCCAGAAGCAACCAATCTTCCTTAACTATATTTTGTTTACTAGATTCTTGGCTTTACAACTGAAATTGAAGTTACACCATTTTGCTGATTTTTCCTTTTCAGCCAAACTAGTATTAACAAAATCATAATTTTCAATAATAAATATTGATTGAAACCCTTGTTGCTTGTTATCAACTCTCTTGCTTTTGTTCTTTGGAATCTGGAGGTGTTCTCAAAACCTTGGAAGTGTTAGTTTGCTTCCCTTGCTAGCTTTAACTTTGTAATTTTGTTTGAACACCCTATTCAAGTAAATCATGAGTTACCTAAAGGGTCAAGGAAGCACTTCCCCTGATTTCACAGCGATGGAAGTTGACACTCGGATAAACATTTTGCTGCATTCACAATGGATTGCGCTGTCTTGCATGTGCCACATGAAGACATCACAATGTGTCTCTTTGTGGAGACTCTTGTTGGGAATGCTGTTGACTGGTTGAATCACCTGAACCTAGGCGTTATTACAAGCTGAGAAACTATGAGTGAGAAGTTTTTGGTGAGATTCAAGCCCACTGAAGACAGTTATTTGTTGTTCGCCCAACTTGCAAATTTAAAGATGGAGCACAATGAACACATGAGGGAATTTGTAGCAAGATTTAATCGTCTTGTTGCAAGACTTTCTTCTATACTCGATCCATCACCAGAGATTCTAATGAGCTGTTTCATAAATGCTCTTCCATCAGAGATAGCCTTCTTCCTCAAGACGACAAGAAAAACAGAGTTGAAGAGTGCGCAAGAACATGCCATGAAGTTGGAGGATAATATGATCACTTCCGGCTTGATGAAAATAGATTCTATCAAATCTCTAGTTCAACAACCGTATCAACCAAAAAGAGACAATTTTCAGCCACGGTTGCCAACATCTGCATCAAGACCAATGATTGAAGTTGCACACAGTGCAGTTTTTTGTTTTTTCCATGACACTGATGCACATATCAGATCCACATGTCTTGAGAATATGAGAATGAACCAAATTATGGGATACACTGAAGTTGCTCCAAGTTATAGTTTTGTACCAACACCAAGTTTGAACGTTGTCTTACCACAAATGAACAACTTCGATGGCGACTCCTCGGCGTGATACTTTGAAAGAGAACCCATCGATCAAGAAAAGGAAGCATACTGTCAGTATTCTCTTGCAGTGAATCATGGAAATTTTTCAACACTTGCGTTTACACGTGCTTACCACTTCAAAGCACAAAAAGAAGAAGAAGAAAGACGAAAATCAAACGAAAAGGGTAAAGAGGTGCCTTCCACTTTTAAACCCAAACCTTCACATGAGAACACTATGGTAGTTGCTCAAGATCCGTCTTTAGCAAATTTTGACATCGTAACTTCCATGATGAAGACCAAGGTTCAAATCTCTCAACTGGAATATCTTCAAGATCATCCAAAACAACTAGATTAGATCCTCAAAGTTGTAAAGAAGCAGGCTGTGTTCAAGTCATCTGTTCCAACAATGTTAGAGATAGAAATTGAAGACCAGAACATTGCTTGTTTTGAAAAGAGACCGACAGAGGATACAAAGTCATGTACAATACAGTTTGATGGAGCTTGTTCAACAACAGTTTCAGGAGCAGGGGAAAGGATCATATCCGCTAAAGAACAGTCGTACCCAGTTTCATGTTGCCCACAATTGGAATTCATTGAAGCTGAGAAAGAGGCGCTTTTGTTAGGCCTCAAAAATGCCAAAGACATGGGAATCAAACTCCTATGTGTTAAAGGTGATTTAGGGCTGATTGATGAGCCGGTCAAAGGATATTTTCAGGTCAGAAAGGATCACATACGGCATTATAGAAATCAAGTTTGGAACTCGATTGATTGGTTTGAAGAATTCAACATCCCAAGGATGGACGATAGTAGAATTAATGCCTTAGGGGTATCAGCTTTCCCATTTGCATCATATTTTGACTTTTGTCAGAGTACCTTTGCTTGGATATACAAGTACCTGAGAATCTTCATCCTAGGGGGGATTTTTTTTTGTATTAAAGATAGTATAACAAAAGGATTACAATGAACATGCTAAATTAGAGTTCACATTGTTCAAACGCAGCAAGAGGACCATGAAGGCCATAGGATAACAAAGACCACGCAGGGTCACAGCAAGAGGAAAACATGATTGTCTCCTGCAATTCCCATCAAAAGAGAAGTAAAGCCTTTCAGGCAGAAGCAACATCAATGGAAGGCTCTTACCATTGTCATGTAGCGGACAATATCCAAAGCACTTCATCCCTTCATGGGTGGAGTGAATTTCTGTAAATAATTTTCTTTCTTTTCATAATATGTTTCCCGTATTCGTAATGTATTGTTGTGTTTTAGGTGATTAGGTAGTCTTGTTTTTAGGCGAATTTTAGGAAAACTCCAAACTCAAAGGTGTTTAAAAAAAAAAGACCTAACTCCATTGCCCAACTAATAAGATACTAGTCTAGGCTTTAAAACCTAGAGATCTTGGTTCTCCTATGCTATAAGTATCCGAGATGGTAACTAGATGAAGCCTAATGTTGTACCCAAAATAAATTTTTTGCTTCAATAAATGAATGAATGAATGAATGGATTTTAATGACGTCCACGAGACCATCAGTCTATGGGACCAAGCACCGAAACTTTAACCATTTTCAATTTCTTTTCCATATCAGCCCTTCTATTATAGATCTTGATCAGAAAGCTAGCAGTTTTGAGGAGCTTAGTTTCCCTAAAAAGCTCATTTAGATTGTCCACCTTCAAAATGTCTTCATATTGGATACGGATATCATCATAAGCAGCACACTCAATCATGAAGTGCCATTCAGTCTCGACAGTCCCTTTGTTGCAAAAAATACAGGTTCGTTGCTCCCAAGCCTCCTTGGGAACAGCCCACCTACCTGTCTCGCATCTAAGATGGTGTGACCCGGTTCTTATTTGAGCGACCAAAAGCCTAGCCTTGCCTTTAATTGTAACCCTTAAATAGTCTTTCTCATCATGCTCCCACATGGGGTTGAACACCTGGATATAATGTGACTTTTTACGGCCAACCTGCTTAGTCCACATAGTAGACCTAAACTTTTCTAGCACAAACTTTTTTATCTCAGCATTAGTGTTGGGGCACTCATGTAGTTTAATGTTCCATTTGTTCAACCACTTGCTATTTTGCTTCATCCAAGTCTTCTTTCTACGGTTTAGCTCCTCCCCAACAACCATTTTGGGCCAGCGGTGCAAATCCATGTTCTCAACTTTTTTTAAATAACTTATTAACCGGATGACAGCAGATGCCTCCAACGGGAACATACCAGTTTCAGCCAAGAGAATCTCATACGGAACCGAAGATTTGACTTTGATGTTAGTAGTGATCAAATGTTTTTGAATTCTTTCAACTTGCCTCCACTTGTGGTTTGACATGCTACCCCCCCCAAACCTCACAACCATAGAGGACAACCGGTGCCACCAACAAACCAAAACATTTTGATTAAAATGGTCTAAATCTTGTAAAATTGTCTTCAAAATTCAGTTTTAGGTCAAACGAAGCATGGGCTTTTTGTGGGTTTATTGTCTAGAGGATACTGATAAAGTTTGAAAATTTTGAAAAATAGGGTTTGAGGCCCCTATTTTTTAGGAAAACCCTAAAAAATAGGCTCTTTCAAGAATTTACTGAAAATAATTTTGATTGGCTTATTTCACTTCATGATCACATTGGTCAAGTATGAATCAAGAAAAAGTCAGTTTTGCTATGGTGGGTCTATTTCACTTTTTTCAGGAGAAAAGTTAGGACCTCTAAGGTTAACAATGGTAGATGGCTAGATACTAGGTGTCAAAATCTAAGCCTCAAACACATCACAAAAAGATTCTATGGCGAAAGATGCTCAAAAAGATGCTTTGCGACGAAGGGGATTTTCAAAAGGTAAAAAAGGTAAAAATATTCTAAGTCTGGAAATAGTACACTTTACTACAAGGGAGAAGCCTTTGCAGTCAACGCCCAAGCTAACTTTGTAGTGTTCGTGTGCATAGAATGGTGAATGCAATCACAACAGTGAACGTACTTATGAACAATAGCAATGCTTCAATGCAGTCAGGTTTGCCCAACAACACGGTGATCGCGAAGTGCGAAGAGGTGAAAATCATCAGAAAATTATCAAATCTGGAGCCAAAAGCGGCGCCCTTGATTTCAAGAGGCCAAATGTAGTCAGTAACACTTGGAAAACCAGTCATCTTCTTTAGAATTTTGATAGCTTTCTAGCGAATCATCAAGAAAATCCAACAGATTTGACAAACATTGGCAAATGAAGGCAAAGGCGGAAGATGCTGAAGGTTAGTAGTTATAAAAAATGGCAGTCTACAAATGAAATTGCACCCCTGTAGCTTAGGGGCGCCCAAAGAGGAGAGCCATCAGATGTTAGTTTTTGCGTTGACTATCTCCAGATGATCTTCTCGGCTTCAGTCTAGCTTTGCAGCGAATCCATTCGCTAGTTCACGAGACATATCAAATGATAGTAGCTGCTGATGAAACAACCACGTAAAATGAAGAATAAAATGTAAGTCAAAAGGTCAAATGTACCTTTGCTGGGTAGGGGCACCTAGACTTTTGGTTAATCAGACAAGGTTTTTAGCGACTGTCTTCTCCAAGAGATTTGCTCAGAATCCTTCCAACTACGCGATGAATCTAGCAGCCAGCTATCGGGACTTGTCAAACGCCCACGAACGAAGATCAAGTGCAAAATGTTGAAAGTCAAAATAAGTCAAAAACGTAAAAATTGGCTAAGTGTTGAGGAAAATGCACCCTGCTTGGAAAAGGCGCCCAACCTTTTGGGGCCTTAGATGTAGCTTCCGTGAACTCCTCCGTTTTGATCAATCTTTTCGGTGAATCCATTAGCACAAACATTGAAGCAATCAAACACATGGCGACGAAGACCAAACTGGATTATCCGGTTGGAGGTTGCAAAGTGAAAATTATAGCTTAAAAGGTTAACTACACCCCTACAAGCTAGGGGCGCCCAAACTTTTGAGCACTTTTGATCGACTTTTCGACGTTGCAATACTAGTCATTCTTTCTAGAATTGAACTGGTTTTTTTTTCCATTCTCTGTGTGTTCGCAAGATTCATCAATCAACGAAAATCAGCAGATTGAAGCACGGAGGGTCAAATTGAAGAAGTTGACAAGCATCCAAAAATGGCTAAGTCTGGTGAAAAAAGCACCCTTCTGGCAAAAGGCACCCAAAATTTCAAGCCATCAGAAGTAGTTTTTGAAGTTTGCTGCTCCAACCTACATCTCTTCAGAGTTGATCCAGCTGCACAGTGAATTTGTTAGCTAAGCTTCAGGATCAACCGGGCGATTGAAATTTAGGGTCAAACAGAGGCAGTTCATCACAGCGGAAGTTGAAAATCTTTAAAAATTTTCTAACTCCCTAAAGCTTGGATGCGTAAAGTCAAAGTGGGCCCAGTTGACTCTTAGTTACAATTTTTGAAGGCTTCCTCTTGCATATTGCGTGCCAAAATCAGTGGAGAACTTGCAGTTAACAAGGCCATAGTTGGACTACTCGCCAAAAACTCGCGAGCTTTTTTTCTGAAATGAGTAAAAACGGTAAGTACTCTCCAGAAAAACTTGCTGCCTTTTTGACAAAAACTAGCCGTTGTTTGGTGAGTTTTTGTCAAAAAGGCGACGAGTTTTTAAAAAAAAACCTGCACGATCAAAGCACTTAAGCTCGCGACAGGCCAAAAGCTCATTTGCATTTCGTTTTCTGAGTTGTTTTCACTTTTGGCAGAGCAAAAACCCAGTCCAAAGCATTTTGCACCATTTTTCAGTGATTTTGCATTGAGAAGACGAGATTTGAAGGAGATTTTCATCGGATTTCAAAGGCAAATTGGATTTCCAACTAGGTTTTCTGATTTTTCTTGTTCTTTCTTTTTTTTTAAAAATGTTTTCTTCATTTTTGTTGATTGTATGTTTAAAAAACATCATGAATGAACTGTAAAATATATTTAAATACATTTATATTGTTGAAAAGAAGATTTAGATTCATCAAAACAAGAATTTGTGACACTTTTTTGTTATTTTTTTACATATTTTGCTGATTTTTTAATTTTTTTCAAATTTTCTTCAAACCCTAGTTATTTTTTAAATTTTGATTCTTCTTGTTTGTTGAAAACATGTTTAAAATCATATATTAGCTTAATTTGTTACTAATTTAAAGTAATTTTCGGATTTTTACAATTTTTTCACATTGTTTTGTAACCCTAGTTTATTATTTTCTTTTTTTAATCCATTTTTTTTGATGAAAATGTTTAGAATCTTAGATTAGTTTAGATTTTACTAATTTAAAGTAATCTATTTTTAATTTTGATTTAATCTAATTTAGCTTGTTTTTAAATTTTCTATCAAAAAACTAAAAAGTTGTGCTTTCACTTTGTGTGTGTAGGTTAATTGATAATGGCTTCTGAATCCACTTCTACCCTTGCCTCAACCCCATCCGTGCTTGGGAGTGGGGAATATGTAGGCACTCGTCCAACAGGAGCTAGAGATCCTACTTGGAAATATGCACATGAAGGACCATAACCTGGATTAGTGTATTGCATTAGATGTAAAAATGTATATCGTGGAGGCATCAATCACCTTAAATACCTCCTTGTAGGAATCCCTAGACGTGATGCTAATTCTTTCATAAACACTGATGAGGAAATAAAAAGAAAAATGAATGCAATACTTTCCGTTGCAGAAAAAAGGTGCAAAGAGCGTAGGCAAAAGCGGCAATGCAAGTTACCATAGCTTCTTCTCAAGGTGCTGTAGTGAACCTTGAGTCATTGTCAAATGATGATGATGTAGTAGCCGACATAGTGGGCTCTCTTCGTGGTCCATGTGTGTAAAGGAAATCGCTGCAACCCACCACCACCTCCATCCTTTCATCTACCTCTAGTAGGGTACTAGGATCAGCATCTCGACTACAGGTTCACGCATTGGTGATTTTTTTGTGCCTAGAAACACACCTGGCGCACAACCTTCTTTAGAGGCAATTGGGTGGAATAAGGAGGTGCATGAGCATGCAGATGTTGCTTGTGCCGATTTTTGGTACTTCAACAACATCCCTTTCAATGTGGCAAGCTCACCTTACTGGCAAACTTTGGTGACCGTATTGACGGTTGTAGGGAAAGGCTACAAGGCGCCTTTGCGCAAAGACTTGAGTGGGAGGTTAGTTTATGTTATTTAATTTATGTTTTCTAAGTTTAATTTATGATTAATTTAAGCTTATTTTTTTGTTTACAGATTAAAATTGTGTACTTAATTAATAATTTCACTTTGTACTTGTAGGTTGCTTTCTAATGCAACTAAAAGGGCAAGGGCAGCGATAGAAGAACAGAGAGAAGAATGGTAAAAATATGGCTGCACTATTCTTTCTAATGGGTGGACGGATGGAAAAAACTGTACCATCATTAATTTTTTGGTTTCTTGCAAAAATGAGGTGGTGTTCTTGAAATCCATGGATGCCTCCAACATAGTAAAAAATGCAGAAAATTTGGCTAGAATGTTGGAGCAAGTGTGCATGGAGGTTGGGCTTGAAAATGTGGTGCAAATCATAACTAACAATGCAGCGGCATATGTGGCAGCAGGAAGAATCCTCCAAGATACACCACACAATTTTTTGGACACCATGTGCTGCCCATGTGCTTGACTTTCTTTTGGAGGACATAGGCAAATTAGATTGGGTCACACCGATTGTAGAGGATGGAAGGAGGATCACAAAATATATCTACAATCACCTTTGGGTTCTTAACTTGATGAGGGAGCACACCAAAGGGAGAGAATTGGTGAGACCCGGTGTGACAAGGTTAACGTTGCAAAGCATTCTTGGTGCATTAACGACTTTGAAACAAATGGCTGTGAGTCAAGCATGGGTAGACTCACCTTATTCGAAGAAGCCGGAAGGAGAAAGACTTCGAAACATTTTCTTCGACCCCCTCTTTGCACAAAGAGCAATAGAGATTGTGAAGGTAACTTCAAAACTTTGAGTTTGAATCTAAATTCAAATTGAACATTTTTCTTAAAGTTAATGTCCTTCATTGCAAATTTGTAAATTACTAAATTGTAACTCTAATCTTTTTTTGCATTTTTAAATTTATATTGTAGGTGTTAGAGCCCTTGGTTAGAGTGCTCCGCTTGGTGGATGGGGATCAAACCCTAATGGGTATCTTTATGAGGCCATGGATAGGGCCAAGTAGGCTATTAGAAATTATTATAAGGGGGACAACCTCAAATTTGATCCCATTTGGGAGATTATTGACAGGAGGTGGAACAATCAATTCCACCAACCTATCCATTCAACAGGGTACTTCTTGAACCCCTGTTTCTTCAATTCAGGCACCTATATAGATCCTACTGGAGAGGTTATGGAGGGCCTCACTACTTGGATTCAATGGATGACAGCCACGCTTGACGAGGCAGACTGCATTGTTAATGAATTGCAAAGTTATAGGGAAAAAAGGGGTGTGCTCTTCTCTTCAGACTTGGAAAAGAGAGCAGTAACTAGGCTGCCACCAGGTATAAAATTTGAAATTTACAAGTTACAAAAATGAAAAATTGATAATTAGAAGTTACAAGTTACAAATTGCAATTTTCTAAATCTTTTTTATTTTTTTATTTTTTTATTGTAGATGTTTGGTGGACAAATTGGGGTGGAAAAACCTCAAATCTTCAAAAATTTGCCCTCCGTGTCTTGAGCCAGCCTTGTAGTTCGTCCAATTGTGAGTGCAATTGGAGCTTGTTTGAGGCCATCCATACAAAGAAGAGGAACAAACTTGCTCAAAAACGCCTCAATGACCTTGTCTATATGCAATATAATCTTCGATTGTGCAGAAGAAAGGTAGAGGAAATATCATATGATGATCCAATTGATTTGGATGAGATAGATCCATACAGTGATTGGACAGGGCGAGAGGAGCAACCTCCATTGTTTACTGAGGATGAGATTTATGATTTAGAGCGACAAGCAATGGAGGAGGGTGGATTTACATTCTCATTGGATGACCTTGAGGATGACCCTGAGGAGGAGTCATTACTAGTGCCACTACTAGCAACTGCAGGAGGATCTACATCCAGGATGGAGCTTGAGGAGCCACAGGCATAGTAGGAGCAGAGTCCTACGATTACACCCTCTCCCGGTCCCTTATTGAGATCTAGACATGGGAAGAGGAAGATGCGATTGATGTGAATTTGTAAAAACTGAAATATATTAATGTTTATGTAGTATTTACTTTTAGTTTTACAAAAACAATTTGCTATTTTCATTTTGTTTTAGACTATTATCATATCAGCGCATTGAGCATTCCACATGAGGATGCCATTTTGTATCCAATTTTCTTTCAAATCAATCAAATACATCTTGTTTCTTATATGTACTCATATATTGACTCATTGGTGCATCTTAGCTTTGAATTTTGCAAAAAAAAGGCGTATTTAGTGAAGTTTAAGCAATTTTTTAAGTTGCCGAGTTTTTTGCTAAGTTTTTTTTGAACCGTGTTTTTCGGGCTTGCCGAGTATTCCAACTATGAACAAGGCAATCATGTGAATTGACTATTCAATCAGGGTTGGTGCCATAACTGACACTCTCACCTCCAAAATGTATATTTATTCAAGCATAAGCGTCCAACTTCATTATTCTTTGGAGGTTGAAGCTAAAAGCAGATATTTTTCTCTCCAATTCCTTTTGAAGGATCTAACAGAGGCCATTTTTCAGTGTTCTTCACAGTTCTAGGTTCAGGTTGCATAGAGGAATAGTTTTTCATACTCCATCTTTCCAATATGTTCTTGCTAGGAATTCATCAGATTGGGTTTATACAGAGGCGTTTTTTCTTGAGGATTGACAGAGGCAATTTATAACTTCTATCTTCTCCCCCTCACATTTCTTCTATCCTTGTCTTAGATTTTCTCTTGCATGTCCAGGCAAAATACATTTTTTCACAGATCTGATCAAGTGGGTTTGTTCAACACAAAATTGGCAACAAAACCCACGTGCCAGAGTTTTCCAGAGAAATTGCCTCGCCGCCCCCATATTTTAGGGTTTTTGTAAAAAGTCATCCTTTTCAAAAACTGAGAAACTGGGTTTGCTTAGCACAGAGGCGCCATTGCCCCCTACAACTTCTATCCTGACGGGTTGTTGCATGTCAAAGGAAAAGTCACTTTTTTGAATTTCTGACGTTCTGGGTTCATTCAACAAGATATTCCCAACAAAACTCATGTCTCATACATTTTTCGGAAAAATTGCCCTCTAAGAAGCTATTTTTAGCCTCACTAGAAAAAGTTGCCCGAACATATCTGTGTTTACAGTCAACAGTCTAGTTTTTCAGAATGCAATTCTCCCAAGTTGAATTCAAGACCAAATCAGTCTTGCTTCATGATTTTCTGAAAATGGTTGACACCAAACACGCCCAAAAGTTGACAATCTAACAAGCGTAGACACTCAAAGTCCATGGATTCCATATGTGTTCGTACCTCGTGTATCTGATAGCCTTCCAAGGCCAGTTTGGAGGGTTGAATACCGTTGGAACTCTGGGTGTGCAACAAGTTCATGAGCAACTAGAGTGTTCACAATCAAACTTTGTGGTTTCATCATGCAATGCGCTTCCATTGAGAAAAATCAAGAAAAGCATCAGAAGTAGAAAGCTGCAGAAGAAATAGAGGTCATCACTCCAGTTACGGAGCCGCCGGAGTTACCTGTCAATGAACTGCCAGTTAAAGTGTGCAGACATTTCCAAGTTTGCTCAAGTTGCTGAAAAGCAGTGAATTGATAGTTAAGGCATGTGACGATCTCTAGATGATGAGGCAATTAACAGTTTCTTGGAGGAGATGATTGCTCAGGGAGTTAACCAGTGAACTGTCAGTTAGGACGTCCCACCCATCCAAAGATGACATTTGACACAGGAGTTTACTTGATGCCTCTTTCCAAGTTAACTCGTCCCACCAGTCGTGCATGTCTATTGTTGGAGACATGTACATATGGAGTTCTAGTTTAGTTTAAAATCAGTTAACTGAAGTAGTTTTCCAGTTAACTGATAGGTTACTTGCATTTAGACATAGGAATAAATCTTGCTGATTGGCAAGAACTGCATGTTAACTCAAGGAGATTTTAGGGTTCTCTACTCCTTTGAGCTTCTATAAATCAGAGCAACCTTGCTCATTATTGTTTAACTTTTATTACTACACAAAATTGTTGTGCCGTTAAGCCATCAAGCTTGCAAGTCAATATCTGTTCACTCTTTGTTTGAGAGTTGTTTGGTTGATCGCATTTTGTATGATTTCGTACCATTTGCTGTCCCGAATATTTGTAATCGTTGATCGAGTTTGAAGAAATAAATCAAAAGAGCAATGAGCCTTCGAGGGAATTTAGAGATTAGGATTATCATTTAATGTTGTTTCTAGTAATCTTCATTTTAGTCTACACCTCAAACAGAGCACCTCGCCTCCTTGGGAATTTTGAGATCTAGATTGCCATTCGATAATGTTTCCAATAACATTTATTTTAGCCTACGCCTCGGATAGAGCACCTCGCCTCCTTGGAAATCCTGAGATATAGTTTATTGTCAATCATTCCCAATTGCTCCTGATTCCTCTTGCTTTGTTTTTCTTGAGGAGATAGGATAGATATTAAGTTTTAGCCTAGTTGTAGTTGAGATCTACGAACCCAAAAAAAACCTCAGCTGCAATGCAAACGGTTTTATAACCTTGTGCCTCTACCAGCTGAGTAAAAAAGATAGGAACTTAGATTACTTTACTTTTTACGCATAACAGCAAAAGAGGGAGCTTCCCCTCCTAATTTGAAGAGCAGTTAATATTGTGCATAGTTGTTCGTTGCCAATACGCACTCCAGAGGTGCGAATTGTAATGCCAACATTTTTGTTATTTTTAAATTTGATTCTCCAAAATGGGGCGCACCAATAAGGGAGTCGACCTCATCATAAAAGAATTAATTTGCAAATTTTAACTCGTTAATGAGGGTTCCGACCCTTAGAAATTGTTGGTGTTTTAATTCACACCTCTAGAATGCGAATTAGAAACAGACAGCTATGTGCAATAACCTGCTCTTCAAATTAGGAGGGGAATCTCCCTCTTTGATGACGTTGCTCAAAAGAAAGTAAACTAAAACTAATTTGCCTATCTTTTTGGTTCAGCTAAGAGCACAAGGTTATAAAACTCAAACCTGTAGCTGAGATTTTCTGTTTTGGAATTTCAACTACGACTAAGCCTACTCTAATGACATTTCTAACTTCTCAAGTAAATACAGAGCAAGAGAGTTAGAAATGGACAAGGAAGGATTCTCTGACAAAATACTTAAATAAACTCTTTTTCAACACACATCTACTCACTTTCAATGCAAGCTGAAATTAAGATCATATAAGCATAACACAATAAACAAAAATCTGAGACTTTATATCATGGCAACAAAGCATGCACACGACTTTATTTCTCAAATTTCTGGAACAAAGATTACACTAAACACATGCACGGAACAAGAACTTGCAGCTAAAAGAGACTTGCAAACTTGTTCTTACACAAAGAGAACAACAACTAACAACTTGCTGGCTAAAAGAGACTCAACAATTTGCTATCATAAGCACAATTGAACAACACTCAATTACAATAGAAGGCACTAATAGGCTCAGCGTTTGTTATCACAAGCATGGTTGAAAATAAATGAGCAAGGCTGCTCTTATTTATAGGCAAGCAAAGGAGTAGGGAACCCTAAAATCTCCTTGCTTTTACAACTATGACTTGCTCAGCAAACAAGCTTTATTTCTAAAACAAAAAGAAGATAACATCTAACCACCTAAGAAAGTAGGAAAAGCAGGAAATGCGAACTATTACATTTTATTTTCTTTCTCTTTTTCAAAGAATAGACAAGAATTGTTCTGAGAATAGAAAGAAAGCGGAAAGAAAGCTTCTGGAAGAAAGCTGCTTTAAATCTCGATCACATCTGCCAAAAAGCTGGAAAGTGTGTCCCTATCAGGTGCATCAATACTATCAATAGCAAAGTTTTGTTTTTCCAAGATTTCTTCACCATCTGTGATTGATCTCAGGAAATCTTCAACCTCATTGGCCGCTTTCTTGAACTTTGTTGACATCATGGAAATGTGACTTGGAAAAGTCTTATGTTTTTCTTTCATCCACTTCTACGCAATCTTCTTGTTGTATTTGTCCTTGTGCATCTCCCAGATCCTCTCACATTCTCCTTTAGAAATAGTTACACTTTTAGGCCAAGCGGGAATTGAAAAACATTTCTCAATCATGTCAAAGTTTCAAACTGCAGATCACTCTGCCATCTACTAACTAGATCTCCCATGTCACCGGATTGTAATGCTTGATGCAAGAGATTACAAATTCGAGACTCTGAACTGAAATAGGAATTGACGCTGTTGCGAGGAGTCTAGAGTCTCCTAGGTTTCTGATTGCAGTGTTACCCGCACTCTCCAAAGCATGTAGGTCGAACACCGACTTGATGTGATGCAAGTCCGTCTCAGCTGTTTTGATGAAGTCGTGGTAGAGAGCTGATTTGGTCTTGAAATCATTAGGAGTGTATTCCATTCTGAAAACCTTGAAGAATTATAAACTCGTCTATGTTCAGACAAGTTTTGCACAACTTTCTATTTTTAGAATGCTGATTTTTCTTCTTCAAATGGACAATTTTTTCGAAATTTTTCTAAGATATGGGTTTTGCTCAGAATTTCATTTCAAGAAGACCCAGATTGTCCGTTTTTGAAATTTTTGAGGGTAGACTGAAAAAGTAGCAAACTCTAATTTCTTCAAATTTTCACGAAAAAAAGCTAGCACCTGGGTTTTGTTCAGAACAAAATTTGGAATGAACCTAGTTGATTAGATTTAAAAAATACTGAGGGCTGATTGAAAAAGCAGCAAACCCTAGAATCTGAAATTTTTCTTGAAAAAAGTTGTGCTATGGGTTTTCTTCAGAAGATTGTTTCAAGAAGACCCAAATGATCAAAATTTGAAAACTCTGATGATTTCTTTGACATGCAAGGAAAAGGCAGCTGCTGCAACTTGAAAATTCTCTTCAAAAATTCTTCAGAATGATGAGATGAAAAGACCCAGATCACTAAAATTTGAAAATCTTGACCTTCTTCAAAAATTTGATGTTCTGGATTAAAAAAACATGAAAAAGAAAGGTCTTATGTTGCTGGTCTTAAAATTAATGAAAAATTTCTGAAAAATCAGCAAATTGAAGCTTTAAATATTGGAAAGGAAAACTTCGAAGTTGCTGCCCCTCTTCAATTTGGACGCCACCTGCAAGAAATAATGAAAATTGAATGATAAAAGCCTCTTAAATAAGCTCTAGGCTTGAGATAACTCTACTTTCTTTTTGCTTTTATCATTCAAACCCTAAAATCTTCTTGCGCATTGAACTTGGACATTTTCCTTCAACTTACAACTTCGCAAATTTTGAAAAATTGGCTAAGGGAAGGCAACTTGGGCGCCCTTCTTGGCTAGAGGCACTAACTTTCTCCAAACTTAGTCATTTCTTGAGTTTTTTTTTAACTTTTTGTCAATTTTGAACTCTGGTTTGATCTTGATCTTCGGCTTCCAGATTGATTCGGTGGTCGAGCTAAATGTTTCATCGCGAAGCCTGACTGATTCTGAGAAGATCATTCTGGAGGCACCCTCAGCTAAAAACTTTGTTTAGACCTTCAAAATCACAGGCGCCCATCTCCTTCTGGGGCGCCCAACCTTCACAGTGTTAGCCATTTTTTCATTCTTCATTTTCTCCATGTTTCCCTTTGATCCTCTGATGAATCCTCAATTCCGGGAGTTAGACTGATCAGATCGGTTGGGTGACTGTTTCGTTGGATAGCTTGGTTGAATCTAACAAGGTGATCATGGGCGTTGCAACTGCAAAATCCATCATTTCAGGCTTCAAAATCTTGGGCGCCTATTCTATCCAGGGGCGCCCATCTCAACCAGACTTGACCATTTTTCAGGTTTCTTCATCAACTCCTCTCCACAGATGATCTTGTCATTTCAGATGATCCGGAGCTCAGATGGATTGACGGCTAGACTCGTTACGAAGTTGAGAAGATTCTGAGAGGGGTCTTCTAGGAATGCTATCTCCTGAAAGCTGAATCTAAGGCATCAAAATCTTGGGCCCTCTGGCAAGTTGGGGCGCCCAACTTCACCAAAGTTAGAATATTTTCTGTATCTTTCACCTTGCTTTTGGCTTTTGACATTTTACTCTTGCTTCTCCCTTTGTTTAGCCTTCGACATCTAATGACTGCCAACTCTGATTGACGAGCTGATGGTTGCGTTGAAAAGCTTAATCAAATTTGAAGAAGACATGTTGGAGGCCCCTCTGGAAAATTCATCCATTCAGGTCCTCAAAAACTCTGGCGCCTATCTCCTTCTAGGGCGCCCAACTCCTCCAGACTTAGCCATTTTTTCTTCTGATTTCATCTTCAAACTTAAACCTTCATTCTATACCTTTAGCTTGATCTGGATTTTCTGGAGATTGACAAGTCCAATGATCTGACGAAGACATACGTTGCAAAGCTGACTATTTTGAAGAGATTGAGCTCATCGGTGTTGGCGTAAAAACTAACACCTCTGGAGTGCAAGTCGGTACAGACAGCTATGCACACTACGTAATGAGTGGTCTTCAAATTAGGAGGGGAAGCTCCCTCGTAGTGCTGGAATGCGTGGAAAAGAAAAGTAATCTAAGTCCTATCTTTTTGTTCTCAACTGAAGGAGGCACAAGGTTAAGAAAACCAAGAACATTGCAACTAAGGATTTTTTGGTTTCGCAGATCATTAACTACAACTAAGCTAACTACTTTAAATCTATCGAGTTTCCTCAAGAAAATAGAGCATGAGGAAATGGAGCAGGAATGTTCTATACGATAAACTTCAGGTACAGATTCACAACGTGAAGGCAAGGTGGCACAACTATTTGCTTGGCTGGGAAGAAGTTCATTGGAAACGACAAATATACGATAAACCGGGTACAGATTCACAACGTGAAGGCAAGGTGGGCACAACTATTTGGTCTTTTGAATAGGCTTATTAGAAACAAAACATAAAGGATAGCCAACTAGGATAGTAAATTGCATAGGTGAAACACGCATACAATCCACGATCAAACTAGCCACTATATCTAACTAAGATGAGCATTCACCATAATAACTGCATGAAACCCGAGTGGCATAACAATTCATTATGATAATAAAAACTCGTGAACAGATACAAAATAAGCAATATTACAGGCAAGGTAGGCACAACATATATTACTCTCGTGCAAAAGTTAATTACAAATGAGCAAAAACTCTTATTTATAGACATCAAAAGGTGTAGGGAACCCTAAAATCACCTTGAGTCAACTACAGTCTTGCAATGCATGCAAGATTTATTGCTAAACCCTAATAAAGCAAACTATATAGTTAACTGGAAAACTACCATCAATTAACCAAAACAGGACTCAACTGAACTGGACAAGTGCATGCATGCATGTCCTTGTTGAAATAAAAATAACTGATAACTAACATCATTTAACTACTCCTAATTGAAAGTCCAAACTCTTGCGAAGATATCTCCAAGGATGAGATGTGCATGCATGAAATCAACAAGAAGAACTCAAGACTGAAAGTCGAGTTAACTGCTGCTCTTGACTCTACCCTTGAAACTAACTGTAGGTCACAACTGGCGGATCACTCCAGATCATCACGGTCTAACATCTCGTCCAGGAACTGATTGATTGCCTTATCCACTGGGCCTTTGACACTGGCCACGATAATAATTTGTCTACTCAACTCCCTGTCACTATCTCTGATTGCTCGCATGCATTTTCTGACCTCTTCAGTTGCCTTTTTGAAACTAGCTGTCATCACTGATATGTGATCTAACTTAGACGCCACAGGATCTCCATCAAGATATCACAAACAAGCTTCTGGAACTCAGTTTGCATAGCCTCAAGATCAGCGTAGGTACTATCTTCACGAAGATAATGGCACAAGATCTGAGTGACTTTGGCAGCTCCGTAAATGGAGTAATGACCTCTGTTCCTTCTGCAGCTTAACGCTTCTGATGTTTTTCTTGATCCTTCCCAATGAAAGAGTGTTGCATGATGAAACCACGAAACTCGACCGCGAACACTTTGGTTGTGAGAAATACACGCGAACTTGCTGCACACGCAGAATTCCAATGGTGTCCAACCCTCTAAACTAGCCTTGGAAGGCTATCAACTATACGAGGTGGACTTGAGTGACTAAGCTTGTCAACTCTTTGGATGCGCTTGATACAAATTAGTGTCAGCTTTTTTGATGAAATCATGGATTAAGACCGATTTGGTCTTGAATTCAGTCTGCATGAACTGCCTTATGAAAAACTTGCCCATTGACTGTAAACACGGCTATATTTGGACAACTTTTCCGAAAAGGCTGAAAAAGCTCTGGACAAGGCTATAAAAGTAGCTCGTGGCGGGAAAATTTTCGAAATTTTTTCTGAAATGTGGGTTTTGTGCAAAATCAAATTCTAAGCAAACCCAAATCAATAAAAAATCGAAAAAGTGAGTTTTAGCTAGGCATGTAGAGGTTTTTTCAGTTGAGAACTGTAGGGGTTTTAGAGCTTGCTCGGGGCAATTTTTAACTAGAAAATCTGGAATATGGGTTTTGTGCAGAATGGAATTCTAAGGCCACCTAGTTAGTTCGATTTTGAAAAATATGTGTTTCTGACCCACATGCAAAGGGATTTTTCAGAAAAAAGCACAGAGCTTTAGAATGAAGGCTACAAAGCAATTTTCTCAAAAAAAATCTAAGACATGGGTTTTGCTGTTGTCGCTGAAGTATGTGAACCTAGATGATCAAACTCTGAAAATTTTGCCGTTTTCTTTGACATGCGAAGAATACCTAAGAGAATAGAAAAAATTGGACAGAAGATAGAAGTTTGTTTTTGTTTTTTCAGCTTCTGTAGAAAATCGCCTATGCTTGACTGAGATTTGATGAAACTTGCATGCAAATGAAAAATGAAGTCTGGAACATCCTTCCTCTGAACAAACTGAATCCGTTGCTACGAAGAACACTGAAATCTGACACCTGTAGCACCTTCAAAACCTTGTTTGCTCAAGAAAAACGTATTTCTCTTTGCTTGGGATGAAGAATAATGGATGCCTAAGTCTGAATAAATAAGTTTTCTCATCAAAGGCGTGGTAAATGCATGCAAAATCTAAAAATGGCCCTTGGCTTATGATTGGACCTCAAAAATCCACGCCTAGCCTGTGATTGGCTGTCAAAACAGTTAACTGTATGCACTAAATAAAGCGCCACCTTATAAAATCATCATGATTGGACCATAAAATATTTGACTTGGTCCTGATTGGGCTTTGAAAAGTTAACTGAATGTTGAAATAATCCCTAAAAAGGTGCCACCCTTCATGGAACTGAAACATGCAATTCAATTAACTGACATGCATGCATAAAATCGCCAATTTTAACAATCCCTTTGAAAATCGAATTTCAAATATTAAAATAATATTAAAAATCCCACCATTCATGGGCGCCACCCTTCATGGGTTCAAAAAGTCAACCTTTGACTTTTGGCATCTCTTTTCAGACTTAGCCATTTTCCATGAAAATTGTATTTTGAACCTCTTTGGAGCCTCTGTTCAATCTTTGACACTGATTGACTGGCTAGCAGATACAACGCAGAGCAGGACAAAACTGATCAAAACACTCCTTGAGACTGCAAACCACAAAACTAAGATCTAAGGGCTCAAAAATCCAAGTGCCCTTTGCAAAAGCTGCGCTTTTTCTCAAACTCGGTCAAATTTTCTACATCTTCCTTCTGTAAGAAGGGAAAACTGAATCCTTCATAACTTTTGTCTGACAGAGTTTCAGGACTAGATAACTGGCTCACTGCGGACCTAACTTCATTCCACACAACAGTTTCAAGAGAGAACTTCCTCTGAAAACATCATTTGGGGGTTGAAAATCAAGGGCACCTTTTGAAAAATGTGCTCTTTTCATCCCAAAGATAACCATTTTCCAAACTGGCCAAAATATCACTAAAACCCCGGCTATAGGTTGCTGAGTCAACTTTTGATCTGACGGAGACATGCAATAGAGAGATGAATGCAACACAGACATGATGAATACCTGAGATCATCAAAATAAGGCATTAAAGGCTCCAAAAGCTCAAGCGCCTTTTTCAAAATGTGCTCTTTTGCTTTTGCCTCAATATTTTGACCAAGATTTAACCTCGCGTTTGACCTTTGGCTTAGGCAATTCAACAAATCAGATTCACCCACTGATGGATGCATTGCATAGCCTGAGCAAATGGGGGACAAACATCCTAGGTGTCATTTGATCAAAAACCTTCATTTGACCCCTCAAAAAGATGGGCGCCTTTCTCAAAAGCTGCGCTTTTGCTTTCAATGTTGGTCATTTTTCACCTTCCCCGTTTCTCGCTGAATTCCTCGTAACGAGTGTTGAACGTATCTTTTAGGCTGGCTGGATAGCTCATCGCAAAGCTGACAGTATTCCTGACAAATCCTCCTGGAAGTGACAAGTCTCAAAACTGACATTTGGGCTTCTAAAAACTAGGGCGTCCTTAGCCTCCAAGGGCTCTGGTGCGCTCTAGAGTTAGAATTTTTTTGATGATTTTCATCCCGACTAAAAATCTCCTCCAAGACGAAGCATTACTTAGCACTTATCTCGCCGCAGATTCTCCATTTGAGCGTTTTAGGTTTAGATTTCAACATCTGACATTTGGCCATCTGCCATTGATGACTCCAAAAATCTCATTTCTCCAACTGAAAAAATGAAAACTACCCACCAGACTTAGACTGAGTTTTAACTGAATCTAACTTCACCATTGTGATCGTGAAGCAGAATAAGCCAATCAAAACAATTTTCAGTCAATTATGACAAGTTTCAATTTTTAGGTTTTCGGGGCTTGAAACAGGGGCTTGAAAAACCCTAATTTTCAAAATTTCCAAATTTTACCAGTATCTTCTAGACATCAAACTGACACAAAGTCCATACCTGACTTGCCCAAAAACAATGTTTTGACCTCATTTTAACAAGGTTAAGACTCTATTAGCAAAATGCCTTGATGAAGCAAAAATTTAGTTTGGGTACAACATTAGGCTGCGTCTGGTGATCATGTTGGATACTTACGGCATAGGAGAATCCGAGATTCTCCGTGTTTTTGTAGACCAGTGACTTATCAGTTGGGCATATGGAGTCAGGACTTTCCCTAATCACCTAAACTTAACAACCTAATCACCTAAAACAAGATTACCTAAATCACCTAAAACACCACATAACATCACAAAACGGGGAAACACAATACTACATAACGATAAAGCAAAAAAATAAAAATAAAAAATTAAAGAAAATTCACTCCACCCCCGAAGAGATGAAGTGCTTTGGATATTGTCTGCTGCATGGCAGCAGGAAGAACCTCCCACCAACGTTGTTTCTACTTGAAAGGCTTCACTTCTCTTCTGATGGGAATTGCGGGAGGCAATCCCTCTGGGATGAAGATTCTTAGGTATTTATATATCCATGCAAAGGTACTCTGACAAAAATCAGAATATGATGCAAATGGGAAATCTAATACCCCGAAGGTATTAGTTCTGCTGTAGTCCATCCTCGGGATGTTGGATTCTTCAAATCAGTTGATCAAGTTCCAAACTCGATTTTTGTAATGTCGTAGGTGATCTTTTCTGACCTGATAATATCCTTTGACCGACTCATCGATCAGCTCTACATCACCTTTAACACATAGGAATTTGATTCCCATGCCTTCGGCATCTTTGAGGCCTTGCAAAAGCACCTCTTTTTCTACTTCAGTGAATTCCAATTGCAGGCAATGTGCAACTGGGTTCAATTGTTCTTTAGGGGAGATGATCAATTCCCTTGCTTCTAAAATTGTATTTAAACAACCTCCATCAAACTGTATTGTCCATGACTTTGTCTCCTCTGTCGGTCTCTTTTCAAAACAAGCAATGTTCTGGTTTTCAGTTTCTATCTTTGACAGAGTCACATAATTACTAGGACCCGTTTCAGGCTTTGCTTATGCTGGAATAGACGACTTGAGCACTCCTGCTTCTTTGCAACCTTGAGAATCTGATCTAATTCTTTTGGATGGTCCTGAAGATATTCCAGTTGAGAGATTTGTACCTTGGTCTTCATCATGGAAGCTACGATGTCAAAATTTGTTGAAGACGTCTCTTGAGCAACTGGCATAGTAATCTCATGTGAAGATTTGGGTTTGGAAGTGAGAGGCACTTCTTTACCCTCTTTGTTTGATTTCCGCCTTTTTTCTTCTTCTTTCTGTGCTTTGAAGTGGTACGCACGTGTAAACACAGGAGGAGCGTACTGACGATATTCTTCTTCTTCTTGTTCATGATTAACGGGTTCTTTATCAAAGTATCCCGTAGTGGAGTCGCCATTGAAGTTGCCCGTCTGTGGTAAGATAACATTCGAACTTGGGTATAGGTACAAAACTCGAACTAGGAGCAGCTTCAGTGTATCCCATGATTTGGATCATTCTAGACATCAAACTGACACAAAGTCCATACCTGACTTGCCCAAAAATAGCATTTTGACCTCACTTTAACAAGGTTAAGACTCTATTTAGCAAAATGCCTTAATGAAGTAGAAATTTGGTTTGGGTACAACAATCAGAAAACCCTAACTGCTGAGTTTGACCTTTCAAAAGACTGGGCGCCCCTAGGCACCTGCGGCGCCCAAAGTTCCTAGACTTGAAATTTTCCTGAAATTGTCATGGTTTTCCTTTTGTCTTCTGGTTGAAACCTCTCCGTTTGATCTTGAATTCCGAGTGATTGGTTGATCTGATAATGGTGCTGCCAGACTTGCTGCGGAGCTGGGAAGAATCTGAACAACTTTTTCTTGGAGCACAAACCCTAATTCCACCATCTAATCCCCTAAAAAGTTGGGTGCCTATCTCCTTCTGGGGCGCCCATGGCTGGCAGACTCAGTCATTATTTTGTAGTTTTCACCTTTATCCTTCATTCCTCGTGCACGTTCATCATCTCATCTTTTGTTTAGTGCTTGAACGTTGAATCTAACACCTGGCAGCTGACTGGCCTCCATTGATGACTTTTGAAGCTCTTGAAATGCTTTCTGATATTTAAAAAGCAGAATAGGGCCACTAGGGTGAAACTGATCGTTTTGTGATTCTGACTGCACCAGCCTGATGAGAAAGTGTTTTGAGCCAATCAAAATTAGTTTGAACCTTGGCGGACAAACTTTCTATTTTTAGAAAGTTTTGCCAGCATTCGTTTCGAAAGAAACCCTGAAAACCCAGAAATAGTTACTATTTTTAGAAAGTTTCTAAAAATAGCAAATTTTCCTCAAAAGTAGGGATGAAAAACTTCGATTTGGGTTTTGTAGATTAGGTCGCTCTGAGCAGACCCAGATCGTCAAATTTTGGAAATTTCCAGTTTTTACCCCTCATGCAAGACATGCAAACCCCAATTTTGACCTTTGACAAATTTGACAAGACTTTTACTCATTTCTTCAAAATGCCTAAGTGCAGCAAAAATCTTAATTTGGGGTGCAACAGAAACAATACAATTTTATTTAATTTTTATTTCAACTCCAATCTGCCATCAGCAAATACCTTCTTCAACACACCCTCTTGGCCTTCAAATATCTTTGACATCAATGACAACAATTTCCAACATTCCTTCAAGTCTTTGTACATCCATGCAAATATGTCCTTGTTGTTAGTTTTCTAACCAGATTTAAATTAAGCAGAAATAAAACAAATCTGAATTATATAACATAGCATATACCCTGGGAAAACCCTCCTTCTGTAGGGAGAAAAACCCAACAACAATATATCACTTATATATTGAATAAATGAGCACCAACTTGCTTTACAATATGGCCAAATACAAGGCCGATATGATGCACTGATTACAGCACCCCTCTAGATGCAATTTGAACAAACAATAATGACTTCTCTCAATGTTGATCTCCTTGAAGCAATAAATCGATCTGCTGAAGATATTGAACTCCACTCAGAATTCTTGCGAACTTGTCTTGAACTTAATTGAATGTCAAATGAAGGTAAGACGCCTTGTATTTATGCACATCAAAGTGACTCTTCATGAGAGGTCGGCCTTATTCAAGGAGATGCGACTTTTACAAGAGGTGGTGAACTCTTAATTAAAGTCAGCCATCATAAATAAAATATAGATTACAATTTAAAGAGAGAGGCGCCACTTCACTTTGGATGCACTCAAATAAATAAGTATAGCCTCTTGCTTTATTTATTTGATTAGCTTATTCTTTACATTGGGCGAAGGATAACACCCCCCGCTAACATCAACACTCCCTCTTAGCTAGGGATGCATCTTTTCAGATTTTCATGTCATAGAGTGTCTCAACATGACACCCACAATGGCTACACCCATTTGTGGAAAAGAGTTTATCATGGAGTCACTCAACGTGATATTGTCGTTGAGTCACTCAACATGACGTCCACCATGGCTACTCCCATGTGTGGAAAGAAACATGTGCACAAGTGTCCATCACGGAGTCACTAAACATGATGTCATCATGGAGTCACTCAACATGACGTCCATCATGGCTACTCCCATGTGTGGATAAACACAAGTACAAAGGATTCATCACAGAGTCTCTCAACATGATGTTGTCTTGTAGTCTCTCAACATGACATCCACCATGGCTACTCCCAAAGGGTGGAAAGAACCACATCTCCGTCTCAGAGATGAACAAGGGCTTTCACCTCAAATTTCTCCGTCTCAGAGAAAAATGCATTATAGCAGATAACAAAGATCACTGATGCTGAGTCTCCCTCTTAGCAATGGCTTCATTCTCCACAACTCCAAGCTTGTCTTGAAAGTGTACAAACTTTACTCTGGAGAGAGGCTTGGTGAGAATATCAGCCGTTTGTTCATCAGTGCAAATATACCGGAGTTGAATTGCTTTTCGTAACACCATATCTTTGATGTAATGATATTTGATCTCCACATGTTTTTTTCTTTCATAAAACACTGAATTGTCAGATAGCTTCACACAACTTTGATTATCACAATGAATAACAATCGGCTCCAATGATTGTCCAAACAATTCTGCAAGGAGCTTCCGAAGCCACACTGCTTCTGAAGCTGCTACACATGCTGCAATATATTTGGCCTCTGCAGTGCTTAGTGCCACTGAAGACTGTTTCTTGCTACACCAAGAAATCATGGCAGACCCCAAGCTAAAGCAACATCCAGAGATGCTCTTTCTGTCAGCTACACTCCCAGCCCAACCAGAATCAGAATAGCCTTGTAACTTTAGTTCTACACTGGAAGTATATCTCAAGCCGTATCCTATTGTGCCACGCAAGTATCTCAAGATATGTTTGGCTGCAACTAGATGAATTTTCCTTGGTTCACACATGAACTGACTGAGAGCACTCACTGCATAGCAAATGTTTGGTCTAGTATTGACTAGATACATCAATGATCCAATCAATTGCCTGTACATGGTGGGATCTACCAGATTTGAACTAGCTGCAGACTCACTCAACTTCTTCAAATTTGTTTCCATCGGTGTAGACATAGATTTGCAATTTATAATCCCAAATCTCTTCAAGATATCTATGGTATATTTCCCTTGACTTAGAATAATCTCATTCGGTCTCTGCCACACTTCCAATCCTAGAAAGTAATGCATAAGACCTAAATCCTTCAACTCAAACTCAGAAGCTAACTCCTTGCATTTGATAATGAGATATTTTGCTCCAGTAAGAAATAAATCATCAACATAAAGAACCAAGATTAAAGCCTCACCATCAACTACCTTGAAGTAAAGATTTGAATCTGCATCATTCTTGGAGAATCCCAAGCTCATCAAGTATCGATCAATCCTCTCATACCAAGCACGAGGAGCCTGCTTAAGGCCATATAAAGCCTTCTTCAATCTACAAACATGAGACTCTTTCCCATGAATCACAAAGCCATCTGGTTGCTCAAAGTATACTTCTTCAATCACACCATTAAGGAATGCTGTCATTATGTCCATTTGGTGTAGCTTCCATCCCTTAGCTGATGCAATCGCAATAATAGTCCCGATAGATGTATAACGAGCAACAGGGGCAAATGTCCCCTCATAATCTATTCCCTCTTTCTGAGAGAATCCTCTAGCCACAAATCTTGCTTTGTACTTCTCAATGCTCCCATCAACCGCATGCTTGATCTTGAAAAGCCACTTGGAATATACAATTGATTTTCCTTCAAGTCTAGGTACAACATTCCAAACATCATTGTTGATAATGGATTGATATTCTTCTGTCATAACATCCCTCCATTCTTGTTGATTAGATGCTTCCTCAACACTGGAAGGCTCAAACTCAATGATATGACTCATCAATGCTACATAGCTTGGAAACTTCTGTGGTCTCTTGCTTTCTCTGAATGTGCCTCTAGGAGCTGCATACTTCTCTGCATCTTGCATAGTTTTTCTGGCCCATACAGGTCTCTTTCGTCCTATAGCAATGTCTCTCAGACCATCAATAGGTTCTATGGGATCAACTGGATCACTAGCCTCTTCTGGTTCAGTAGACTCCCTCTGAATCTCAAGAGTATGAACAGGATAAATGTCCATATCCTTGGGTGTCTCTTGTTCTTCACTATCTATCTCCATGTAAGAACCTTTAGATCTTTTGAATGCAACCTCTTCTTCAAAAGTAACATCCCTGCTTATCTCAATTTGTTTCTGTCCAGGAATGTAGATCCTGTAGGCCTTAGAAGTTTCACTGTAGCCCACAAATATTCCTTTATTGCCCAATGGTTCTAACCTAGATCTCTTATCTTTAGGCACATGAATATACACAGGACAACCAAAGATCCTTAAATGATTAACCTCAGGTTTCACACTATGAAGGCTTCTTCAGGAGTCATATTTTCCAATATTTGATGAGGGCTTTAATTCTGAACATACACTGCAGTTCTGGAAACTTCTGCTTAAAGGAAGGTTTGTAAGTCTTGATCATGAATCATAGCTTTGGCTGCCTCAACTATGGATCTATTCTTCCTTTCTGCAACTCTATTTTGTTGAGGATTGTAAGGAACACAAAACTCCCTCTTGATCCCTGTCTCAATGCAGAAATTACAGAAACCTCCAGAAGTGTATTCTTCTCCATTATCAGATCTCAAAACCTTGATCGTCTTTCCAGACATATTTTCAACTTGAGCCTTGAATTCTTTGAATCTATCAAGCACTTCTTCAGATTCGTTAGACTTCAAAAATAAACCCAAATCTTTCGAGAATAGTCTTCAATGAAAATCACATAATACAAATAACCACTCAAGGATGCCACAGACATTGGACCACATAAATCTGAATGAACAAGATCTAGAGTTGCTTTAGATCTACTTTCACTACTATGAAAAGGATCCTTAGAATTCTTACCCATTGCACAACCTTTGCAAGTACCATCATGCTCTTGACTGAGCTTCGGTAGACCCATAACCATCTTCTCCATGGATGGAAAAGCTCTGAAATGTAGGTGGGAAAATCTCCTATGCCATAGCTCACACGAATTGCTCGAATCATGCAATAATGTTTGAATTGGACGAATGGAAAGTCTATATAGACTCTCTTGACGGACACCAATCACTCAGGTTGTTTTGATGCTAGAGTTCTTTGGCCAAGCAAGAACTTTTCCCTCAGAAAATACAATTTGATACCCTTTTTCCTCCAAAGCTGTAATTGAAACTAGGTTTCTCTTGATTCCTGGTACAAACAAGACATCACTCAAGTGAAGATGGATGCTGGAATCTAGATGAAGAGAGGTGGCTCCTGCAACTTTCACTGAATAGCAAGCATCGTCTCTGATTATCACTTGTAGGTTGGTTTCTCTTTCTACTAAATCTGAAAGATGCTCTCTATATCTTGTAATGTGTCGAGAAGCGCCACTATCAATCAACCATGTGCTACTGTCGGTTGGAACATTGCTTGTTAGGGCGGATATGAATAGAAATCCTCCTGAGTTGTCTCTTGATTCCTTTTGAGGTGAGACATCATCAACATCCGCAGTAGAAGAATGTTGCTTTGGTCTTGTTGCATAATCTCTAGCATAGTAACCATACTTGTCACATCTGAAGCACTGAATATGGGAGAGATCCTTCTTCTTCTTTGATTCAGGAGCAGAATCCGATTTCCTGTCTCTATTTCTCTTGAAATTTCCTTTTCTCCCTTCTCTTCCTTTTCTTTTTGAAGTTTGAGCGGCAAGAACATGATTGTCTTCATTATGAGAGCTTCGTCTATCACCTCTTGCTGCCAACCTGGATTCCTCTTGAATGCAATCAGCTCTAAGACAATGAAACTTTGGTAATTCAGATCTTCCACTGATACCTTGGATAAAGGGCTCCCAAGATTGAGGAAGACCATTCAAAGCCAACATGACTAAATCTCTATCTTCAACTATATCTCCAATGGCATATAGTTGATCTTTCAACTCAATGATCTTCATCAAGAAGGAGATGATTGAATCTCCTTTAGCTATCTTGATGTTATGTAGCTGTTGCCTCAAGGCAAGAGCTCTGCTGATGTTATTGATCTCATACAAACTTTCCAAAGTCTTGAACATATCTTTAGCTGTCTTCAACTTGGAGATAATTGGCACAAGGTGATCTTTCACAAAATCAATCAAGATCTTTTTAGCCTTCGTGCCATTCTTCCTCCATTGTGTTTTCTCAGTCTCATCAGAAGGCTCGGCCACTTCGCTCTCCACAAAATCGAGAATATCATTCTCTTCCAATGCAATAAGAATTCTAAACTTCCAAGAGGTGAGCTTAGATGCACCATCAAGCCTATCTTCAACCTTCAGTCGGTCACCATTTTTAAAGCTAAGATAGACTCCCTTAGATGAGAAGAAGAGAAGATTTCGCTGCTTAAATAAATCTGATCTTGATCTTGCTTAAACCCGCTCTGATACCATGTTAGTTTTATAACCAGATTTAATATAACAAATCTGAACAATATAACACAACATATACCCTGGGAAAACCCTGCTTGAGGGAGAAAAACCCAGCAACAATATATCACTTATATATTTAATAAATGAGCACCAACTTGCTTTACAATATGGCCAAATACAAGGCCGATATGATGCATTGATTACAGCACCTCTCTAGATGCAATTTGAACAAACAATAATGACTTCTCTCAATGTCAATCTCCTTGAAGCAATAAATTGATCTGCTGAAGATATCGAACTCCACTCAGAATTTATGCGAACTTGTCTTGAACTTAATTGAATGTCAAATGAAGGTGAGATGCCTTGTATTTATGCACATCGAAGTGACTCTTCATGAGAGGTCGGCCTTATTCAAGGAGATGTGACTTTTACAAGAGGTGGCAAACTTTTAATTAAAGTCGGCCATCATAAATAAAATATAGATTACAATTTAAAGAGAGTGGCGTCACTTCACTTGGGACGCACTCAAATAAATAAGTAGCCTCCTGCTTTATTTATTTGATTAGCGTATTATTTACATCGGGCGAAGGATAACACCCGCCACTAACATCAACACTTGTAGTTAATGAATATTCTGAATGTTGTTGTTTTTAGTATTAAATTCAAATCATTGCTGATCATGATCATCTCTGAACTTCCATTCTGCCCATGATTTACCCTTATAGTATTTGGTTCTCGATATTTCATATCAGCTATACTTTAAAAATAATGGGTTGGCCTATCATGTAGCTTTGCATTCTCCATCTTATATTTTATAAAATTAGGAGGAAATGTTGAGGTTGATGGTACAAAGGGGTATAACCTCACTCTCTTTTTCTTCTTGTCACATTCTTTCACTTGTTCTTTGTTAATCTCCATTACTTTCAATGAAATTGTAGCTAAGTTGGAATACTTATTGTCTTCCATTTGCAACTGGAACAAACTGCTAAGAGAATTGGTTTCATCTTCAAAACATGGACGCACTTCCAAAATTCCTTTGACATGCAATTTGATGAATCTTGATCACTTTTCTTTGGCCATCGTTCTCTAGAGTGCAAATTCAATGAATTCAAGGGGCTGCTTCATCACTCATTGCTTGGTCCATCAAATTAGTTACATATTTGTTGCCTTTATTTTCAATGTTGAGTATATTAACATTTATGGTTGGCTTTGGCTACTATCGTCCAACCTTGCCAATAATGCATAAATGCCTTTTTATGTAATGAGATGACTATGAAGTTCAATGAAAATGGTTGAGAATTTTGTCACTTTCAGGCAAAAGCGCAACTCTAGCCTGAGGGCGCCCATCTTAAGGAAGGGGTAAATCTTGGCATTTCTGATAGCGGATGCAATCAATTTGTTCACAATTAGTCTGCTCATCCAACGAGATATCAAACACAGTCATCCGAGTTTTAGAACTCCGATAGCAGTCGTCTGAAGATCAACTTATAATGGAGTTTTCACGTTTCTGAGCTTCTCCGTTGATTCCCAATGCAAGTATAGCTCAGGGGCGCTGGTTTAAAGGAGCCTTCAGATGACAAAATTTGCATACGAAGTCTTGCTAACATCAGGACTACTCTAGCCTAGCTCCGCGATGCATCATCCTGCTTGTCTATCCGACGTTCTAGGTGATCGTGGCGGAAGTTCTACCAAGCACGTAATTTCACGGGCGGACCAACAAATGATTTTTTTTAGTGTATTTCCACAGTCCAGAGGCGCCTAGCCTTTAGGCCTGTCAGATGAGCCCGTTTGCGTTCGAAGTCTTCACGGCTTTCGAGCGTAATCATTTTATCTATCCAATGAGCCTAGTCGTCAGCCTTCGGGATTTGGCAGTCGCTCGTACGTGCGAGGTCTTTAGTGGAATACTGCAAAGTGAAGATATCCGGAAAATGGCTAAGTCTGGAGCGGTAATTTTAAATAAAATGCGCACTGGAGTTTTTGAGGTCTTAGAAGCAGTTTTCTTGCTTCGTCACTTCCAGAGACTTCTCTTGTGGGCCCTTCTGGTGTCCGTTTAAATAGATAGTGCCTGAATCGGGTCATCCCAGCGCCAGATATTAGAGGTCAAAGTGGGGTACTTGGATGAAAGTTCAACTTTCGTCAAAATGACAAAAGTGCAACCAAGAGCCAGGGGCACTTTTACTTTTGAGGCCCTTAACACAGCTTTCAGGTGTCGCGTATATAGTCATTGGATGCAGAATGTCTCTAGGCATACAATGAGCTTCGTTTCCTGTCAGCAGGGTTCACCATTCGCCATCAGCAGCCGTTTGAAGTGTCAGATGGCAGTTTAGGAAAATGGCTAAGTCTGGAACCCGTAAAGCAATTTAATCAGGGGCGCCTAATTTTTCAAGGGGTTAAACGATGGATTTTGCAGTAGTGTCTCCTAGCAGACATTTCTTCCTTGTTCAGTAGGCTTTCCGATGAATTCTCCAGATTAGTCTCAGCATCACCCGGTCATCCGGAAATCAGTGTCGAAGTTGGCCAGTCGTAATAGTGCTGTCAGCTATAAAATAGGGAGTTAGTAAAAAGTGAAGTATCTTGAGCAAATGGACCCCTGTGAGCTCAAGAGTTGACTTTTCAGAATCGGTAAAGCTCGACGATGAATCTCAAAGTTTCATCCGAGTTGTCAACTGAAGTTCAAAATATACTTAAAATGGCGATTTTCTATTTTTGGCGCCTTTGCTAGTTGCATGATAATAAATATTTTATTATTTATTCAAATTCGAACTTCCAGTCAGTGACAGTGGAATTGAAAGGCAACCAATCAGAGGTCTTCTATTCTTGTCAGGGTTTTGAATTCTTGCAGTTATCAAATTGGTGCGAATTTCTTCTTATTTAAGCATAGCGCCATCTTCATTATTATTCACAGAGCTTTCAAAGGAAATTTGATTTCATTAAGAGCAAATTCAATATTAAGTGAAATTCGTGTTTTTTAAAGCAAATTCATATCTTCAAAAGGGAAATCGAATTTTATTAATTTCAAAGCAAGCTTCAAGCAATTCGTATTTCTTCAAGAAGTAAAGAGCGCAAATTTCAAGAGAAATTCGTGGTTTCAAAACAAGGAGAATTCTTCCAGTTCAAAGGAAAAATTCACATCAATTTCCAGAGGCGATTTTACCTAACATATCTTTTTGCAGATCAAAGTTCACAATTGTCAGCAATTTGAAGAAATCTTGGGCTATTTTCACAGAGAAGAAGCATAATAAAAATGTCTTTTTCATCCTTCAATCTTAGATTTCTCTCAGAATACAATTTGCATGTTCCTGAAATTGGCGAATTCTACAAAGTTCAGTATCTGGATCATTCTCATATAATTTCCTCGAGTTAAATTTGTGCGTTTGATTTTTCACGAATTTTTAACTTTAGAACGTTCGTTCTTGAGTTACTAATTTTCTCAAGTGAAAAGTCTTTGTACAATCAAGTAGAAGTTGAATTTTCGCAAATCTGACATTCTGGGTTGTCTTAGAATCCTTTTCTGGACAAAACCCATATCTCGGATTTTTCGCTGAAAATAATTCTTCGAAAGGCTATTTTTAACTCTCGCGAGCTATTTTTAGCTTCGAGAAATCTTATTGAGGAATATGAGCCGAGTTCCTGATCCAACAGACAAGTTTTCCAAAATGGAGTTCACTGTTTCGAATACGGGACCAAGCGGTCCCTTACTCATGATTTTCTCAGGTTGGTTGAGACGGACCTTCACAAAGTATTGCCAGAAGCAGTGCTAGATCCAGTGAAAATCAGAAGTTCAATCATTCAGAAGATTGAGCAGTCTGGTACTAGAGGCCGCTTCCATACCTATCTCCGTTCACTGTGTTGAATTTGTGATGGCTTGTATTAAGCATTACAATTCTACTACTCGTGAGATAGTGTCAGTTGACAGACGGGTCATTTGCAGTCTCAAACCTTTGGACATCGAAAGGAGTTTTGGCATTCCTCAACACCAGAACAGCCTAGTTGTTTCTATGGAGCAGTGTGAGCAGGCATTTGATGCTGATATGGACAAATGTTAGAAGATGGCAGAAAGATGGTTAAAACAAGCAAAGAACAGATTGCCAAATAATGTGGGTCGTGGTGAATACAAGGATGAGTACGCGATTCTAATCACACTCCTGAATCGTGTCTCAGGTCAAGCATCACGAA
>VDFB02000015.1:164805518-164839464 GCA_007258455.2 Sequoia sempervirens | reverse complement strand
AAAAATTTTAAAAGAAAAAAAATTAAAAAACAAACTCTCGTAGGTATTGCATCAGGTGCAATACCTCGGGCCCACCCATTTATGGGTGCAATACCTTTAATGGTACCACCACCCATTAAAGGCCTGCCTCCTTTATTAAGGGGTGGTCGTGGTGGGGGAATAACCCCATTTTTTAATTTTATTTTTTAAAAAACTTTTAAATATTTTATAATAATAGTTTTTTTAAAATAATTAATAAAAAATCTTGCTAGCACCAACGACTTTTTCCCTCCCTTAGTCACATGGGCGACCAACATCTAGGCCAGGGGAGCTAAATATTTTGCTTTTTTTAGTAGAAGTACTAATTTTGGCAAATCTCTATGTTTGGAGATGTTTTTAACAAATCTAGTGGAGTTCCTATTTTACCCAATCCAACCCCTCTTTGTTGGGTTTTTAGTTTTGCACCTAATATTCTAAAGGCCATATCTCAGCCATACGATGGTCTTTTCCATGCAATTTTTTTGAAATGAAGTAGAATTTCGTGCTCTTCGTAATGGTGCAGGTGATTTCTAGTTTGGACTTCTGTTTTTTTCTAGAATTTAGTTTTCTCAGTGTTGTTGTTTGGTTCTCGTTTTGGAGACTTTGACGGGACATATTTTCCGCATTCAAACTCTTTTTTGAGTGTCGTTTTTTTAAAGTGCATGTTTTTTGTGTACTTTGTCATGGTGCTATCAATTTTCTCATTTCCTATCAAAGAATTGTATTTTCAGCATGTAGTCTTTTTTTGGACATTATGGGCTTCCACTGTATGCATTTTTTATTATGTAGATGCATTGAGATAAAGTGTCATTCTGGTGTATATTTTTTTGAGATTTTGCACATCTTATTGTGCTTTTGTACTCACACTATGAAATAAAGTGTCATGGGGGCTTGATGTTTGCCTTTGGTTTTCCATCACACTTTTGTCAAGTGAGTGTCCCTTCCATGACAGCAGTGAATCCCAATGATTATTGCCTCATGCGTGTGTGCCTTAGTTTGCACACCCTTTTATTTTTCAGGTTGTTTCTCCTACATGCACTTCTTGGTTTCACATAGTTTCAGTGTACCTATCTTGGCTCTCGCTTTTTAGCATTATGGGGGGGTTACTACTGTTGGTGTTAATGCTTCCTTGGTTTTGCGATTTGGAGTGATCTACATATCTAGTTCTTGTTCCAATGTACTTTCAGATGCAACATACATCAATGGCTAGTTACATGCATTTCAGTGAGATGGATCACTTACCATATGGACACTCTTGAATTCCTATTTCTGGAGGTTCTTGCTTCAGTGCTGTTCTACATGTTCCTATCTTTTTGGGACATTGTTTTGATTAGAGGCTTATTTAGTCCGTCATTCACATTTCGCTCTTTTGGAGAGGAGTTTTTCCCATGTGATTTTCTCCTTTTCTCTAGTTGTGAAAGATCTTTTGTTTGTTCATAGGTACCTCACCAAGCCTTCTTTGCCAGGACCCATCTTGCATTCTCTTTTTAGGGTTTTTAATTACTCCCTAAGTTCATCTTAAGGGGGGTGTTAGAGTAATCATGCATTAGCTAATAATTAATTAATCGACTTAATTGCGAATTAATCTTTAATTAATTATTAGTCTAATGTATTCTCATGCACTTAAGTTAAACTTAGGAGTTCTTTATTCAATTAACTAAGTGATTTTCTATGTTAATTGAAGTGAGCTATTATTAGATCATTATCTCTCATCGCATGTGATGTTTGTCTTGATCCAATCCCTTTACCTTTTAGGGTTGCTCCTATATAGCACTCAACCCTCCTTGTATTATCTCTGAAAGTCTCAACCTTTGAGGAAACTTTAAGTTTCTTGAGGTTCTTCTGTAGCCTTTTCTTATTGAGGAATCTTGCATATATTGTTTGCAAATCTCTTGTGTGGAAGGTATCTTTGTTCATTGTTTGATCTTGTGGCTCGTGTTTTTCACAATTCATACAAATTCCTCCTTGAACTACTAAGTATTTATGACGAATTCTTTATTCATGGAAAAATAATAATTTTTCACTGCCAAAGAAAACATATTGAAATTACAGAGTTTTCAAATAAATTAGTCATTGAGAAGTGAAAACATGAAACTTTGACCAATCAATCTCGAATCGACGGATCACTATATCAAAATATGCTTTCCTCAAAGAAACAACAAATTATGTCCACCATTTTGTTGTTGTTTCTTCTACAACTAGCACTTGCACCAGAAGGGGTGCAAGGGTTACACCAATAGAAAAGTACATGTAATTAAAACCTAAACATAATCAAACCCAACTAGTAGGAAGTACAAATAAACAAAATTGAGTGCAAATGTACAAGGTTTGAATGAATGTAGTAAGGCATGGATGGGGTGCCCATACATCATATGTTCAATCTAACAGTTTTTCCGTGTTGTCGTAGATTATTCCAACTAGGTTTTCCATGTTTTTTCGTGCTCCAAATTTGGGCTTTGTGCCACCGCCCACCTCTTTGATAATATATAATATTAAAATCATATAAGTTACAGGGTTGGAAGATTTTACAAAATCTTGTGTGATTTTTTTTGTAATCTTTAATTTTGTAAAATTTACTTTTTTGTTGTGGGATTTTCATTTTTGTGAATGACTTTATCTTACTTAGGGTAGATTATTGAGTAATCACAAATGTTGATTAGGAAAATATAGGCAACAAATTTTAAAATGGACTCAAAATTTATATTCACAATTTTAGATGATATATATTTACAATTTTGGATGATAAGAATGGTCTTTCAAATTTAATGATTATTGATTTTAGTTAGTGAAATTGACTTCGTATAGTTTTAAAAAATTAAATAAGAAATTTAATAAAAATACTTATAAAAGTTTTTAACTAAGTTAAACAAATATTCTGAAAGTCATTCTCTATTATTATTTTTTTAAATAAAATTAGTTTACAAAATATTATATGATTGAAAAGCTTTGCAAGTGGAAAATGAAACTTGAAAATTTAAGTAAAATGTTTTTTATTAAGATATTAAAAAAATATCTTGATATACATAGAATTATTAATAACTTAGAATGTTAAATATAGATAGATAATATTATAAAGATTTATATACATAAATTATATAAAATTTATTATATTTATATTTTATTAAATTAATAAACAAAATTATTTCAAACATAAATACATTCTTAAAAATGATGAAATATATCATAATTCTTAACAACAAATAATTTAAATTTACTGTGATTCAATCGAGGAATTTACTACCCATTTATATCTTGAGAATCAAGTTAACGTTGATATGTGCGAATTTAAAGTGTTGTCATTATGTTTTGTAATCAATTCTTCATATTAACTCTTGTATGAGACACGATACACATGCACTCCAAGCTCTCGATAATCTACACCTTAAATGTTTTCGTTTTGATTTAATATTCGTCTATTTGATCGAAAAGAGCTTGGCATGCACAACATGCCGACAGTTAACAGATAATCGGGGTTACAAAATCTAGAAAAATGGTTTAATGGGAGCAATTATGGCGTGAGAAAGGAAGCTGTATTCACAATATATAAAACCTATCGACTAAAGAATTGCTCGCTAAATACTAAATATCTCATCAAAACGTTTCTAGGATTTATTCTACTATTCATTAGCTTTCCAGAACATTTTGATTTTTTATTATTTTCGTTGAGAATTGAGAGAGAAATCATGATTTTACTAAACTTGTAGTAAAAGAGATCTTTGGATGCAAAACCTGCTCTAATACCATATTAAATTTTAGAGCATTATACAAATAATCTTGATTTTCTATTATCTCTTTCTTCAATACGACGTTACAAATATATAGGAGTCACATCTACTACTTTAGAGAAGAATCTCCTATAACCACTTCTCTATTTAGATGAGTTGTTTTAACAACTCATAAAACAAACAAACAAACCTCAACAAATAATTATGTTCACATTATTAACTTATGTGAACACTAACAATGAATTTTCCAACATTCATCACATTCAACTATATAATTTTTTATTCAAGTGATGGAATGTTAAAATACTTGGGAAGCAACATTGATATCAAATAAGGTTGCCCATTCTTCCATATTTTGTTTGGGTTATACATTGATAAATTAGAAGAGTGGATAAATGAGGCTAGCGGTCAATGCATTCAACTTGCCAATTACGTGTTAAAGTTCATATGCAAATAATCTCATGCCAATAGGAAAGTAGCTCATAGTTTGATAGAACACTTGAGGGACTTAGAGCACTTCTACCATGTGGTTAGGATGCAAGTGAATACCAAACAAATCAAGGTTGTGATCATTTTATTATGAAACCTATTTGGTTTGCTTATCATTTTAGAGGTGCTTTATGGGTGTGAAACTTGGGGCAACAATGTGTCAGCTCAAAAATGGAGGCAAGTAGAAAGCATCCAAAAGCACTTAAATACAAGTAGGCTCAAAATCAAAACTTCAAATTCGTACAAGATTCTAGTAGTTCAAACAAGTATTTTCTCGTTGGAAGCATTAGTGATGGATTGGTTGTTAAGCTATCTAGAAATGACTCAAAATATGGAGAATCGTCATTATTCCATAATGGTTAGTTAAGCAAAAGGAAGGACATGTAGATGAATAAATGGAACGGTAATATGTATGAGTGTCCGAACACAAATGAGGAAATAAAAAAGTACGTAACAATTCATGACTGCTCTATAAACAAAACAAATTGGTTGGACAAAAGCATTCTATATCAAAGAATTTAACCCCATCTAGTACCATGGTAAAAGGAACTTACATAGGAGAAAAAAATAAGTGGAAAGAGAAATGTCAATGGCCCAATTAAGGACTTTCTCACATCACCTTACATGCAAGACCAACAAATGGACAATATCTAAAGACTGGGAAATGAGAGCGTGTCCACTTTGCAATAAGGAAGTGATGGAGAAAATGGCACTACATCATGAGTATTTGGCCTACAATGACATCCATCTGAGAGTGGAAAACTAAACATCTTGTTTGAAGAGGTGAGGCTAGACAAAACTGCAAGATTTTTTTTATCGAGATCCATAATAAAAGATCCAACATCAAAAATGGCTTCCAAACTTCATAAGACCTTTGGGGGGCTCTTGAGTTTCAGAATTGGTTTTGCATTTTGTTGCTGCTCCTGATCACATACACTGTTTGGTTTTGTGACCGTTACTAAAATCTCTAATTTCATTTCAAAATAGATCATGATACAGGTAATGCAAATGTACATGGGCATAGAAACGGAGACTACTAGAAGCATTCCTGAAGATTCATGAAGACTAGGGTAGGACGAGTAACAATGCAAATACGAAATGAACTATTCAACATAACCCTAACTAAAATATTTTCGCAAGAGAAAAAACCAACAGTTAATGTCCCATGCATTTGATTCTAATTCTTGGGACTTGCAATCGGGCCTTCAGCACTAATAATCTGAAAAAAGGACTTTGTGGTGTGCTGTGTATTTGATCCTTCTCAAGTATGTATACCTGATCCTTGTTTTTTCCAAATATGCTATATATCATTTCTAATGGTTACGAAAGTAGTTCAAAAGCAATATTCAAACATCTTTCTTCCAGAGTGTATTGCATTTATAGTTCATTTAAGCTCCTCTTTAAAAGGGTAAATTTTAAATAAGAAATTTATCTCATTTATATTGGTTTTGAAAGTATTTGGGCATTAGGCTCCAAACGATTAATCAGAGATTTAATAACTATCTCTGTAAGAAAAGATGATCGTCTGCTAGTAAGAAAATATAGTTGTATTCATCCATGGGAAGCATGCAATTAATTTGAATCAGTTACTACTTAACTTTATCTTTGATATCCACTCCCAAAAATTTCTCAAAAACCAATACAGACATGGCCCTCGTAGATTGTCAGTGCGATCATTGAACGTCTCCACATGTAACCTACTGTGTTCATTAGGTGCTTATTGCTGTTGCAACAATAAATTTATCTTTCTGACAAGGTGAAGAAGAGACTTCAATATGAAATCAATGTACCCAACCATTGCATTCTATTGATAATTAAAATATTGAGAAGAATAATGGTTTAAGAATTGTATGTGATACAGATCCTTTACGGCTCAAGTAGTCCTAAACCACGCCCGAATTTAGTTCATTTACTGTGGATGAAATGATATAAAACTCGTGATACCCTTGTTGCCCATCATCCACTATGGACCTTTGCTTGTAACTATGTAAAATAAATTTGTACCAATTTAACTAATGAAATCTTACAGAAGCTAGCCCAGAATGCAAACCTAAGTTAACAAATAAATCTGAAACTAAAACTTCTGTAAAACATCACATCTTCTGGGCTATAAATAAATGTTTCACAACTAATTTTTCTCAGGCCCGTAGATTCTTTGATTCATCTGTAATGGCCAAGGTGCACCCTTCAGGCTCTTTCCTGAATTGTTGAGTTATCAAGTATGTATCTATGTTGTTAATCACTCGATTTGAATCTGGGTCATTCTGAGATTTCAGCTTAACCATAAAATCTTTTGATATAAGATCTAAAACCTTTGTAAATGGCTTAGGATATGCTTGAAAGAGACGGAAACCAGCTATCTGCAGCAACAAATCAAGATATCAAACAACTGCAGGACACAAAATTGTGCAGGATGCCCAAACTCACAACTTTTGAATGTTACCTTCAAAAATGTTTCTAAAGCAGCTCCTGTGAACCTGTTGGGAGGAAGTGCATTTAAAAATCGAGCTAGCCAAGCCCATCCTTCCTTCAGATCATGTGGATTGTGAATACCTGGTATGTTTGTCTGCAATCAGCAAAGAAGAGTTGAAGGATACATTTTACCACAGAAAAATAATACCTGTCTATTGCAGTTCTCTCTTATGAACAAGAAAACAAAAGAGCTCACCAATAGACAATAAAATAAGACCAAAATTCAGTGGCCATAAGCCAGAATAAACTACACTATCCAGCTCATTTGTCCAAATAATATAGTGTATGTCCTACCCCTTCAATTGACTAGGGTTTTGAGGTTCTAATGAGTTAAGTCTTGGGGTAAATTGCTAGCATCTAATTTCAGACAAGTGACAAATGGAACTGACATTGACATAAATAATCCCATAATACTAACCCTGCAAAACTACAATACTGGAAACTTTAAAAAGTCATTGAATGATTGAGGCATACGTATGCAAGGTTGCAAAATTTACAAAATTAAATACTGTAACTCTATTTTTTAATATAAAGCACCTTACCATTTAATAGGAAATCATAACAGACTTATCACTTAACACTACAAATGCCAACCTGAACGATTGCTGCATATAGAGCTACACAGGCCTTCATGTGAGTCAGATAGCTATCTGTACTTTCAACCTTTCCATTATCTTCTCTATATCCAACTGCTTTATAGTAGGCATTTTCTGATTCAAATGCATTCTGCAATATTTATAGAAATTTTGTTACAAAACTAGTTTCAAAAGAAGGTTCTCATCAAATCATCCATTTGCCATACTAAACAAATTAATGCAAATGAAATTCAGTTATGTACAGAAATTCCAACAATTAGAGACAAAGTAGTTTATTTGTTAACAGGCAGCAAAAAAATCTTTTTGAATGTCAAGAGTCACGTAAATGGGAAAAGATAAAGTAAGATGATGTTGTACCCCAAATTAAAATTTTTGCTACATTTAGGCGTTTTGAAAAGAGTAGTAAAATTCTTGTAAAAATTGTCAAAAAAGGTCGGAAAATGGAATTTGCATGTCATGCATGTGGGTCAAAAACTCAAAATTTTCAAAATCTAATGATTTGGGTCTACTCAGAGCAACCTTGTCTACAAAACCCAAATCTCAAATTTTCGGCCCTAAATTTTAGGAAATTTTCTAACAATAGAAAGTTTCTAAAAATAGACTTTTTTTGGGTTTCTTCTCAAACGGATACAGCAAAATTTTCTAAAAATAGAATTTTGGCTTCTAGGGTTCAAACTGATTTTGATTGGCTGAAAATACTCCCTCATCAGGTTGGTCCAACCAGAATCGTCAAAAGATCAGTATTTCTCTGGTGGGTCTATTTTGCTTTTTCAGAAGCTAAAATAGGAGCTCCGAGGTCATCAATGGAGGTTGGTCAACTGCCAGGTGTTAGATTCAAAGTCTCTAACACTGCACAGATCAAGAAATGGCAAAAGATGCTCAAGGAACGATGAATGAAGGAGGGCAAAAAATCTTGAAAATAGAGAAAATTTGACTAGCACTGGAGTTGCTAGGCGCCCCTGCCCAGTCAAGGTGCCTTGCCATTCATGCCTTATCATATTTTTCAACCTCGCCAAATCAGAGCACAGAGCAATGAACACGAAGAACAAAGGAAAAGTTGTAAAAATGATAAAAAACTAACTCTGCATAGTAAAGGTGCCCTTGCTAGCTAGGGGCGCCCATCATTACAAGCTATCAAATTATGTTTCTAGGGTTGTACTTCCAACAGTTTATTCTAAAAATTCATCTGGCTTCGCAATGAATCTATCCATAGGTCCATCTGATCAATCGGTCAACTAGAAATGTGGATTGAATAGAGAAGTTTTGTCAAAGAGGAAAATGCAAATCATGAGAATCATCAAAAAAAATTCTCTCTAGCCAATAAAGGCGCCCTAGATAGCCTGGGGCACGCATGGTTTTGGAAGGTCAAATTCAGCTGTTAGGGTTTGCCAAGATGCTCATCTTCTTCAGAATTCCTTAGGCTATCCAGTGAATATCTTGGCCAATTCATCAAATTCTTCAGTCACCCGCAGTTTCAGATCAAATGGAGGACAAGGCATGGAAGGTCAAAGTTGAAAGTTAAAATTCATCAGAGAATATTCTAAGTCTGGAGAGTTTGGACACCCTAGCTAGCCAGGGGCGCCCAATTTTTTAAGGGCACAAAAGCAGGATTTAGGGTTAGCAGTCTTCAAAACATTCCTTTAGTTTCCAACAGGCTCTCCAACGAATTCAACAGTGAGCTCAGAAGATTTGCCAGTCATTATATTGTGGATTGAACAGACAGAGAAAATGAATAGAAATGAAAAACACATAAAAAAAATCACAAACTTTGGCAAGGTTGTGCGCCCCAAGTAGCCAAGGGTGCCTTGGAATTCAAGACACTAGATAAAGTTTTCAAGACAAGTTACCTCCAAGAAGATCTTCTCCAATTTCGACAAGCTGTCCAATGAATCCAACATCCAGTTCATCGGAGCTCCCAAGCAGCCGGAATTACGAATTCATTTGAAGATCAAAAAACACTAAAAATTGAACATGAAAAAAAAATCAGTCTGGAGGACTTGGGCACCCCAACTAGCCAGGGGCGGCCAAGATTTTGAGGGTTCAAATGATGTTTTTAGCAGATGCTACCTCCAAAACAATCATCTCCGATTTGATCAGGCTTCACAATGGATCAGTTAGCCAGTTCACAGGATTCATCTAGTGTCCGGAATTGAAGATCAAAGGGATGCATTTTATCAAGCAAAAAGTTGAAAATTTCAGAAAAAATGGCTTAGTCTGCTAGGTAAAGACACCCAAGTTCAATGCCTTAGTAAAATTTCCGAATTTTGTCATACATATATCAAAACAGCGTCTACATTCAATGTACTTGCTTCTGAATTGTCTTCAAAGATTTAAAGCTAGAGAATAAAGCGTTTTTATCCTCAAAACCTATTTAAGAAGGCTTTTGGCATTCATTATTCACTTTTTGCAAGTTAACATCCAAAGGAGGAAATGCACAGTTTTCTTTACATCAAGATTTGGAGGCCAAAACGTGGTGCTTTTACAATGTTCTTTGTGGTTTTGAGATCAAGTTGCATAGAGGCTCGCTTTTTCACAGTGCTCCATGGGGTTTCGGGGATGCAGGGACGGGGGGTCTAAGTTTGGGGGCGGTGGGGGGACGACGGGGGGACAACAATGGGGGGGCGGCGAGGGAGTGTTGCACTGAAATACATGTAGTACTTGAAAAATTAGTTATAAAAAGATGTATAACTGTAGAAGCCTAAGGAATAAGTAAAGTTTAGAGTTTAAACACATTGCAATGATTTCATTGAACTAGTGAACTGTTAGTTGTAAAGTCAGATTCCACAACCTTTGCCAACATTCTCCTGCTTGTAAATTAAAAATTTGTATCGATTAAAATTTAAAAATTAAAACTAATTTTAAATAAATTTAAAATGATTATTGAAATAGATATTATGGTTGTTCAACCATATCTATTTCATTAATCAATTTTAAATTTATTTTGCTCAGTATGTATTAGACAGTATTAAGAGTTTGAGAGACTGAGACTAAAAAATGAAAATCAAAATGCTCTACTTCTAGCCTCTGGTCGATATTATCTATGGACTAGAATGAAACATTTCAGCCGAGAGGGGTCGATTCACCCTGTTTTATGCAAGCATTGGCAAGGCATGGGAATTGCTAGACTGAATGCCTCAAAGAGGGCTTGTCCCTTGCATGGGCCTACACTTCATTGCATCCCACGAGATGACATCTCTTTGAGGCATTTAGTCTAGCAATTCCCGTTCCTAGACTGAATGCCTCAAAGAGGGCTTGTCCTGTGCATGGTCCCGCACTTCATTGCATCCCACGAGATGACATCTCTTTGAGGCATTCAATCTAGCAATTCCCGTTCCTTGCCCATGCTTGCATAAAATAGGGTGAATCCCCTCCCGGCTGCAATGTAGGAGCTTTGGACGGGTTTAGACATCCAACAAAGCATAAATTTTTTTAAAAATGAAACAAAAAAGTCGAAACCCTCATACCTAGTTCTATAGATGAAAAATGAAACAAACGCCCACGCTCATGCTGAGATAGTTGTGTAAACACTCGGGCAAAATGAAAATAGCTATAAAAATTAAGTCAAAGGCATGTCAATTTAGCCTTTTAGGCTTTCAAAAATACTTAAAAATTTAAATTTATAAATTTTTGCTTTTGTTTAAAAAAAAGAAAATCATTTTAATTGCATTTTAAAGGGGATGTCTAGAAGTCTCTTGCATTCTGGGGGACGCTTGGAAGTCTCAGGGATGTCCAGAAGTCCCCTCAAAAGAGAAACGTCTTGGAGGCAACGAAGAAACGGGGGGATGGCAGGGGGGCGGCGAAGGGATGTTTCCCAGACATCTCCGCATCTCGGAAACGTCCCCGTCTCCGAAACGACTCCATTTTTGGGGGGAGGTGTCCCCGTGGAACTGTGTTTTTTCATGCTTTATTTTTCCAAGGCATCACATTTCAGAAGAAGCGGGTCATCTTTTTCAAATTCCATCAATTTGGGTCCACTTGGTTTTTCATCCTCTTCAAGTTCGGAAAATTTTATATTTTCAAGAATTTGCTTTTTCCACACTTTTTCAAGAAAGCCTCAGTTTCCTCAAAATCTAATAATCTGGGTCTATTCAGTATGAAATTGTTTACAAAACCCAAATCCTAGTTTTTCAGCTATTTTTTGAAGCTTTGCATGTTGAGGAAAGATCAACTTTTTCAAAAAATTGACAATCTAGGTTGCTTCAGAATATAGTTATCTTCAAAACCCATATCTTAGTTCTTTTAGCTTTTTTCAACCAAAAATTGAACATCTTGCATGTTCTTAAAAAAATCAGTTTTTCTAGTTTTCATCGATCTGGGTCTCTTTAGAACGAAATTCTCTACAAAACCCATACCTCATTTTTTTTTTTTTGGAATCTACTTTTTCAAGAAAATTCAACAACTTGTTTTCAGCAGTTTGCACAAAACTTTTTTGAACATAGGCGTGTTCACAGTCAAAATTCAAGATTTTCATCACAATATTCTTCCATTGAAAAATCAGAAGAAGTGTTAGAAGCATAAAAGCTGCATAAGAAACATTGGAATGGCAGAAGATGGTCACACACAGGTTAAAAGGATATGTTGAAGCAAGAGGATATACTTATAAAAGGTCATCACTCTAGTTGCAGAGCTGCCAAAATTAGCATGTTTGAAGTCATCTTTTTGGGGCAGCGAAGACTTCCAAGAATAGAACTTAAAGCAACAGTTAACTCGATGCCTTTTCCAAGTTTTCTTGCTATTCTTGTCTCATGCTCATCTATTCTTTGAGAAAGAGGAAAAATCAAGATGTAATAGTTGGAACTTTCCCTATTTTTTTTTGCTTTTAGTAGGTTGTTAGATAGTTATCTTGTTTTAGTTTTAGAAATAAAGCTTGCGAGTTGGCAAGTTTGGTTGTAAAAGCAAGGAGTTTTTAGGGTTCCCTACTCCTCGCTTGTGTATAAATAAGGGCAGCCTTGCCCATTTTTCTTGAACCATTATTGTGATAGCAAATTGCTAAGCCTACTTTGCCTACAAGTTGTTACTCAATGTCTATTCACTTAGTGTAAGAGCAAGCTTGCATGCCTACCTTTTGTTGCAAGTTATTGTTCAGATCATGTGTAATTTGTGTCAACTGTTTTCTGGTTTGATTGCAAAACTGTAAGCCTGTTATTGTTACAATCCTACTATCTTAGAAGTGTAATCTTTGTTATTTGAAATTTGAGAAAAGAAATCTTATGCCTGCTTTGCTACTTTGATCCACTGTCTCAGGTTTCCGTTTTATGTGTTATGCTTATATAATCTTTATTTCAGCTTGCATCAAATAGTACAATGAGTCTTCAGATGTACATTGGGAGGAAGCTTGTTTACGTATCTATGTGAAGATCATTCCTTGTTTACTTTTAACTCTCAAGCTTTGAGTTTACTTGAGTTGTTAAAAGCATCATTAGAGTAGGCTTAGTCGTAGTTGAAATTCAAAATTCGAAAATCTCAGCTACGGCGCCAAAGTTTTATAACCTTGTGCTCTTAGCTGAGAACTGTTGTACCCAAAACCAAAATTTTTGCTTCACTAAGGCATTTTGCTTAATTGAGTCTTAATCTTGTTAAAGTGATGTCAGAAGGTCGTTTTTGGGCTTTTCAAATATGGAGTTGGTGTCAGTGTTATGTCAGTCTGTTACTGAGGAGATATAAGAAAAATGAAAATTTGAAGGAAAATCATCAAAATTTTCTCTCTGAAGAAAGGAGCACATTTTCAAATAGGCGCCCTATCTTTTAGGGGTCTAGATCCTGTTTTTAGGGTTTGTCACCTCCAGCAGACATTTGTCCGGCATCACGTCAGCTTCGCAGTGAGCTATCACGCCTGTCAAACGGACTTGTTTCGAGCAAGTTGTGGAAGATGCAGCACAAAACGAGGCGAAAGCGAGAATTGACTAACACTGGAGAAAAGCGCAGCTTTTGAAAAAGGCGCCCATCCTTTTGAGGTACTAAATGAAGGTTTTTGGCTAAATGCCACCCAAGATGTTTGTCTCATTTTTGTTCGAGCTTCGCGACGCATCTGTCAGTGGGTGAATTTGAGTTGCTGAAGTGCCTAAACCTGACGATAAACGTAGGGTCAAATCTTAGTCAGAATATCAGAGGAAAAAGCAAAAGAGCACATTTTGAGAAAGGCGCCTAAGCTTTTCAAGCCTTTAATGCTTTCTTTTTGATGATATCAGATATTCAATATGTCCGTGTTACGTTCAGCTTTCCGTTGCCTGTCTCCGTCAAATCAGAGGATGACTCAGTAGCTTGCAGTCGGAGTTTTTGTGTTATTTTAGTCAGTTCCAGAAATGGCTAAGTCTGGAGGAAAAAGAGCAACTTTTGAAAAAGGCGCCCTTGTTTTTCACCCCTCAGATGATGTTTTCTGGAGAAATGTTCCTTTGCAGCTATTATGCAGAATGAGGTCAGCTCCGCAGTGAACCTGAGATCCAGTCCTGAAAGTTGGTAAAACAGAAGTTATGAAGGATTTATCTTTCCCTTCGTACGAAATGCAGAAGTCAAAATTTGACTAAGTATGAGAAAAAGTGCAGCTTTTGAAAAAGGCGCTTGGATTTTTGAGCCTTCAGATGTCAGTTTTATGGTCTCCAGTCTCAAGATATCTTTTCATCAGTTCTTACTCAACTCTACGATGCACCTGTCAGCCAGTCAATTAGAGAAGTCAGTCAACCAGTGTCAGAGGATGAACAGAGGCCCTGGCAGAGGTTTTAGCTTAAATTTTCATGAAATTTGTCTAAGTCTGGAATTTGTCTTAAGAGTTCAAAGTTGGATTTTCGAAAGAGAGTTGAATGGACGCCTTAACTGGAGTTCTGACTACAGTTAGACTAAATGTTTTTTGGGTTGTCATCTTCAGTTTGTATATTGGCATGTTGAGTGATCTTTCAGTTTGCATGTCAAGTTAACTAGTTTGCATGTTCAGTTAACTATCTTGCATGTTGAGTTAACTTGATTGCATGTTGACTTAACTGAAGATTATTCTTGAATGTCAACTGGAGTTTACATGCATGGCGAATTTAGTTGCAATTGTGAAGTTTGTGTGAAGATGGCGCTTCATTGAGTGTTAACTGAAGTTCAAGAAGGATCGCCATATTTAGGATGAAGCATAAATTAGTGAAGTATGGCGCATTTGAATGTTAACTTCATTTATCAAAAGGGTCGCCATATTTAGAATTTTATTGATGAAGCATAGTTTTGTGAAGCTACGCATTTTACAAAGAGTGATAACTTTAGTTCCAAAAGGGTTGTTATTTTTAGCATGTGAAGTTGGCGCATTCACTTCTTGAAGGCCAACTGAAGTCATGAAAGGGTTGCTATTTTTGGAATATTTATTGCATGAAAATGGCGAATTCATCTCAATTAAGATTGTCAACTTTAGTTATCAAAAGGGACGCCTTAGTTCAAATTTGTGAATCTAAAGCAAGTTTGAAGATGGCGAACTTAATATAGATTGCCAACTAAAGTCAAAGTTGCATGAAGTTGTTAACTGAAGATTGAAAAGGGAAACCCTAATGCATGGCGATTTATTTAGCATATTTAAGTTTTAGTTAACTGGAATGAGGTCCAATCACAAGCCAAGCGCACTTCTTAAGGATTCCATACCTTATGCGAATTTCATAGATGAAAATCTATTTAACCAAGCAATGGCGTCCATTATTTCATCATCTTTAGCTTCGAAGTTCATATTCTTCTTGAGCGACCAGCAAGCTAAAGGTGCTACAGGTGTCCGAATTCAGCGTTCTTCATAGCAACGAGTTCAGATTGTTCAGAGGAAGGCGATTCTAGACTTTATTTTCACTTTGCATGCAGGTTTCATCAAGTTCCAAGGAAGAAGTTGACGGATTTTTCAAAAGCAGACAAGCAAACCTTTCTATCTTTTGTCTTATTTCTTCTATTTCTCACCTTAGGTACTTTCTTCGCATGTCAAAGAAATTCAACACATTCAGAATCTGATCATCTGGGTTCGCATATTTCAGCATTTGCAGCAAAACCCACGTCTTAGATTTTTTCGAGGAAATCACCCCGTAGCCTTCATTCTGAAGCTTTGTGCTTTTTTCCGAGAATTTCTTTGCATGTGGGCTTGAAACACATTTTTTCGAGAATTCAGCTATCTGGATTTGTTCAGAATTCCATTGTGTACAAAACCCATGTTCTAGAAAAACTTCGAAAATTTCTTTCGTCAGAAGCTATTTTTAGCCTTGTCCAGAGGTTTTCATAAAGTTCTTCAAGTATATTCGACTTTACAGTCAAAAGTCCTCATTTTCAAAATGCAGTTCAATCTCATTGATTACAAGGCCAAATCGGCTCTTGCACATAATTTCATCAAGACTTCAGATACAGACCTAAATCATGTTTATCCAGTGGTTAATCTGAGCAGTCTGGAGGGTGTTAGCAGCAATTTGTTGAAGAATCTTGAGCATTCCGGATTGCTGGCAGCGGCATCCATTCCTGTTACTACTTTCAATCTTGAGTTCGTTCTTGCTTGCATCAAGCATTATGACTCATCTTCACGACAAATCAGATCAGTTGATGGGAGGGTTGTTTGCAGTATCAAACCGAAGGACATAGAGAAATGTTTTGCTATTCCTCCTCATTCAGATAACTTTACTGTGGTTCTTGAGGCATGTGAGAAGATATGGGACGCTGATCAACAACGTTCATAGAGAAAAGTGGCTCAGAAGTGGCTGAAAGTTCAAAAGACTAACATGCCTAAGAAGGTTGGTCGTGGTGAATTCAAAGACGAAGTTGCTGTTTTGATAACTTTACTCAATCGAGTTACCAGTCAACCAGATGCTAGCCCTTTCCGTTCATGGATGTTTTACTTGATTACCAGAATTATTGATGGTACAGAGCATTTCGACTGGGCTATGTTGATTAGTGATTGCTTACATCAGAAAATTACTAATTTTCTCAAATATCATGAGTTTCATATGATATCATACTTGGTTTACTTGGTTGCATTTCAAGGTAGCTACAGGCTTCTTAAAACTAATAGCACTCTCGGTGTTCAGCGTGTTCATGAGTATTATCCTTAGTTGGAGTTCTCTCAATCCGAGCAAGACTTCCGAGCAGTGAATGATCATTTTTCTATGAGAACCGTTAGAGATCTTGATGACAAAATGCACATTCGTATTTCTGCCGAGGCTAAATCAGCGATGGAGACTTGGGCGGATTGGTTTATCCAATTCCCTACTTTCACATACATCCGGGTTTACGGATATGTTGGAGAACCCCTGATGTTGCCAAGGTATCCGTCAGACAAGATCATCTTCATGGAGTTTCTTAGGTAGTTGCAACATGTTCATTTCTTTCTTCGTAGTCGTCATAAGATTGCGGCTAATTTTCCATTCACATTGGGAATTTTCACATGCAATGCAGCAACAGATGCCAGGTTTATGTCTACCGAGATAGAAAGGTTCAAACTCAAGACTTATACTGAGAGGCGTTCCTATGATCCTCTCGGTCATTATGCAGACAGGTTGGAGCAAGGGATTGCACATAAGCCAGCACTTGAAGATTTCTGGGCTAATTGTGAAGATGAATTCGAGGTTCGTCGTCGTCACTATTGTAGACTCACTATTGGTCAACTCTCTGATTACCTATCAGAAGATGTTGATGGTCTATCGGATGATGATGGAGAAGTTCTTCTTAATTCATATGTCAAGGATCAAGTTGCTCGGCAGCCACTTCGCTCACCTGATTGGTATGCCAAGGAGAATACTTCTATTGAAGAGGTTTCTAGATCAGTTATCAAGACTAGCAAGTTGTTCTTGGAGAGCAAATGGAAGCGGAAGTCAGTTCCTGTGACAGAGCCGCCAAAGAATTTCTCTTCGTTGCCTTCTACTTCTAGGGCAAGACCTCGAGTCAAGGCCATTATAATACCTCCTGAAGGGGTTAGACTCAGTGGAAACACGGGGAAAAGAGCTACTGGTAAGAGGAAGCAGAAACAAGTTGAGAATGTTCCTGAGATTCTAGTAGAGACAGTTATTCAGGCTGAGCCTCACATACAACCTATTGATATAGATTCTGAGCCTGAGACACCAATTCAAGTTGGATCGGAGACACCTGAACCACCACAGGTTGATACATCAGGGACAGTCTCTCCTCGAATTGAAAATATTGTTCAGTCTTGTTGGCTCGAGAAGTCTTTGGGAAGACAGAGGCGTGAACCTTCATACAACCTTGATTTATCTGAATTTGGTGAACCTTATCAGAGAAGATCGAACAAGAAGATAAAGAAACAAGTGCATATCGAGAAGACTCCAAAATCAGAGATTGTTATCGAAGTTGTCGTTCCTCCAGAGGGTAAGAGCTTAGATGAAGTCGAAGTTGGTGACTTTACATTCACTAAGGCAAATCTTGGCAGGACCACTCGAGAGACAGATGTGACTCTTCTTAAGATCGTCACTAATAATCTTGAAGAGCGAATCACGAAAGATGGAGAAGATAAGGCCTTACTCAAGGCTGAAAATAGTCAACTTCGTCAGTACATTTCTGATCTTGTTCATGGAAATTCAAATAGAGCACCTGTTCTTCCTCAGCATACACCTGCAGAACAACGAAAACTGGATCAGTTAGTCGGTCATGGCAGACTTTTGGATAACTGGATTGAAAGTTTAGTTGCTACAGGTCGGTGTCTTCTTGCAGATTTGTATCAGTTAAGGAGTGATGCACATAAACTCCGTCAGGGTATTCAGTTGCTTGAGATTGCGGTTGCAGAGAATTTGGCAAAGGATCGTGTTCTAGTGTCTCAGTTGTCAGTTGCATATGATGCTTTGGAGATCAATGAGGATCAAGACAAAGTTTTTACTTGGAGAGAGCAGCACCTTCTCAGAATGGAAATATGTGAGAAGATTTCTACCAAGTTGTTTTCACTCAAGGATGATGTGGTTGGAGTACTTGCACTTGTCAGCGGTTTCATTGTTCAGATTCCGTGTCATTATCTTCTTCAAGATGGCACGTATGTTGAGTTGGACAAAGTACAAGCAGAGTTCGAGAAGTTGATTCGTGACAGCCTTGAAGGTGAGCCTATAGCGCCTAAATTAGAGAATATTTCAGTTATTGCAGCCAGTTTCAGGAAGGCGACTGAAGAATGTAAAGATGGCATGCACACAATCACAGAAAGTGGCAGAGAACTGAAGAAACAGACTGTTGTTTTGAGCAGCGTCAAAGTGCCAGATGACAAAGAGATTGATGAGTTCTTGGTCGAAGTGTTAGACCGAGTTGACATGGAGTGATCTGCCAGTTGGAACCTGCAGTTAATTTCGAGGATTGAGTCATAGGTGGCATTTAACTCGACTTTCAGTCTTGAGTTTACTTGTTGACTTAACACATGCTTATCTCATCCTTGGAATTATCATCACAGGAGTTAGGGTTAGGGTTTCCAGTTAACTGAGGGTAGTGTCCAGTTAACTTTGCTTTAAATAAGGACGTGCATGCTTGCACATGGTCCATTTAGGTTAAATGTTTCGGTTAACTGATGGTAGCTTTCCAGTTAACTGTATAGTTTACTTCATTAGGGTTTGGCAGCAAATCTTGCATGTATTGCAAGACTGTAGCTGACTCAAGGTGATTTTAGAGTTACCTACACCTTGATGTATATAAATAAGAGCTTTTGCTCATTTGTAATTAACTTTTGCTTGAGAGAGAAATATATGCTGCGCCTACCTTGCCCTCAATATTGCTCTTTTGGTATTTGTTCATGCGTCTTTGCTATTATAGTTGATTGTTATGCCACATAGGGTTTCATTCGATTGTGATAGTGAACTCTTTCCATAGTTTAGATAAATCTGTTTTGTGCATCTTTACCATTACAATCAATTGTTATGCCACGTAGGGTTTCATGCAATTGTGATGATAAATCTGTTTTGTGAACTTTTACTGTTATGATCAAGTGTTATGCCACATAGGGTTTCATAAGATTGTGATGATAAATCTGTTTTGTGAAGTCTTTACCATTATAATCAAGTGTTATGCCACATAGGGTTTCATAAGATTGTCATGGTAAATTCTTAAATCTCTTTGTGCCTAATAAACTTGTTCAGATTGAGATAATAGTTGCGCCACCTTGCCTTCAAGTAGAGAATCTGAACTAGTTTGTCGTCTGATAGTCAAAACCTTGCTCCGTTTTCTCATGCTCTGTTTTCTTGAGGGAACTGGATAGAATTTAAGTTATTAAGTTTAGTTGTAGTTAGTGAATCTGCGAAACTAGAGAAAATTCTCAGCTGCAACGTATATAGTTTTCGAGAAAGCCTTGTACCTCTACAGCTGAAACAAAAAGACAGGAATTAGTTTAGTTTATTTCCCTTTGCAGGTATTTTTGTAAAGCATAACGAGGGAGCTTCCCCTCCTAATTTGAAGAGCACTCATTGCGTAGTGTGCATAGCTGTCCGTACCAACTCTTACTCCAGAGGTGCTAGTTGTTACGCCAACAAGAACCAAAAAGATTGGAAAATAGTTTAGTTTACTTTCTTTAAGCATCATCAGCGAAGAGGGAGCTTCCCCTCCAAATTTGAAGAGCAATTTAACTGTGCATAGCTGTCCATTTCTTATTTGCATTCTAGAGGTGCGAATTGAAACGCCAACAGATGAGATGTGAAAAAGAAGGTATAACATAAAAAAAATGAAAACTGGGATAATATTGAGTACCTAGTAGGTTCCAAACCATGAACAGAAAAATGTTAATAAAGGATGATGTGAGAAACCTATTTACATCTCTCTTTTCATCTGTGCATATTTGAAAAAACAGATAAAAGGTCTAACGGTGATTTGTGCACCTCGGGGCCCATAACACTTGCAACAAGATGTTAGTGACATGTTCAACAGGTTGAATTTTCCCTGATGTAGCAGGAAAACACAGATGAGTTTGGCACCACTGAAACCACCTCCATATAAGACAAATAAAACTACAACCAATCAGAATGAAGGCTCAAATCTTTACTCTTCTGTCTTTTAATGGTAATTTCTGCTTTCCACAAAAAGTGGTTAAATAATTAAATTGTTTTCCTATCCCAGACAAGTTTTCGAAGTAAATATTGCAAATAATAGGTATGTATTATCCAACCCTATTACTCAAAACACTCTACATATATGAGTAACATCCATACCAGTTCCGATTACTCAAAAGCCTCTATTAGATATATCCCTAAACATATGAGTAATCAACTTTTCAAAAGCCCAAGTAATAGCTGACAAAGATAAAAGAGTAGTATTACAGCATAAACTAGCATATATATCTTAAATAAATCTACCTAAAAGACAACAAGAGATATCAGTCATGAGTAGCCTGTATTGGATTTGTGACATAGGTTAGATAGGCGTCTCAAGATTGAATCTTTCAGTGTCTTTAGGTAGATGTATTTAAGATATATATATATATATATATATATATATATATATATATATATATATATATATGCTAGTATATATTGGATTATTCGTGTAAAAGCTCACACTATCACCACTCTCAATTGAGCATATGAAGGTCTGACATGTAAATATCCATCAAATTTATGTTAAGGGGTTGTTGTTATACACTTACTCGATTACAACCCCCCTTGCTAGCATTGTAGTTATGCATCTTGGCATAAATAGCATGCTCGTCAAGTTACCAAACATTTATTTTCCAAGTCCCAACAAGAATGGCACCCAGTTGTAGAGGTGAAGGAATATCTTGTGCATATCCAATCATGTGGAGACATGATGTGCTATTGAGAAATCTAGGCAAGATGTATAGAATTCACTCCTAAAGGAGGAACACAACTAGGTGAAACCTTTTTATATGAAGATGCAAGACGTCAAACAAAGAGGAAAACAAGACATCTTGCTATGGCGTCTAGTTGTGAAGTTGTAGAGCTTCTTGTTAGGCTGTCCACAAGTCAAGCAAATACCCTCTTAAATCATTCAAACAATGAAACATTCAAATGCTAAGAAAAAGACATACTAAGGCTCAAAGATAACATATCTTGTTTGTACAAGTACATGACAAAAAATGTAACATCTCAAGTGAAAATACATCCCAAAAAGAAATTATTGGTAAAAAATTTGTTGATGTTATGGCAGCTTCGGGCTCATTCTTCCAGCCGCGAGTGAAGACATAAATTCATATAGCCTATCGGCTATTCATTTATTTGTGATAATTAATTTGAAGGGGTGCTTCACATGGCAACAATGTAATTTTAATTTGGGCCGACCTTCCTTGTAATTAGCATTTATTATTTGTAATTATATTTTCTCTTGGTGGCCGACTTAGCTCTTGAAGAGGTGCGACCTCTCTATCATATGTATATATAGAAGGTCATTCACTCCATTTGATTATCAAGCAAGTTCGAGTCTTTCCTTCATACAAGTGCGAATTCATCAAGAGAAAAATTGTGAATTCTTCAGGGCAGATTTGAAGATCAAGGAAGTGCAGATTAGTGTTTGTAATTGCATCTTGAGTTGGTGCAAAATATAGGCCTTGAAGTGTGGCCTCATTGTAAAGAGATTTGTTGCCTTTGTTTATATAGATAAGAGAGATGTTTTGTTGCTGGGTTTTTCTTCCTCAAGTGGAGGGTTTTCCCAGGGTATATGCTGTGTTATGGTGTCTGATTTAAAATTAATTTCTGCTTTAATAATCTGATCACATAAAAACAACATGGTATCAGAGCAGGTCTAAAAAGATCTGATCAGAAATTGAGTGCAGAAAAGAAAATTTATGAAGCTGGCAAGTGCAGATTTCTCCTTGTTGACCATTGAAGGTCGTTGCCCCTGATGTGGTCTCTGTTTTGAGAATTGAATTGGAGTTAGTAATCGAATAGTTATGATGTGCTTTGGCCACATTGCGGGTGTAACCAGGTCATTATCAGGCTCGAAGGTGACATTGGTGGTGCGACATGATGAAGTGCCATATCCATCACGACAAGAGAGGAGTCGTTGGACTATGGCCACCCCTTGTGTGAGCATCTCCCACACACTTCTTTGCAAATCATGCCTGTAGCACACTCATCCCGCGTCCTTTCCATGTCGGGAGTCTACAGCGTGGATTGTTGAAAGCCACAGTTGTCACTACAATAGTAGGAGGATTGTTATCCTTGAACAAGTGGAAGCCGACTTGGGAAATCTCTGGAGAAGAAGCGACTGCCTTGTTGGATGCACACGTTCATTTGTAGGAGAGGCTCAAGTCTAGAATCATCGTGTTTGTTCGCCAGGAATCGAGATCATTACAATAGAGCGAATCACTTTAGACTGGAGCGAATTTGCACTCAGAAGGATATTGTCAGGTGTTGCTTATCTCTGTGTCGTCAATCTCTATGAATCCTAGTCGGGGCACATTCTGGAATTCGGGAGATCTTCGGAATGACCTTATATCCTCTGACTTCCATGGTGGAGACAGGAAATTCTTTCAACCAGCATTGACCTGTGTTATATTACGTAGATGTTCATGATGGTATTCGTCAAATGCATTGAAGTCATATATAGTCGTCTGGGCAGATTCGGGACTTTCTCATCTTCAATATTTTGTTCAAAATAGGAAAAGTTCGCAATTCACTTGTGACCTCTAGTTTCAGGTAGCGCAGTACCATTCTAGTGATTCATGTGCTGCAATACTTTTGCCAGTCGAGATTCTTCTAGAAAACCTTAATATTCTGTGTGGCTCGCTATGGTCAAGAGCTCAATTGTTGGACAAAATCGAGCTGCTAATGGATGATGACTGAGAATCATTTTTTGTTATTCATTTTTCTCTTAATCGTTTCCTGAGGAGTTTGTGCGAGCCTCTTCTGGTTGCACTTGGCGCACATTCACTATGGTAGTTTTATTCATCGGGTGTAAGGATAATGAGTATAAGGCACACCAAGATGTTAAGTCTTTACAGTTTGGATCAAGCGGTGTTCAAGAAAATTCGTGGAGCTTTGTGTGCTGTCAGGCATACGGATTGCAAGTCTCAGAGCATTAATCTAAAGCCCTAGAGCAAAGCGCCCGATAACAGGTTGTAATCCTCTGCATAAGGAGTCTATGCTACCTTGAGATGAATTGAGAAGCTGAAATTAGGCTCTCGGGTCGAGCGGCATTGATGAAAGTGTAAAAGGGAATTTGGTTGAGTTTAGAAGAGTTTTATGTATGGGCATCTATCAAGAACTTATGGGGATGAGCTTAAGGAATTGATGTTTCGCTCATACCTTGTTCCATAAGGTTTACTGTCATGGGTCTATGATCAGTCATGAACCTGGCAGAGGAAGGTTGTGAACCTATCCGAGTGTAAGAGCTGTGAAGTATATTGAGTACAGTGAATCTTTAAAGAGATAAGTATTCTTTGTTTACTTCCTTGATATCACCTTCTAGGTTGAAATTTTAGTTTGCTAATTGCTTACTTGAATCATGTGTGATAGAGATCTTTGGCAAATGTCATCATTCATTGCATTTCGTAGTATAGATCTCTGAGTGTGACTCTGAGATGAAAAAGTGAAATGAAATTTCGTTGTGATGGTCACATCGATACCTTTCTCCATGTTCATGGACTGCAATCGTGCCTTGAGAAGGCTGGTCCTATATTGAACATGTTGGCTGCATGCAAGAAATCTGTAGTTTGTACAGACTGTCTTTTGTTGATGCTGAGTTTAGCACTCTTGAGAGGAGCAAAAGATGGAAGCAGGATAGATCAGAATTCAATAAAGATAAGTTTCTTTATCCCTTCATTCTGATCTTTTATATATTTCTCTTTAGGTTGATTTATTCATGTTTTAACATTGTGCATAAATTCTTATGTATTCATACTATAATCTGATATAGTAAACTTTGTATGATTCTAGCCTTGATATTTCTTTGGATAACTATAAATTGTTAGTAATCTCTCTCTAAAATGCTTCTAGGTCAGATGTAGGAGCAAGAAGGAGATGAGAGGTTGCTTAGTGATGAAAAGCTTGAGGCATCTTGTGAGGGAGTCATGCCGACCAAAGAAATGTTCAAACAACTTGCAGCCATGGGACTGAGTTGGTGGCTAGAGGGAGTTCACTTCCAAAAGTCTTCTTTGCAATCTCTGAAGCAGGGATCAAGAGGGAGCTTTGTAACTCACTGAGAAGAAGTGAAGATTACTGTATTGCAAGGCTAGGTGCTAAACCCTTAGAGGATCCTTTCAGCTACTGAGATCATAATTGCTCAAAACTGTCATCTGGATTTGTCATTGGTAGCTCCGCAAACCTATTCAAAATAGAGTGATCACCAATAAGGTCGAGGAGGTCAACCCTAAACTCCCTACAGTACCAGAGGTGTGCACTGGAAAACATTTATCTAAGGCAAGCATTGCAGGCAATCTTGGACGAAGAGGTCAGAAGGTTGATGCAAGTACTTGAAGATTCAGAGGGAGCCTACTAAACCTGAAGATGTTGAAGGAGGCTGCAGCTAGTTCAAGACTTGGTGGATCCTACTATGTACAGATAGCTGATCGGATCCTTGATGTATCTAGTTAACACTAGACTAGATATCTATTATGCTGTGAGTGCACTTAGTCAGTTCATGTGTGAACCGAGACAAATACATCTAGTTGCAGCGAAACATATCCTGAGATACTTGCGTGGCACAGTTGGATATGGGTTGAGATATTCTTCAGATGCAGACTTGGTGCTACATGGTTACACTGATTTTGATTGGGCAAGGTGTGTCACAAATCGGAAGTGCACCTCTGGTTGTTGCTTCAGGTTGGATTCTGCTATGATATCCTGGTGTAGCAGGAAGCAGTCATTTGTAGCATTGAGTACAACAGAGGCAAAGTATATTGCAGCTTGTATGGTAGCTCGAGAAGCAATGTGGCTTCGGAAACTCCTTGCAGAATTGTTTGGACAATCATTGGAGCTGACTTTTTTTTTGTTTGCCTTAATGCATTTCTCCTTGTGAGAGAGATTTGAGGTGTAAGCCCTTGTTAATGCATTTTCCTCTGAGACGGAGGAATTTGAGGTGTAAGCCCTTGTTAATGCATTTTCCTTTGAGATGGAGGAATTTGAGGTGTAAGCCCTTGTTAATGCATTTTCCTTTGAGACGGAGGAATTTGAGGTGCAAGCCCTTGTGAATGCATTTTCCTCTTAGAAGGAGGAATTTGAGGTGTAAGCCCTTGTTAATGCATTTTCCTCTGAGACGGAGGAATTTGAGGTGTAAGCCCTTGTTAATGCATTTTTCTCTGAGACGGAGAAATTTGAGGTGTAAGCCCTTGTTAATGAGTTCTTCTCTGAGAGAAGTTCGAGGCGAAATCCCTTGATTAATGAGTTCTTCTCTGTAAGAGAAGTTCGAGGTGAAATCCCTTGATTCCACCCTCTAGGAGAGCCATGGTGGATGTCATGTGTGTGACTCCATGACAGCAACACGTGAGAGAGTCCGTGATGATATGCTTGTACTTGTGTTTTCACCCTCTGGGAGAGCCATGGCGAAAGTCATGTCGAGGTGACAACATCACACAAGTGATGAACACTTGTACATACCATACATGGTTGTAGCCATTATGGTTGATATCATGTTGAGGTGATATCTGATATCACGATGAGGTGATATTCTTCTTCTCCACTCATGGTTGTAGCCATTGTGGTTGACATCACGATGAGGTGATATGTCTTATGCAGCTGGAAGTATTTCTCCCTAGCCGAGAGGGAGTGTTGATGTTATGGCAGCTTCGGGCTCATTCTTCCAGCCACGAGAGAAGACATAAATTCATATAGCCTATTGGCTATTCATTTATTTGTGATAATTAATTTGAAGGGGCGCTTCACATGGCAACAATGTAATTTCAATTTGGGCCGACCTTCCTTGTAATTAGCATTTATTATTTGTAATTATATTTTCTCTTGGTGGCTGACTTAGCTCTTGAAGAGGTGCGACCTCTCTATCAATATGTATATATAGAAGGTCATTCACTCCATTTGATTATCAAGCAAGTTCGAGTCTTTCCTTCATACAAGTGCGAATTCATCAAGAGAAAAATTGCGAATTCTTTAGGGCAGATTTGAAGATCAAGGAAGTGCAGATTAGTGTTTGTAATTGCATTTTGAGTTGGTGCAAAATATAGGCCTTGAAGTGTGGCCTCATTGTAAAGAGATTTGTTGCCTTTGTTTATATAGATAAGAGAGATGTTTTGTTGCTGGGTTTTTCTCCCTCAAGTGGAGGGTTTTCCCAGGGTATATGCTGTGTTATGGTGTCTGATTTAAAATTAATTTCTGCTTTAATAATCTGATCACATAAAAACAACAAAATTCACTTGCTCCAATAGGACACCATAATGAATTTCCTCTAAGTTACCGGTTCGGGTTCGGGTTTGGGTTCAAGGATTCGGTTCGTGGATTTGATTAAAAAAAAAATGGGGTTGTGCTCATTTTGGGTTTATCCATACAAAAACATATAAAAATAAAAAGTATATACATATTTACAATAGTAATTAAGTTCAAAATATCACATAGCATCATATATTGTATAATAAACAAAACCACCATAAAAATAAGAAACATTAGAATGTCAATTAGTCAAACTCGAATGTCATAATATATATTATATTTTAAATTAAACTACATTGTTGTGTTTCTCCTTGTAGGTAAGCATTAGGGAAGATTGTCCAATTGGATGACAATATTATAGGTGAAGACTTGTAGGCAAACTTGGAAACTTGGACTTGGTGAGTACATGGCAAATTAAATGAATTCAATGGGAGTTTGGGGGCAATGCCCCAAATGGGGTCGAGGGGCAACGCCCCTTGCAAAGGTCAAGGGGCAATGTGCCTTGTGGGGGTTTGCGGGCAACGCCCCTCGCGAGGTCCAAGGGCAGCGTCCTCGATGGTACAAGGCAGGGTCGAGGGGCGGAGCCCCCATCACCAAGCCCAAATTAAGACCTCCAAAACCACACAAACCTTCATTGCATACATCATTTTGCATTCACAATAAGACCCAAATTAGGACCTTCAAAGCCACACAAACCTTCATGGTGGATATCATTTTAGGGTTGGGGGGTTTTATTTAATATTTTATGTCAAAAAAAATTAAAAAGTCAAAAAAATCAAAATGCGTCACCTAGGCTCATGAGGAGCAAAAATTCGTCGTGGCTCGGACCTTGTTTGAACCCACAAGGGATCGGACCCGAGTCGGACCGAACTGGGACTCGAGGGCCCCAAGGGGCAAATCGATAACTTAGAATTTCCTCATAATTACCTTTGACCAAGAGCAACACTACCAACCTAACGAGGATGCTAAGTTCAATGGGAAGGGAAAATGTTAGCTCTAGGTTGTGATGCTATCTTTGTACTTAATCCTCAATGAGGTTTTTCCTAATTGGAGAAGTCTTGTACTTCAGAATTACTTAAAATTAACCAAGTCTTGTGTATCACAAGCAATGTAAAAAAAATCAACTCAAATTTTGAATAGATAAGTCCTAACATCATTCACAAGGTCATTATGTCACTGAAAATGTATTGTCACAACCATATATAATTCTAGTAAGTCAAATGATTGTTCAATAGTTCCTTCCAACATTGTGTTGTTATGCAAAGCCTACAATTCTATAAGGCGACTCTCCTTGATTCATTAAATTGTCAGCTTGGCAATTATCAAAAGAGATTTGCCATAGTGTGGACAATGTACTCCATTTTGTTGACTACCCTATTAATGTATCTGTGCTTACATTAATAAAGTCTCATTACATTGTTCAGTTACCCTGTTTGACAATATGCATGTGTATGTGAAACTATACATTGCTATTGGCTATGGTGTTTGCAGCTTAATTGCCCAACAGTCCACTGAAAGGGATTTTGTAAAGTCCGCTTAGCAAACTTTTAATGCACTTCTATCATACTCTAGGGTAAAATTGTTCCTATAAAGTTTTCTTCCATCAACAATGTTTCAATGCATAAAGTAACCAACCAGAATGAAAGCTAAACCAAAACAATTCCTAACTACCTTTATATTAAATGACAAACAACTGTAAAACAGAAGCACAGATTTTACGTCAGTACTTTGGGGTCTGGGTTGCTTTATTGCCCTGAAAATCATTTTCTATAAATTTTAACAAAATAAAAAATCATTACTATGAGATGAACTCATGGTAAGTCTACATCAATAGTGAAGAGTTAAGCTTCCAAAAATTATAAACTTAAAAAACAGGATGCAATTTTATTCTTTCATGCACGACATTTGCCCTCTTTCATACCTTTCATGCACAACATTGTTCTTCCTAGGATTCATTACTCCCCAAAATTCGTAAAAAGCTTACCCTAATTTATAACTTATAAGTATACAAAATTATATTACAACTATCAACAAATTTAATAGCAGAGTTAGATGTTGTGCAATGCATGACTGTCTAAATATGACGAAACAACATAAACTTGTTAATTTTCCCAAGAAGGGCAAATGCTTAAGAGTTCCATGCTTCCAATACAGAATGACAAATTACATACTATAAAAGTAGACAATACAGTAAAAAAAAAACTATACATGGTGACTAAATACAATCTACTTGGTATGTTTCCATTCATAGCCTAGCAATTAACTTAAAGATATGGAGCATGTTGTAAACATTACGGTGGAAATAAAATGATACATATTGACTTAATATCATCTACTTAGTATGTTTCTATGTATAGCCTAGTAATTAACATAAAGATACTTGAATAGCTAAAGGTTTTAAATGAAAAGATGAAATCTTCACTTCCCAGGTCATGGATAAAAAAGATGTACTTGACAGTTGACATGAATAAACATTGAAGTGTAAGTTAATCCTGAAATCAATTTGCATTAAGGAGTTTTCCGTTCCTCACCTTTGAATATGGAATGTATTTTGGAACAGTAAAGATGCAAGATTTATGGAACTCGGCAAGAATAAGATCCATTGCAACTGGAGCCTAAGATATGGAATAAAAGACATCAAGATTGTAAGTATGAGCATCCTTCTTTACAGTCATTCTAGAAAAAGAAATGAAGGAATTATATTATTATTCACAAATACCCTGAATAGATTAATGAGACACAGTACAAACAGCTATGGAAGAGAAGTGTTGGTGTAAAAATTCAAAAGACACTAGGTTGCAAAAAATAACTAAAGACAAAGCACAAGAGAATGGTGGTAGAAACCCAAGCCATAAGAGTGTTATACAGTGTGCAGAACTGTATGTATACACTCTGAAATCATTAAGGTATCAGAGCGAATCACAATTTCCTGATAACTTGGAGAATTCAAGAACATGAGTTTTGGGATTCAGATTATAAATGAAAAAATCTATAACAATTGCAAACTACTGTACTCTTATACTTCAATTATTCTAATTAACTCTGAAAAACAGTAGCCATCTCAATCAATGGAAATCCAAGGAGGAATACAGGAGAACTCTTCCAAATCTAAGTCAAAAGCAAGTAGGAGAAATCAATCCATGATTTCATTAGAACCATCAAAGAAAGTTACAAATCAAGAATCGGTACCCATTGCGTTCTTATTTGAAAAGGATGAATTACAAATTAGTCACCAAGCATTGAAGCAATGGGTGGGGTCTTAGGCTACAACAAGAATTAGATGAAACTTGAAAGCAACAAATATAAAATATCTGAGACCTTAGTTCAAAATCTAAAAGGAGAAACCAACATGATAAAATCGGTAAAAAACTGTTAAATTATATTTAAAAGTTGGGAAACTTGCTCTTTTTATTTCTCAAATAGGGTCTATGGTAAGATATTGCTGGTTCTGAACTGTCCTTGAGATCAGTAATAGCTGTAATATAGAATCCAAATGAATTGGTATATCAACACTCAACTAAACATCAAAAGAGGACTAAAGGGAAATCCTTGGCTTAAAAGTATAACTTTGTATGTCCAACTGTGCCAATGAGGACTCAAGCATCTGTCTCCATCCATGCATGGTAGAGTCAAAATCAGAAGAACTCACAAATATGGGGGATATAATGATATTACAATATGGTCCACTCTAACACTGAAAGAGTCGTGAAAATAACTGAGTTATTTAACACAAAAGAGTAGCTAGATCATTTATCACTCTTTTATGGAATTTTCATGGAGTTGGTCAGCTCTTTTTCTTGGAGAATAGGTCAGAAGTTATTTTATATTATAAAGGAATTACTTACTAAGAATCAAAACTTCAGTTAAAACAATTAAAGGAAGAAAGCTCTGTCAACAAACGAGTGCAGATTTTCAAACTCAACAAACCAAGAAAAATTCTTTGTACAAAATGATGTTGACTATCACATTGTACCCATACAAAACTTTCGTATTGTGTCAATTTTTTAAACTGGAGTCTGTTGTCTTGTCACAAAATAATAATCAAGCTGTGTGCAGTCTACATCATCTTGTCGTCTTTTCTTGCTTTCTGAATGTTCACAAGATTATGGAAAGAGGCTCTTGAAGCCATTCATCTTGATGGAAGGAAGAAGACTTTCCAACCTAAAATTTGGCTAAGTCATGAAGATATGTGTACACCTAGGAGCTAAAGGCGCACCTCACCAAAGAGCCATTCAATAAACTCAAAAAGTTTTTAAGTGTCATTGAGGCACACACCAGGAGCTAAAAGTCACACCTTAGCAAAGATATCAAGATTTCAAATCATTCCTAACTACCATACTTAGTGGCTACTTTCATCCAAGTGCATTCAAGAAATGATCCAATGTGCCACTCAAGCAAGAATTCAAAGCTTAAAATAAAAAATGAATACTAATATCAAAAGCATGCACCAAGGTGCCAAAGGTTCGCCATAATGAAGGAATCGTATGATAAACAATGTAAACGTGTCAATGAAAGTAGGTGTGCACATTGTGGAAGGCAAGAAAAATCAATGTCTATAGAAAAGTGTTGTACACCAAATTAAAATTTTTGCTACACTTAGGCATTTTGAAGAAATGGTCAAAAGTCTTGTTAAAATTGTCAAAAGAGGTCAAAATTGGGAATTTGCATGTTCTGCATGAGGGACAAAATTCAAAATTTTCAAAATTTGACGATCTGGGTCTACTCAGAGCGACCAAGTCAACAAAAGCCAGATCTCAGTTTTTCGGCCCTAAATTTTAGGAAATTTTTTTAATTTTAGAAACTTTCTAAAAATATAACTTTTTTATGGGTTTTTCTGTGTAATGTCCCCTTTTTAGCTTGGTCATGTTTGTGAGGGGTTAGCCTATTATTTTGACCCTCATAGGCTGACAATTATGGATAGAGGGTCCTAAGTGGCAGTTACCCGGTGATTTGGGACATTACTCCTCAGCTGGATTCAGGTTTTGGCCTTTGCATGAGTTATTTGACTTAAATTGGCACACTTACTATTTATAGTAAGTTACTATTTTGCAAGAGTCGGGGTTTCTAATAATAGTAGGGCACTTGAACATAGTATATTTGCAGTGTCGACCATTGATTGGACCTTTGCAGTTATTTCTAGATTCAGTGGTGTGTACTTACTATTTATAGTAAGTCAGCTATTAGGAGTTACTATCTTTGACAGGGCGTCTAATCATTCAGAATTTGGCAAAATAGACCTTGGTTTTAGTTGGCATGGCTAACAGATAAGTATTTATGAAGATATTAATATTTAATGTGTCATTAATGATTTTAATTTAAAAATTTATAATATAAAGTTATATTATGACTTTATATTTAAAAAGGGGCCAATGACACATGATTAAGTTAATTAATGATTTTAAATTAAAAATTTAATAATATAAAGTTATATTATAACTTTATATTAAAAGGGGGCCAATGACACATGACTAAAGTGATTTATGTTTTAATGGCCCAGGCACATTTACCAAGGTGATGAAACATTAAAGTGACAAATATTAAAAGTTTTATTTTAAATGGCCAAACTTCTAGAAAGTTCAACTTTCTTCATGAGGAGTTGTAAAAGCTTTCAAAGGGCAAAAATAAATCATTCTATTGATCATTCAACTTTGTCAAAAAACTTGAAAGCTTTGGAGTTTGTTAGAAACGGGTTTCTGCAGATTTCATCAATTTTCAGGCTGTGGAGAACGAAAACTCTTCATAGACCAACATTCTGAGGTTGTGAGAGACCAGTTGAAGTTTGCTAATCAAACTGGCTTCATTCAGGGGTCATACTTGAGCATATTGTTGAAGAAATACAAGCATTCCAAGGGTTTCATGATTATATATTTGCAGATCAGAAATTTAAGAGTTAATCATTTGCACAGCAAAATTGGTGTTGGCTGCTACAGTACATGCTACAGTGCTCGCTACAGTAACGCTACAGTATTAAGGGTTTTTATTGAAGAGTTTTCTGATTTTCTTCAAGGGTTTGTTCCAAATTTGTGTGAGAGCCTTTAAATCATCTATGGCTGCATTTCTCTACAACTGATCTACATTTTGAGGCTGCAACAAACAGATTTCAAGCATGTCTGAGCAAATTAAAAGCTTATAGATTGAGGCTATCAACCAAGAAATACATCCATTGTGGGCGGCCAGGTTTGGATCAGCTGGTAGCAGCAAATTAAGTTGGAATAATGAGTGCTAAAGTGGCTACGTTGGCAGCTAGGGTTTGAACAGCAACTACAAAAGCAATTTCAGGGGTTTACAAGTTTGATAAGTCTTCTTTCCAGCTGCAAACATATAAATCAGACCTGCAATTAAGGCTGCAAATCCAGGGTATGGTTTAATACTTGCAATTTAATGAATATCAAGTTGAATTTGTATAATTAAATAGTTGCTAACTTGAAAGAAATCAGATCTGAGCATACATATTATTAAGCTAATAAAGGCTTGCAGCCAATTGTTAACATTATTTGCATGAGTTAAAATACTTCTTGTTGTGCAAGAGTTCTTTTTTATATGCTGGGTATATGTCTTTTGAAAGAGAATTTACAAAAAGGAAATTACAAATAATTTCAAAACAAATGAGTTGCATTAGCTCAGGGGGTTTAGAGACATCAGGTCTCTTACATTTTGAGTTTCTTCTCAAATGGATACTAGCAAAATTTTCTAAAAATAGAAAGTTTGGCTTCCAAGGTTCAAACTAATTTTGATTGGCTTAAAATACTTCCTCATCAGGCTGGTGCAGTCAGAATCGTCAAAGGATCAGTTTTTCTATGGTGGGTCAATTCTGCTTTTTCTGAAGCTAAACAGGAGCTCTGAGGCCATTAATGGCGATTGCTCAACTACCAGGTGTTAGATTCAGAGTCTCAGGCACTGCACAGATCAAGAAACGACAAAAGCTGATCGGGGAACGAAGAACGAAGAAGGGAGGTTGAAGAGTCTTGAAAATTGCAAAATTTTGGCTAACACTGGAGGGTCCAGGCATCCCAGTCCAGTCAAGGTGCTTGGAATTATTTTCCTTAGCCATTTTTCATGTCTCCAATAGTCAAAGCAACAGTGAGCACGAGGAATGAGGAGAAAGGTGAAAAAGATGAAATAAGAACTAACACTGCCATGCATGGGCGTCCCAGCTAGCCAAGGGTGCCCAGTCTTTCAAGAGGTTAAATGATGGAATTAAGGTTTGCTCATCCTAGACAATGTTGCTTAGAATTCAATTAGCTCCACAGTGAATCCATCAGCATGATCATCGGATCAATCAGTAAGCCAAAATCTCAGACCAATCGAAGGATTCTTGATGAAGTGGCAAATTGCAAACCATGAAAATATAAAAACAAAAACTAAGTCTAGGAAATCTGGGCGCCCCAAGTAGTCGAGGGTGCCTAGCCTT
>VDFB02000015.1:164630501-164805418 GCA_007258455.2 Sequoia sempervirens | reverse complement strand
GATTTGACGATGTATAGGCATTAGCAGGAGCGACATCGATATCTAATTGCCTAGTGAATATTTACACCAAAATTCTCTCCTTACCACTACATAATAGTGAAACAATTTTGGGCTAAAAATTGCTTATATTAACAAAGGAAAAGATTACAATATATAGAGAAGGTAGATCACTGTAGACATTTAAAATGTCTAATTACCTCACCTACTAACTACTGTAGCAACAGTATAGGATTGACCATTAGCAATAGAGAATTATTATTCTAACACCTTCCCTTAATGGTCAATTGACTAACTAGCCTACAAAAACCAATCTGCAGGTCTGTTGGTCACAAATTCTCTAGAACATTCTGCTGCTACGGAGACCCTCCTTGGATCTGTAGAATGTTAATGACCAAGAACCGAAAACCATCCAGAATAAAACAGAGAAGGCTGCCCCTTCTTTAGAAGGCTCTGCAACAAGAGACAAGAGCCTGCCGCTGACTCTACCACTTGAGAGGAGTTTGCCACCAACCCTCCCAGAAACTGCAGAACTATTGACCAGAAATTATCACAAAACGTCCAACCTGACGTTGGGTAGTAGAGCTGTCCCTCCCTGAAACCAGAGACACACCGAGAACAACTGCCATGATTTTGAGGATAAATCAGCAAACCGTCGAAACTTTTGCAGATGAGCAAGATGCTCAAGAATAGACTGCAAGAAGCCAGTTGTGCAAATGTTCGCCCTAGCAACCCAGGTGCGACCAAAACATACTGTAACAAAGTACAGTTTTTGAGGGAAAAAAAAAAAAACGCCAAACCCAGAGATCTAAAGATTACAAATTATCGTTTTTTCGGAAAAAACGGTAAAAACTAGATACCAGAGAGCCCTTCCCGAACAACAGAAACCCTGACTAGGGTATACAGGAAAAACTCTTAATTTTTTTTAAAAGGAAAAAATTATAAACCCTCCCAAAAATTTTTAAGGGAAAAAATTATGAAAATCCATAGAGATTTTTTAAGGAAAAAATTTTAAAACCCATAAAAGCCGCATTTTCTTTTTTATATGGTACATTTAAAAACCCACAAAGCCGCATTTTTTTTAAGGTCTAAAATTATAAAACCCCCAGAAATAATTTTTAAGTAAAAAATTATTAAAACCCTCATAAATAAATTTTAAGGAAAAAGACGACAAATTGAAAACAGAGGATTTTTGCAAACCCTAGCCGTCGGTCCTTGATGGCAGATAAAAAAAGGCACCTAGAAAATCGCGTAGGTCGCAGGAAGCAGAGATTTGTCACCCACCAAAATCCAGAAACCCTCAATTATCACCGAACTGGAAAATCGTGACTTCAAAAAACACTTGTAGAGGGGGTCGCAGGTAGCACACTGTAGAAAACACCACAAAATACGACGCGAATGAACAAATAGCGCCCAGAAAACTATCGTGAGTGGCCAGAAGGCCTAGAAAATAAAATGCGTCCAGAAGAAAAAGTCAAAAACGTGCCTAGATTATGAAGAAATCGCAATCATAGACAACCAGAAATCGCGCAGCCAAAGACAAATGAAGTCGTGCCCAGAAAGATAACAAGAAAAACGTCTTCAGAAAAAACACGTGCCAGGAGACAAAAAACACGTCGAACCAAACACGTTTCAAAAAAACGCGACTAAAAAGAAATGCACTGAAAATCGCGTGGGTAAATCAAGAAGGTCAAGGTCTGAACTAGGAGGTCGTGGGTATGCACGATCCTTAGGCGCAAAATAACACGTCTATCACAACCCTCGATTTTTGAACAAAAACCCATGAAATTTTTTGGAGATCCTACTTAGTAGACAGTTCAAAACCCTTCACGAGTTTGACCACAAAAAACCCGTCTTTGCAAGTCCGTACCAAAATAGAGAGCCTTCTAGAATCCTAAGCCCTCCCATGAGGGAGACAAGCTCAAACCAGCTCTGATACCATGAAACAATTTTGGGCTAAAAATTGCTTATATTAACAAAGGAAAATATTACAATATATAGAGAAGGTAGATCACTGTAGACATTTAAAATGTCTAACTACCTCACCTACTAACTATTGTAGCAACAGTATAGGATTGACCATTAGCAATAGAGAATTATTATTCTAACAAATAGGCATAGGAAATGATATTGCTCTGATACCATATCATATTTTGTGGAGCAATCGAATAATTTGCTTTACATTATGAGATATATTTATACATGAAGGAAAAGAATAACCCCTATATGCACAGGTTCAACAAATAGCTTAAATAAGCTATCAAACAATAACAAACCCAAACCAAATAATAACAAGCAAAAACAAATACCAAATAGGACAAACCATATGAGTAGTGATGGAATATCCAATAGTTATTGTTCCTTCAGCTAATGATTCATGATGAAGTATTAATGTGTCTGAGAAAGTGTTATAGCAGATTGAGGGGATGCGTAGTGTTTAGAGATTACTATTGTCGGGAGAGAGTGTTCAGGAAGGCCCTAAAAAGGCTGTAAACCATTTATAACATTTCTTGAGATAGTGACTTGAGGAGTTTAACGGTTATCCTTTTGGAGTTTTCACTCATGTTGATTTCTCTAGGTCAAGCTGTTTATGTCTCTTATTATGTTCTTAAATAAACACTAACATTGCCAAGCATGGTACCGTAGGGACTGTTCGATATTTGAATAGCAACTTATTTAATCAATTTACGTTAAGGTTGAAAAGTATTTGTGTTGGTGAAACATTGTGTTGAATATCCACCTTGTTTATGGATCATGGGGATACAACAAAAGTAGTGTGCAGCTCCAAATCTTGCCTAGCTTGAAGAAAGATCACTTAGTGGTTGATGTTCACCCTCATCGATGAGAATGTGTTTGAAATTGTCAAAATCAAGGAAGGCCAAACAATTGTAATTTCAAAGCTTTGAAATTCTTTGCTGGGGCAGAAACCCTAGCTGAGAGATGTTCCTCTCTTGATGGTAGACACTTGCTGACTACATCCAACGTATTTTCCATAGTCTTATCTATATTTGAATGGCCATGATATGTCTAAGCAGCTTCCGATATCAAGATGCAATCCTCTTGATTTGACATAAAGCTTTCTCCAAGCAAGACATACATGGTTCAAATGTAGAGATCCTTGTGCATGGTCTTGCTGGTTAAATCGAACAGAAAAGTATTTGCAACAAAGCAATTCGTTCTCTTCACCCCATTGCTAGGTGTCCATTTTTCCTGCTCTGGTAGGCTTTTCACCAGTTTCGAGTCTGATTTTTCAACAATGAAAAATTATTGAGTGGAGTCTTTAGTTGACAGAGGCCCATTGAGAGGTGTTGCTCCTCTCTTGCCTCTATATTTCTTTCATCGCAATATTGCGATACATCATGCCACTAGAACAATCAATCGCATTTTTTGTATGCAAAAAATGGCACCTAGAAAAAACAAACCCACGAAGTCTAATGTTTGTCATATCATCCTTATCTTTATTTATTAAATGTGGATTTAAAATCATCATCCCCTTAGATGGTAGAGGGATTAAAGCAATGTTAGGTGTAGCTTTTGAGTGGCCTTTCCTTAATGAGTAGTTCTCTCAGTGTCATTCATTTACTTACCAAGGAGCTAGCTATGCTCGTAAAAATCTCCATAGCCATCTTGACATGAGCTAGTAGGTCCGGGTTTTGTTCACCTCTCAAGAGCAATGATGGAAAGAGATGGAGCTAGAGGAAGAAGCTAGCCTTTGTGTCTTGTTAAGAATATTATTGAAGGAAGAAATCAACCTTTGTGCTTCCTTAAGAATATTAGCTAACTTCTAGCATGAGGCTTCCTCTCCATTCCTTACGTTGATGATTAGCATGGAGTCATCTTCTACAATGATTTTTGATATGTTATAAGAGTTTTCTGACTTAAGGCTGTCATGTCCCCGCTCCTTAAAAGGGCCCTAGTCGGCTTGGTGGGAAAGAAAAGTGTTTTTTAACACTTTGGATTTTAAAAATAATAATTAAATAATAAATTTAAATTATTAAAAAACATAATATTTAAATTTAGTCTTAGTTGAGGCCGACCTCTTGGAAGGCAATTATTTGTGTTGAATTTGTTGACATTATTGAGCATGATGAATTTGGATGAAAATCTGGCTGATTGGATAAGGGACGATGCCCGCTTATCGATCCACTACAGGTAGGGACATAACCCTTTGCTTGCAGATTTGTCTCCTCCACTCATTCTGTATTTTCTTGTTCTAATGCGAATTCATTGTGTCTTTAGGTTGACGGGAGGAGATATGCATTTGGGCAATTCATTGTGGGAAAGCCATAGGCTGTGCCATCTTTTGGGAGTCCCAGCATCCTTCATAAGACGACTCCAAGCTTTGGCAGGCACCAAACTTCTAACGATTCACACGACGCTATCTTCAGGTAGTTTCACGCAATACAACACGCATCCACTAATCAGCGAAATCCCAAATTGAGCATCTTGCTAGGTTGTGGCAAGCATTGGGCCTGTGAAGACCAGCACAACAACGAAACTATCTGGGTCAAACATTTCATCGCACTCATGTTTGTCTATGCATCATTTGCGGACTGGGAGCCTACACACCTTCAAAGTGTCATTGCGGGTAGTCAAGATAGTGGACTCACACATTATTATTCTCTGAGTTGTGTTCATTCAGTTCATTGAAACATTCGGTCATTGGTATCACTCAGATCTATACCTCTATTTGCATTCCTTGCCAACAATCATTATTGAATTGTATTGGAGACTGATGTTCCGTCTTGTATTCCTTGATTTCGTTCCTAAGCACATGAATGTCATATGTGTGATTTGTTAATCTTGTGAGGGAGGTTGTTGTCATTTTCCTGATTTGAGCAAGCTTACTGCAATGTTGTCATTATCTTTGATTACAAAGGAAATATCTCTGTGTTTCGTCCTAGCTAGGTGTTTTTTTTCAGTGTTTCTTGTGTTACATTATTGGCTAAGAACCTTACAATATACTGATAATTGATCACTACAATTTGCAACCCTTGGAGTTTATATTCAATATAATCTAGGAATTATTTGCTTTAATTTCTGTATTGGAAGTTGTAAGAGACCAGGTGTCTCTCAACCCAGACTTTTGACGATAATACCAATTTTTGTTTACTTTGTTGTGTTTTGTGATTTTTTTGTGGTTTTTGCAATAAAGTAGAATGGTGCGATTTTGAAATAAAATGCTATAAAATTCATAATAAATTCAAAGATGATCAATAATGCAGCAACTAACTTCTGTTAATGATATAGCAGCTTCGGTAGCTCCTTCCAGCTCAGCTCTTTCGTGGAAATATAATTGAATGATAGCCGTTAGCTATTCAAGTTATATTTATGATTTATCTTCATAGCCGACATGAGAAGATAAGAATTCATCTTGAGCTAGTAGCATGAAGACATTTAATGTTGTTGTGGCCGACTTCTATTTATGAAGAGATGCGACTTCTTGGGGCCGACATCATTTATGAGTTGTAACTGTTTTGTATCTTGGCCGACTTGTTCAAATTGTAATTTATGTTTGAGGCCGACCTTGTGAGGTCTATTATAGCCATGTATTTATAAGAGACTACTTCTCTCCTTGATCACCTATGAAGCAAGTTCGTTTTCTCTCCTTTATTCAAGTGCGAATTTTATCCAAGAGCAGATTGCGAATTTCTGTAAGTGCAGATTTAGGTATCAAGGGAGGGCAAATTATCATCTGATGTGCATCGAGTGTAGATGCAGAATATTGGCCTTGTGATTGGCCTCATTGTAAAGCGAATTGTTGCCATTATTTATATATAAAAGAGAGATCTTTGTTGCTGGGTTTTTCTCCCTCAAGAGGAGGATTTTTCCAGGGTATCTGGTGCGTCATTGTGTCTGATTTTGAATTAATTTTCTGTGCATTCAATCTGATCTTTAGTTTTCAACAACTTCCAGAGGGATGGCGAATGGATTTATTTCATTTGTAGAAAGATTACAATGCTAATCCAATGACATGCATATAAAAAGCAACATTATTTTATAAGGAAGCTGTTTAACTTGTAGCCGCCAATATGAGATAACAGAAGGGGTACGACTTACTAGAATGAAGCTTTCTTCTGCCAATGAATGAATGAAATCGCTCCCAGGAACAAGGCGCCAACACTGGTGACAAAAAGAAGCAAAAAGGCAAGTTGATTTGCCTTGGAAGAAAAGACGACTTGCAGCTGTAATGGTACGGCTGTGGCAACAAACAAAGAGGCCGTACGACTAAGAAGAGGAGTGCCAGAACACTGAATCAAGATGATATAAATCACCCCTTTACTTTGATGAATAATTTCTTCTCAAACCCTTATTGATTCTTCCTCTGTAAGCACAAATATGACTTCTGAATAAAGTCACCCCGATGGACAAGCTTCAACTGGTATTGCACAATCTCAGTATGCTTGATTCTGAAGAGGGAACGTTCTCCAAAATCCAATGATTTGCAGAAATCCTTGTTTCACAAACCCTAAAGTTCTTGGAGAGAAAATAAGACAAATTAGAATAATTCACAATGAAGTTCGATTTTCCTTGAGGTGAAATATAAGCTCTCTTCAAAAGTTCGACCCAAAAAAGCAACTTAAGAAGCATTTAAAATATTATAAAATTCGCCCTTTGAACTTAGGAGAAAATATTAATAATATGGCGTCCCTTTCTTTAAATGATTAATGAATAAATAATTCATCAATAATTGCCCTTTTAATATAAAGTATGAAATACTTTATATTATTCCATTGATATTTTAATATTTAATTAATTGGCTTTATATTATAAAGTCACAACTTAATATTTCTCCCAATATCATTAAATGCTTTGATATTCACTATCTGCTCACCAAACTGTAAAACTTGGTCAAAACTGAGTTGACCAACTAAACTAGGTGCCCTGCTAGAAATAGCAACCCCTGTCTGCCTGACTTACTATAAATAGTAAGTGTCTGTAAATCACTCTGTAAGTGTCTGCCAAGGCCCAAACTTGAATCAACTGATGGAGTAATGTTCCCAAACGCAGGATAACTGCCACAAGTAACCCTCTAAATACATCTATCAGCCTACGAGGGTCTGAATGATAGTCTAACCCCTGAATCAACTGCATTGCCTAGGAAGGGGACATTACAAAAGTGCTTATTAATTTGATTTGAGTAGGCGTATTACAGTGGTATCAGAGGTTGGCCTCATGCCAGCCTGTGTACTTTTTCATGAGTGACTGAGACCTAAGATACCATCTCAGAGAGAAGAAGAAAGCCATGGGCAAGAAGGAAGATGATGGACAAGAGTTTATCAAAGAGTCCAGGGAGTTCCAATCTAGTATGAAGGAGACCATGGTGGAAATGGTCCAACTATTGTGAGGGTTGAACCAACAACTGGGTGTTGGTAAAGTAGCGCAGAATGGTCCCGAGAGCAGCAGCTCAGGTGCAATAAAATCGACAGCCTCCACAAAGTTCTTCAAGGCCAAATTCTTGGACCAGGGGGCAGAAAATAAACCAGAAATACCACCTAAAGAGGAAGATGAAATTGCCAGATTGCATAACGAATACCATGCTCTAAGTGTAGCTATCCATAGAGATTTGACTTTCACAGAATTCGATCACATGAAGACCAAAAGAGGGCATAGGAGGAGAAAGTATGAAGATAGGAAGGACATCCAACATCGCTTGGGCAAAATCACCATCCCAGTTTTTGATGGTTCACGGAGCTCATTGGCAAGGGCTTGGTTGTAGAAATTATATACATATTTCTCCTTGAATCCCATGTACGAAGAAGAGGCCATCAAGTTTGCAACCTTACATCTTGAAGGTTTGGCTCACGAATGGTGGTAACACGACATGGTGACACAAGGCCACAACTCCATCAAAACATTGGAAGAATTCAGTGAAAGTGTGCCAGAGTCACCTTATTGCCTGCTGAAAATCTCTTGACCCCTGTGGTGCCTTGTACTCTTCCTATGAATTGCACCTGACCTCTGCCTCTTCTGGTTCATGAACTGTTCTAAGGTCATCATCTCCTTGATATCAGGGGCTAGGGTGACATACTCTGCATAGTGTAACCTGATCTCCTTAGTTATAGAAATCTGCGGCACATGCATCTATCCCTGGGGAGCATGTGTCTCCTCCCTACGCGTAAAGGTTGGTTGTAGGGTCTAGGCATTGAAACTGTAGTAGCTCTCTGACAATCTCCATTATGCTGGTCATTTTGTGCGTTGGAACCATTGGTCTCATCGTGGTGTACCGTGTGTGTCAGAGTGATATTCTAGTTCATCTTGGCTAGGAGCTGTGACATCATATCCATCATAGTATCGGACTTCCGTTTTGCTTTGGCATTAGGACTAACTGAACTAGTTCACCCCTTATCTTTTCTTGCCATAATTCCTGTGATATTGTCGTTGTCACTAGAACTTTTGTAGATACCCAATATGCTTGAAATAGTGTCACCTTCTAGAACCTGTGGGGGACGCTACTGAGTTGATCCTCTGTAATAATGCTGTTTTTATTCCACTCATGAAATAATTTTAACATAGGCTTGCAAGAAAACCAGCTCTGATACCATTGTAATGGCCCCCTCCTGTCTGTTGTTTGTTTTTTTGTTTTTGTTTTTGTGCTTTCTTATTTTTGTATTTTGCTTGCTAGGAAATGCAAATAACAAATAACTAAAGCTAACTAGATTATAAAGAAAATGCATAAATCAATTACAACTTAGATCATTATTTTGCATTAAAATCTCATAGAGGCATACCCATTTGCTGCTACTAAAGTTGCAGTTCTGATTACATAAAACCAGCAACCTGGTGCATACAAAAATGCTCACAAAACACCAGATCCTCGCTTCTCCCTTGTTAAAATGATATGCAACAGTGTCTTTACCTTGAACGCCTCAAATGGAGGTGATAGCAACCCAAACCCTAGGTGTTCAGCCTAGGAAGAGTCACATGCCCCTACTGAAGTTGTACGACCCTTGCTGGAGTTGTACGGCCAGCTTGGGGTCACAAAATGATTTATTTCTGCCTTGAAAACTCTGCTAATATCTTCACAAACTTGCTGTCAATTCATCACCTCAAAACCTTTCAAAAACCTCTCGAATAATTGCTACAAATAGATCAATTAAATCACCAACATAACCCTTGAATGGAGCTATCAACAATCAACTTTGGGATGTCTTTCAATCCTGCAGTCGATGACCCTTGTGAGGGATTTCGTCCTGACAAAGCCAAATACTTAGTCAACCAACAAAACCCTTCTCCATATTTTCTTCAGCATGAAAAGCAAAAAAGCACACAAAATGCTTTTATACCTCTCCCAATTTCCCAATCGCAAGTTGGCTGTTTAAATTTATTTATTTAACTAACTTGATCTCCTTATAACTCCCTTAAGTTGGGTGGCCAACTTTATGATATAAAATAATCTTTTAAAAACCCCTTATAACGTCGTCATCATAAAGTCATTTAAATATATAAATAACTTTTAATTTAACTTTCATATTAACTTTATTTAAACTTAATGCTTTGGACGAGGATAATTGCCAATATAAAACAATGGTAAGAATCCACCGACATTCCGAACATAGAAATACTGCCAACTGACCAGGTCAATGACCACCTTGTGACTTACTAAAAATAGTAAGTGTGGACAAAGTGTCCAAAGAATGCTCCGGAAGACACACTGCGAAAACCCAAAAACACACTGAGCTAGGAAACACTAATTAAACCCAAATGGTCGACTGACAAGCCTCGTACGCCCTTAGAGGGGTCCCCTAAGCATCATGTTAGTCTATGAGGACCAAAGTGATAGACTAACCACAACACCTGTTGACTGCCTATGAAGGGGACATTACAATGAGATGCATATAAAAAAAGACCCAAAGAGTGGTAGTGGAGGTGAAGCACCTTAATTGCAATCATTTGCAATACATTTGCTCTCACAAGTGAAGCTATGGAGGTTAAGCACCTTAATTGCAATCATTTGCAATACATTTGCTCTCACAAGTAGCCAATTATTCATCCCGTGAGAGGAATTAGAATATTACCAGTTTCATTATTCATTATAGAGCAACCAATGTGGGTTGTAGAAGGTAGAGAACCCAATTTACATTGATAGCATGCTTTGCCTTGTCCCTTGTATAGTCCCAAGGTACAAGGAAGACCCTTTAGCAAAATGGGCCAGAATCTGAGCTAATGGAGCAGCTGTGCTTGGAGGATGACGTAGTTGAGGCAAATGGCCTAAATAATTTATTTCTAGTTTCATTGCTAGGAGAGGAGCCAAAGCTTGAGAGTTATGAGTATCTAAAGATCATTCTCACATTTATGATTTCTTTTTGTAATGTCTATTTGTCAGCATTACAATATGTAGTACACAACCTTGTGTCAATAGTCTTTACATTATGTCAGTCTTTAGGTTTTATTAACTTCTTGTGTTTCAACTGTAATTGTTAATGTCATGACGATGATTATCAAATCAGTATATTTTGTTGACATCTATTTATGTACTTTAAAATGTTGGTCTTTTAATTTTTAAGCATCTAATTTTTTGAAGTCACATAGCCATTGTATAACTTTTTTTTTCTAAATATAAATTCTTATATAATGTATTTATTGAAATATTATTCTATTGTTGCCATATTCAGGTTCCCTTCTCTGATTTTTTGTTGTTTTAAAATGGTATAGTGGTACCCTTCCCCATTTCATGGTAACTATGGCAAATCCTTGTTGCAGGTACTGCTTGTTACCATCTTAGTGGAGTGCCATAGCCATTGTTTGCATTATCAGCACTTGTGGCCTGAATGACTGGTACAAATTACTTTGTCACCAACTTCTTTTTGATCAAAATGTCTTATCGCCATCTTCCTTAAGATTAAAAATGTCTTGGTACCAAACAGTTTGTTGCAGGTTCTGTTGTCATTTATTTCTTTGATACAAGTTGCCTTAGGACCAAACTCTTTGGCACCAAAGGCTAGCTTATTTTGCTACTAAAGCTACATACTTCCACTTATCTCAAATTGTGAAATTCAAATCATAATGAATCACAGTGAAAAGACTGTTTTCAAAAGATGCAATGCATATTCCAATTTTTGAAATTTACTTTGTGGACTAAAGGAAAGCAGTTAGAGTTTGGTGAATTCTAACAATGTTTGTTGACAGACTGCATTTTTTTGGGCTCAATTAGATATGACAATATGCTACACATGATTTCACTCCTTCAAATGCATGAGCTGGGTGTGATTACTGTATGTCATAGAGTCTTTAGTCTGTATGCTTTGTAACAGGTAATGAAGGGATCACCTGCTAATCATCAATAGTTAGTGCACATTGGTCCAGATAATGCTTTGTAACAGGTCATCATGAAATAAAGTTGGTTTTTTCATTTGGTTTTAATGTATTCACAAATGTTAGCCATATCTTCCACCTGGATAATCATTCCTGTTTGATCAACACTGGCACATTCACTATCTCATGCCTTGGGGTCAATCTTATGGATCACCATGTGATATTGTATGCTCACATGATTTTGGAAGGTACACAAGCTTGTTAGTATACTATGGCATCCACATCTCCTAGAATTAGAGTATGTCCTTGCCATATCACAGCTGTAATCACTTTATCTGAGTTGTAACTGGAAGAAATATAGTTATATCTGCAATGATACTAACTAAAATACCACTTAACACATTCTGGGGTCTTCTGGAAGTCTAAGAAACACAAAGTACCAAAATGTGCCTATTTAATCGTGGCAGACATCATAATGGCAGAAATCAGAACATAAACTGGGCAATAACAGTTAACCTGAACTGAGAAGTATAAAAGAGGTTGAACTTGTACAGAAAACAGTATACTGGTTATTTAGAAGTTTGGACTACCTTTAGAGAGCAGATTAGCCTCATTGAATAAATTGAATTTAGCAGAATTTAGCAATCAATACATTGTAATATATAGATTTATTGGTCCCTTGCCAAAACCAATGAAAACTTGTTCATATAATTTGTTGCTCCTCTTCTCTTTTGCAATTCTCAAAATTACATTCTGTTTTAAAAACAGTTATTAAAATTGAGCAGGTTTTGTTATGCCTTTAGCATTTACTTTTTTGATTTTTCTTAGTGGCCACAGTGAAGTCCAGTTAGTTAATTATCTCCAGCATGACACAAATTCAGTATTTGGATCACATCTAGACATCCTTATTATGTGATTGTGACCCTCTGGTGGTTGGTATCTTGTTTTATGGATTATTTGGGTTTTATTGAGTCTTTAAATTAACTGGCCTTTTGTAGCCGATTAAATTCTTTTAGAAGCACCTTAACTTTCCATGAGGTTTTCTTGCATTATTTTTCTGTGGAATTTATATTCATTGTAATTAATTTTATTTTGGTGAGAGAAAGATTCAGTTGTAATAGTTTTGGCACTTATCAGCTTCCAAGTGACCAGGCATTTGTCTATCTGTCTGTTTTTTGAGTTTGTCATTTGAGCCCATCAATAATGTATGAAAAATAAGCATTAATCTACATTATTATTATTATCATCAAGAATGTGGAAAGACTCAAAAATTTCATTCAAGTTGTGTTTTGTGTTCTCTTGTATATGAAATGAATATGTTGTTTTTACAATCTCTTTTGTTTGTATTTTTATGAAGGGCTAAAGCAACTGAGCTGCTTCAAATAGTCACCAACCATCGTTTTCCTAACTCTATTCTACTCACAAGCTTTGCCACAAAGGTATTTTTCAACTTGCAAAATATTCCAGATTGTTGTTCTCTCGATATGATTATTATCGTGACACATAGATTTGTTCATATGTCTGTTCTCTTCTTGCAATCTTTGTTTTGTAAATGTTTGTTAGGCATTCTGTTTACTGCAGCAAAATGATATTCATGAACCAGTAAAAAGAATAATTCTGTATATGCATCTTCTTTATGATATTTAATATGATTTCTATAACATTTTTTTTTGTTCTTTTGCAATTTGAACCTGGAAAGCAGGTAGTTTCTCAGTGTGAAACTCAAACGCTAGACTTGAATTCAATTGTATTTGCCTTGGCACATGCAATTGTACTCGTTGCATCACAGGTACTTAAAATGTTGTCCAGTGCATTATTTGCAGAACTTATTTAAATTTGAAACACTGGTTTTTAGGTTTAACATTTCAGTGAGTTTTAAATTTCAGAATATGCTGAAAATTATGCATGTTACAGTAAATCTTGGAGTGGCTATAAACTTCTTGAATGCTACACTGGCAATGCAACAGTATACAAATAAAAGGAACAGTTCATATCAGGATTGATGCATATGAAAATATTATAATTGATGCTTTATTGAAAGTAGTGTTCAATTACAGAAAATGCAGTTCAAGGATTACCATACATAAAATCAGCGACCTTCCCTGAATGTGGCAATTCTACTGAAAGGGTCAATGGTTGTTGGTTAGACCACAACTGTTGGGTAACTGGTTGTAACTTATTTACTGACGTAGTACCTTTAGCCAACAATTTCATAAGAAAATAAGTTAGCTGTACAAGTATTAATAAAATACCACAAAGTTTCAAATTTTGCTGATTACATCATCCTCTCAAAAAGAAAAGTCAGAGTTTCATCTGACAAGCCTTTGACAAATTAGAGAATATCATGGAAGAGCTGCTGAAGAAGAGGTCTCTGGAGGTACATTTGCACCAGTTGATGCTGAAGAGGCTGCTACAGGTTGTGCTTGTTTGACTGCAGCGCAGGAGTTGTAAACCTCACCCATCCTTCGCTTTAGGTGATGAGTCACTATTACTTTGTGTTCTTCTTGAAGCTTCCTCTGAGCCTGCCCCAGTGCTGCTATGATTTCAGCCACCTTTGCCTTTAGCTGAGCCACTTCCTGTTCAACTACTGCTAACTTAGCTACCTGAGCTTCAGTAAGTTAGGTTTGTGAGCCAATTGCTCTTGAAACCATGTCCTTTGTTTCTTCATTTCCTTCCACAAGGTCTCGTTGGCCATGTTAACTTTTTTTGGCTTCTTCAAATGCCTTATGTTGGTCACACATTTTAATCTGTGGCATAAGATATTGATATCTGAAATGATGCTCAATGGAATACAATGCTGTCAAGATTTTGCCATCCAAACCTGGAAGAGGGGGAACTCTAACTGGTAGGCATTGGTTAACATCTCAGGTGTACTTTTCTCTGGCCATCCTGGGTTCGTAAATATTTGCACATAATCTAAATAGTAGTTGTCTTCTACCAATTTGATATGAATGATGTCTTGTAAAATTAGCAGAGAACAGGAAAATTCCACATTCCAAACTGTGTTAGCAACATCAAGCATGGCATGGGCCATAGGTCCTATGCTTTGTATAAATTGCTGCAAGGTATTTAGTAAATCCATAGGGTTTGGCTGAGGAGGTTATATTGATATAGAATCTGTTGACAGTAACTAAGATCTACTCGGCTTGGAATGTGTTGTTGTAGTGGAAGAGGTGAACTTGTGTGGGGCTGCTCTGGTACTGGGACTGGTTTATACTCTACTTGGTGAGGTTGTGCTAAAATCCCTGCCACATATGGAAGTATGGGAGGAGAATCATTAGGGCTCACTGTTGGAATCTCCAATGTGTCAATAGGAGCACCCAACTGGTCAAGTGATTACTTTATGTGGTAATCCTCAGCGATCCTCAAAGGACCAATGCCGGGGAGTAGATGGTGTTGCAAGTACTTGGCTGCCTATGATTTCCTCCAATTCTTCCTCCCATTCACTTACTTCTTTGGTTGCTACATCTTCTTTTGTCATTGTGTCTTCTACCACCTTTCCTTGGGGTTTCCTCTTGGGCCTTGACATTTGGAATCTGTGCTCCAAGGCATTTCCATTTGAAAACGGATTGCCAAGAGGTTATAGAAAGTGTCTGCTTGAAAGTTGTTATCAGGCACTACTTGGGTGTACACAACATCTAGAAATAGCTCAATGGCATGCTGTATCATCTAGAACTTCTTGTGCTTCAATGACAAGAATTGATGGATTCTAGCCATTAATAGCATAATATCCAAACTCAAAGCACGGGTAACCCCATCTAACTTGCTTCCAATGATATCTATTGTACATTGACATTCTTCTATAGCTAGGTAATCCTTTTTCAATCCTCTATTTCCCTTGGCACACATTCTCATCATTTCCACATTGATAAAGTCAGCCTTCCATAAAGCTCGAACAACTTGATTCTTTCGTGTTTGAGTTTGGCTGGCTGGTGCTGGTATTTGAGCTTATGGTTTGGTGTAAGGTAATCCAATGCTCTAGAGAAATGGGTGAGGGTGTAAGTAATTTTGACCTCCTAATCCATATATCGTATGATTGACTTCTGCCTGTCCTTGTTGTAACTTAATACCATTTGAACCAGATAGGGTCCAAACTCTTGTACATAGAAGTTGGGCATCTGCAACATTTTATCAACCCTTCTGGCAAGGCAGTTTCCAACTAATGGATTTTTGGCTAGTTTGCCTACCATAGCCATGATTTAGTGATTGTCAAACCCTCCCAACTAAGGGTTTTTAGTGTTGGCCTATGCCAGTTGTTCCTTTGTTCTATTTTTTCTTTACTGTAGCATCACCTGTGAGCAAAATTTGCATCATTCTAAGTCAGGAGGTTCAAGTAGGTGCCGGTGTTGGGAATATTGTCATTGATGCCAAAGGGGTATGGATAATTTGTCATTGAAGTTGAAAGTGTATAGACTTGATTGAAGATGTTGTCATTGATGTCAAAGGGCAAGTTCCAAATAAGGAGATGGCTAAATTATTGTGCAAGTCTTGTGCCAAATTTATGGCATCAATAGCTAGAAATCGCTGTGCAAGGAAGGAGAAAAATGGAATCAATTAGATGATCGATTTATCTTGGCATCCAAAATTGAGGAGGCAATTAAAATATTAAATTGCATAAATAATTGTTTATTATTTTCCTACATGGCCGACCCATGTCTAGTGCCCCTCCCCTTGAAAATTAATTTGCAAATAAATATATTATATTTTGCTGTGGGCTGACCTATGTTAGGGGATTTAATTTGCAAATAAATAGTTTAAATAAGGGTCCAACCCCTTGCATTTTAGCGCTTAAAAATTGGTATGAAGTGGTGCGTATAATTGTTTATTATTTTTCTACATGGCCGACCCATATCTAGTGCCCCTCCCCTTGAAAATTAATTTGCAAATAAATATATTATATTTTGCTGTGGGCTGACCTATGTTAGGGGATTTAATTTGCAAATAAATAGTTTAAATAAGGGTCCGACCCCTTGCATTTGAGCGCTTAAAAATTGGTATGAAGTGGTGCGTATAAATCAAAGGTTGTCCCTCTTGCAAAGTGATGTGTCCTTTCAGTCAGGTCGCTCCCTTTGAGAAGATATAAGAGGATTGTGTGAAGTGTTTTTGAAGGCAAGAAATAATTGAATATTATTTGATTATTAAGCAGATCTAAAGCAGACCAAAAGGGCAGAAAGTAAGAAGAATATTTCTGATTCTTATTGAATATTATATTGCAGGTTTATGAGTAGACATATGTCAGATTTATGAGCAAATTGTTGAAGATACATTGCAGATTTATGAGTAGATGTATTGAAGATTTGTAAGCAGACATTAAGGCAGAAATATTTGTGGAAGTAGTGCATCAGATTTTTGCTCATCAGCCAGAAGCATACAACCTTCCTTAACTATATTGTACTTTGAAAATGCTTTACCTAGGGCTGTTTACTAGATTCTTGGCTTTACAACTGAAATTGAAGTTACACCATTTTGCTGATTTTTCCTTTTCAGCCAAACTAGTATTAACAAAATCATAATTTTCAATAATAAATATTGATTCAAACCCTTGTTGCTTGTTATCAACTCTCTTGCTTTTGTTCTTTGGGATCTGGAGGTGTTCTCAAAACCTTGGAAGTGTTGGTTTGCTTCCCTTGCTAGCTTTAACTTTGTGATTTTGTTTGAACACCCTATTCAGGTAAATCATGAGTTACCTAAAGGGTCAAGGAAGCACTTTCCCTAATTTCACAGCAATGGAAGTCAACACCTGGATGAACATTTTGCTGCATTCACAACGGCTTGCGCTGTCTTGCATGTGCCACAGGAAGACATCGCAATGTGTCTCTTTGTGGAGACTCTTGTTGGGAATGCTGCTGACTGGTTCAATCACCTAAACCTAGGCGTTATTACAAGCTAGGCAACTATGAGTGAGAAGTTTTTGGCGAGATTCAAGCCCACTGAAGACAGTCATTTTTTGTTCGCCCAACTTGCAAATTCAAAGATGGAGCACAATGAACACATGAGGGAATTTGTAGCAAGATTTAATCGTCTTGTTGCAAGACTTTCTTCTACACTCAATCCATCACCAGAGATTTTGATGAGCTATTTAATAAATGCTCTTCCAGCAGAGATAGCCTTCTTCCTCAAGACGGCAAGAAAAATGGAGTTGAAGAGTGCGCAAGAACACGACATAAAGTTGGAGGATAATATGATCACTTCCGGCTTGGTGAAAACAGATTCTATCAGATCTCTAGTTCAACAACCGTATGAACCAAAAAGAGACAATTTTCAGCCACGGTTGCCAACATCTGCACCAAGACCAATGATTGAAGTTGCACACAGTGCAGATTTTTGTTTTTTCCATGACACTGATGCACATATCGGATCCACATGTCTTGAGAATGTTGAATTTAGTGATCAGATTAGTGCACAGAAAATTAATTCAAAATTAGACACTATAACACAACAGATACCCTGGGAAAACCCTCCTCTTGAGGGAGAAAAAACCAGCAACAAAAGATCTCACTTATATATATAAATAGAGGCAACAATTCTCTTTACAATGAGGCCAATACCAAGGCCAATCCTGCAGCACCTACACAATATGCAGAAGCAGATAATAATTTGCACCTGACAGTATACAATTCTGCCTTTAATGAATTCGCACTGCTCTTAGAAGAATCCGCACTGCTCTTAGAAGAATTCGCACTTGATATAAATGAATATTCAAACTTGCTTGAAAATCGATGATAATAGTGAACAATAGCAACAAGTATATATACATCTCTAGATGGAAAGACGCGACTCTTCCCAAACTGGTCGGCCACAAAGAAAAGACTTCTTTAAAAATCGCGCCATTAATGCAAAGTCAGCTTTGAAAGAAATCGTGCCTCTTGATAAATATTTAATATTTGACAAATAATGATGACACTTCATTTAATATTTATCTTCATTAGCAAATCGAAATGTCTTTAAGTCGTGCCTTTTGAGATCTTATAAATTAGATAGCTTATAGCTATTATCTAATTTATTCAAAGTAATGATATCGCTGGAAGAATGCTACAGACGTTGCTAACATCAACACTCCCTCTCAGCTAAGGAGTATACTTTCAGTTGCACAATACATATCACCTCCACGTGATGTCTATCACATTGGCTACAACCAGATGTGAAAAGAAGAATATCACCTCAACATGATATTAGATATTGCCTCAACACGATATCAACCATAATGGCTACAACCAATCTATGGTAAAAGATAAATATCACCTCAACGTGATATTGGATATTGCCTCAACACGATATCTACCATAATGGCTACAACCATACTATGGTAAAAGATAAATATCACCTCAATGTGATATTGGATATCGCCTCAACACGATATCTACCATAATGGCTACAACCATACTATGGTAAAAGATAAATATCACCTCAACGTGATATTGGATATCGCCTCAACACGATATCTACCATAATGGCTACAACCATACTATAGTAAAAGATAAATATCACCTCAACGTGATATTGGATATCGTCTCAACACGATATCTACCATAATGGCTACAACCATACTATGGTAAAAGATAAATATAAAAACAAGGAATTTCACCTTGAACTTCTCTCGCAGAGAAGGACTCAAAGAAAGGCTCACTGATACTGAGACTCTTTCTCAGTTAAGGCTGGATTCTCCACCATACCAAGCTTATCTCGAAAGTAAACAAACTTTATCCTAGAGAGAGGCTTGGTGAGAATATCCGCCCCGCCATCGCTAATGTGTACCCCAATTGTACTTCCCCTCCCAAAGCACTCATATCTCCGATGTAGTGGTATTGATTTCAACATGCTTCGCTCACATGAAAACATTGATGAGAAAGCTTCACGCAACTCTGATTATCACAATGGATGATAGTAGGCTCCATTGATTGTCCAAACAATCCTGCAAGGAGCTTACGAAGCCACACTGCTTCCCGAGTTGCCATACAAGTTGCAATATACTCTGCCTCTGCTGTACTCAATGCTACAGATGACTGCTTCCTGCTGCACTAGGAAATCATAGCGGGAACCCAAACGGAAGCAACAAGAGGTGCTCTTCCCGACTGCGGACACACCTTCAATCGAGAATCAGTAAAACCATGTAACTCCAAGTCCGCATTCGAGTATACCTCAACCCATATCCAACTGTGCCATGCAAGTATCTCAGGATATGTTTAGCTGCAACAAGATGTATCTGTCTCGGATCACACATAAACTGGCTAAGTGCACTCACTGCATAGCAAATATCAGGTCTAGTGTTAACCAGATACATCAGAATCCACCAAGTCTGAATTAGCTGCAGCCTCCTTCAACTTATGAAGGTTGGTTTCCATAGGTGTGGACATGGATTTGCAATCCATCATGCCAAATCTCTTAAGTATATCAATGGTGTGCTTTCCTTGACTTAGAATCATCTCATCTGGTTTCTGCCAGACTTCTAAACCAAGGAAGTAATGCATGAGCCCAAGGTCCTTCATCTCAAATTTTGAAGTCAACTCCTTCTTGCACTCAAGAATCAGGTGATCTTCTCCAGTAAGGATCAAATCATCAACATATAAAACCAATATTAATGCATCACCATTGATTACCTTGAAGTAGAGATTTGAATCAGCATCATTCTTCAAGAAGCCCAAACTAGATAGGTATCGATCAATCCTTTCGTACCAAGCACGAGGAGCCTGCTTAAGACCATACAAGGCCTTCTTCAGCTTACACACATGTGACTCCTTCCCATGAACTTCAAAACCATCAGGTTGCTCGATGTAAACTTCTTCCTCAATTACACCATTGAGAAAAGCTGTCTTTACGTCCATCTGATGAATCTTCCATCCTCTTGATGCAGCAATGGCAATGATAGTTCTAACATAAGTGTAACGGGCAACAGGAGCAAATGTTTCTTCGTAATCAACTCCCTCTTTCTGAGAAAACCCTCGAGCCACAAATCTTGCCTTATACTTCTCAATGCTCCCATCTGTAGCATGCTTGATTTTGAAGAGCCATTTCGAAGATACCACTGATTTGCTCTTAGGTCTAGGAACAATGTCCCAAACATCATTCTTCAGAATTGATTGATACTCCTCTGCCATTGCATCTCTCCAAACCTGATGACTCGATGCTTCTTCAACACATGAAGGCTCTGAATCAATAATCTGACTCATCAAGGCAACATAATTGAAGAACTTATGAGGCCTTTTACTTTCTCTGAATGTGCCTCTAGGAGCTGCAAAGCTTTCTGCCTCTTGCATAGTACGCCTAGCCCATAGAGGTCTCTTTCTTCCAATGACAATGTCAGTAGGCCCATCAGTAGGTTCCAAGGGTTCAACAGGATCAGCATCTTCTTTTGGTTCAATAGTCTCCCTCTGAATCTCAGGAGTATGGTCAACTTCCATATCCTGAGGAGACTCTTCATTATTGAACTCCATGTGAGTGCCCTTGGATCTCCTAAATTCAATGTCTTCCTCAAAGGTAACATCCCTACTGATCTCAATCAACTTTTGTCCTGGAATGTAAATTCTACAGGCTTTAGTTGTCTCGCTGTAGCCCACAAAGATGCCCTTCTTGCCAGAAGGCTCCAACTTAGTTCTCTTCTCCTTCGGAACATGAATATAAACAGGACAACCAAAGATTCTTAAGTGATTGACTTCAGGCTTCTTCCTTGTGAAGGCTTCTTCCAGAGTTATATTCTCCAAGACCTTGTGAGGACTTCTGTTCTGCACATATATAGCTGTCCTGGAGGCTTCTGCCCATAAGAAAGTCTGCAAATCTTGATCATGAATCATGGCCTTTGCTGCTTCCATGATTGTCCTGTTCTTTCTTTCTGCAACACCATTTTGCTGAGGATTATAGGGAACACAGAACTCCCTCTTAATCCCTGCATTAATACAAAAGTCTAGAAAACTACCAGAGGTGTATTCACCACCATTGTCAGATCTAAGGACCTTAATTCTTTTACCAGAAAGATTTTCTACTAAGGCTTTGAACTCCTTAAATCTAGCTAAAACTTCCTCAGACTCTTTAGACCTCAAGAAATAAATCCAAGTCTTCCTAGAGTGATCATCAATAAACAGTACATAATACAAAAATCTGCTTGAAGACGGAATAGACATAGGACCACATAAATCTGAATGGATGAGGTCTAAAATACTCTTAGATCTATTTTCACTACTATGAAAGGTGGCTTTTACATTCTTACCTAGAGCGCATCCCTTGCAAGTGCCTTCATGCTCCTTGTCGAATTTAGGTAGACCTGTCACCATCTTCTCCATAATAGGCAAGGCACGGAAGTGTAGATGCGCCAATCTTCGATGCCAAAGATCACATAGAGAAGAAGTATCATGAACCAAGGCTTGTAGAGGACGAGTGCAAACTCTGTAAAGACTTTCATGTCTAACTCCAATAATTTGAGCATCCTTGAAGCTAGAGTTCTCCATCCATACAAGAACTTTGCCTTTTGAGAAGGCAATTTGATATCCTTTATCTTCTAGGGCTGAAATAGAGATGAGATTGTGCTTGATCCCCGGAACATAAAGAACATTGCTCAACTGAAGTGTGATGCCTGAATCCAAATAGAGAGTAGAGGTCCCAATCCCTTTCACGGTGTAACTAGCATCATCTCCAATGATAACTTGTTCCAAAGAGTCTTTCTTCACCAAGCTTGATAAGTGCTCTTTGAACCCAGTAATGTGACGAGAAGCACCACTGTCAATCAACCATGTGTTGGTGTCGGTGGCAACATTGCTTGACAAGGCTGAGCAAAATAGATATTCATCCTTCTGTGGAGAAACATTCTCTACATCTGCAACAGAGGCTTGATGCTTAGGTCTGTCAGGGCAATGTTTGGCAAAGTGACCAAACTTATCACACCTAAAGCATTGAATTTTAGACAAGTCTCGCTTCTTCTTGGAAGGAGAAGCATCATCATTTCCTTTATCACGATTCCTCTTGAAGTGACCCTTCTTTCCACCTTTTCCTTTCTTCTTCGAAGCTTGGGCTGCAAGAACATGGATTTCTTGATTAGAAGAACTTGGGCCAACACCTCTAGCCATCAACCTTGATTCCTCTTGGATGCAATCGGCCCTCAAACGATCAAACTTCGGGAGTTTAGACCTTGCACTAATTCCTTGAATATAGGACTCCCAAGATAATGGCAAGCCGTTGAGTGCAAGCATTGTCAAATCTTTATCTTCAACCATATGGCCAATTGTGGAGAGCTGATCTCTCAATTCTGCAATCCTCATGAAGTAGGCGATCACGGTCTCTCCTTTCGTCATCTTCACATGATGAAGTTGTTGCTTCAGCGCAAGAGCCCGGCTGGTGTTGTTGATTTCATACATTTCTTCCAAAGTTTTGAACATCTCCCTCGCAGTCTTCAACTTGGAAACAATAGGGACGATGTGGTCTTTAACGGAGTCAACTAGCAACTTCTTTGCTTTGATATCTTTCTTCCTCCATTGCAGCTTCTCTTCTTCCTCTTCAGGTTCGGGAACCTTGGACTCCGCAAATTCAACCAAATCATTCTCCTCTAATGTAAGCATGATTCGGAATCTCCATGAGGTGTAGTTTGAAGCTTCATCGAGTCTATCGTCGATCTTCAATCCGTTCACCATTTTGAATGATGTGAAGATAGACAAGAACCTTCAACAAATAATAGAATAATGCTGTGAAAGCACAAATCTAATCACGATCCTCTTCACACCCGCTCTGATACCATGTTGAATTTAGTGATCAGATAAGTGCACAGAAAATTAATTCAAAATCAGACACTATAACACAGCAGATACCCTGGGAAAACCCTCCTCTTGAGGGAGAAAAACCCAGCAACAAAAGATCTCACTTATATATATAAATAGAGGCAACAATTCTCTTTACAATGAGGCCAATACCAAGGCCAATCCTGCAGCACCTACACAATATATAGAAGCAGATAATAATCTGCACCTGACAGTATACAATTCTGCCTTTAATGAATTCGCACTGCTCTTAGAAGAATCCACACTGCTCTTAGAAGAATTCGCACTTGATATAAATGAATATTCGAACTTGCTTGAAAATCGATGATAATAGTGAACAATAGCAACAAGTATATATACATCTCTAGATGGAAAGACGTGACTCTTCCCAAACTGGACGGCCACAAAGAAAAGACGACTTCTTTAAAAATCGCGCCATTAATACAAAGTCGGCTCTGAAAGAAATCGTGCCTCTTGATAAATATTTAATATTTGACAAATAATGATGACACTTCATTTAATATTTATCTTCATTAGCAAATCGAAATGTCTTTAAGTCATGCCTTTTGAGATCTTATAAATTAGATAGCTTATAGCTATTATCTAATTTATTCAAAGTAATGATATCGCTGGAAGAATGCTACAGACGCTGCTAACATCAACAGAGAATATGAGAATGAACCAAATTATGGGATAAACTGAAGTTGCTCCCAGTGCTAGTTTTGTACCAACACCAAGTTCGAATGTTGTCTTACCACAGACGGACAACTTCGATGGCGATTCCTCTGCCGGATACTTTGAAAGAGAACCCATTGATCAAGAAAAAAAAGCATACCATCAGAATTCTCTTGCGGTGAATCATGAAAGATTTTCAACACCTGTGTTTACACGTGCTTAGCACTTCAAAGCATAGAAGCATAAATCTGCAAAAAATCCCGATTAATCTCGATTTTTAAAACATTTGCAGGCTGGACGATTTTTTCCCCGATTTTTTGAAAAAATCGTTGACTTTTCGGTCAATGATTTTTTTCCGTCTCAAACTACAAAATTGCCAAAAAAATGTGAATAAAATCGAGCTGATTTTCATGCAAAAAAAACCATGAGACCATGGCTTGTTGCTTACCATTATGCTTTGATAGATTTTTTCCAAGCATCCATAGCTTGTTTGAAAGCACCTGTTTTAGGCTTTTAGTCTCATGGTGATGGAATGCCATGACGAATGCCATGACAAGCAAATTGCTATGGATTGTCATGGCATTCCATCACCGTGAGATTGCATTTCTTTGAGGCATTTTTTCAAACAATTCACTGCCTTGTCTATGTTATTGCTTACTATTATGCTTTCATAGATTTCTTCCAAGCATCCATAGCTTGTTCGAAAGCACCTGTTTTAGGCTTTTAGCCATAGCATGAAGGCATTGAACTGTTTGATAAAATGCTTTGGTAGACATGTATGAAAAATGTGGTAGCATAAAAAAGGTAGTGAACTATATGAAAAAATGCTTCAAAGAAATGTGGTCTCATGGTGATGGAATGCCATAACGAATGACATGACAAGCAAATTGCTATGGATTTTCATGGCATTCCATCACCATGAGACCACATTTCTTTGAGACATTTTTTGAAACAGTTCACTGCCTTGTCTATGCTATTGCTTACTATTTTGCTTTGATAGATTTTTTCCAAGCGTCCATAACTTGTTCAAAAGCACCTATTTAATGCTTTTAGCCATAGCAGCAAGGCAGTGAACTGTTTGATAAAATGCTTTGGTAGACATGTATGAAAAATGTGGTAGCATAGACAACTGTCACCATCTGATATTTATGCAGTTGTAGTATGTTTTGTGCAATGTAATGAGCGATATGAATATAACCAACAAAAATCTAGTTTGTATAATTCATGGATTGAACTCTGTATTTTATTTGCTCTCAATGTCTGTATGCTATGGAAATGCCATTAAATTTAAAAAAAAGGGTATTTTTCTTCAATTTTTTGTGTTTTTTTGTAAATCCGATTTTTTCAAAAAATCATGAACTTTTGGTTTGCCGATTTTTCCCCCAAACGATTAATGCTGCTATGCTTCAAAGCACAAAAAGAAGAAGAAGAAAGACGAAAATGAAACGAAAAGGGTAAAGAGGTGCCTTCCACTTTTAAACCCAAACCTTCACGTGAGAACACTATGGTAGTTGGTCAAGATCCGTCTTTAGCAAATTTTGACATCATAACTTCGATGATGAAGACCAAGGTACAAATCTCTCAACTGGAATATCTTCAAGATCATCGAAAACAACTAGATTAGATTCTCAAAGTTGTAAAGAAGCAGGGTGTGCTCAAGTCATTTGTTCCAGCAGAAGCAAAGCCTGAAACGGGTCTTGGTAATTATGTGACTCTTTCAGAGATAGAAACTAAAGACCAAAACCATAGTTTACATACTCGGAATCAGAGAGTACTCGGCAAGCCCAAAATTTTTGACTCGGGAAAAACTCGGCAAATACTCGGCAAATTAAAAAGCAACAAAATTTCTCATAAAAACACTTTTTTTTTGCAAAATTCAATTACAAAATGCATCAAATGAGTCTAAAAACCATGAGGGAGTGTTTTATATTAAATTTCATAGTTCAATACATATGGATTACAAAATGGCATCATTATATGAAGCTGCATAGTGAAACTGCTAATAACTAATGAATTTATGATGATTGCATATGAAAATCATCATCATAAATTTCATATCTAGGCAATTACAATTTCCTCTTCCCCAACCTAGTGAAAAATTGGGAGGTAGAGGGTATGGTCCTTGCACTCGATTCTGGTTCCCTACTTGGCATAGAAGATTGTGGCAGTGGCTCCACCATGCTGGTAGGTGGTAATGGCTCCTCCTCCACCACATCAATGCCATCCAATCCAATCTCCCCTGCTTTTGCTGCAGGCAAATCCTCCAAAGCTTGCCTCTCGAAATCAGCAATCTCATCCTCTGTAAACAAGGAGGCCTCATCATCCTGCACGGTCCAATCACTGTATGGATCAATGTCATCCAAATCAATGAGCTCATTTGTCAATTCTTGCACCTTTTTTGTGTGAAGCCGAAGGTTATACTGCACAAAAACAAGATCATTGAGGCATTGTTGAGTCAACTTATTACGCTTCTTCGTGTGAATGGCATCAAACAAACTCTAGTTTCTTTCACAGCCAGAAGCACTACAAGGTTGAGACAAAATTTAGAGGGCTACCCTTTGCAAATTCGGGGTTTTTCCACCCCAATCTTCCCACCAAGAACCTGCAAATAAGATATTCAAGGTTTTGTAAATATTAATAAACAATATTATAATTTGTAATAACTAATAAGTAATAATAGTTGTAATTCATAACTTGCAAGATAAAGGCTTCACTTTTTCTTACATGGTGTTTGGATCTCTCTACCACGTTCACATAATGTGGAAGAAAACAAAGGCCCCCTAGCTACCTTATATTGTTGCAACTCTATAAGGATGAGGTCTTTCACTTTAGACTGAAGTGTCATCCTGTCAATACATGTGAATAGGCCCTCCATAACCTGCCCATTAGGATCCGTGAAGCCATCAGAGAAGTAGAATTTGGGGTTGAGAAAGTACCCCGCTGCATGAATGGGTTGGTGGAGTTGATTGTTCCACCTTCGATCAATGATATCCCAAATAGGGTTAAATCTATTTGCATCCCCCATGTAATAGTGTTGGATGGCCTCTTTGGCCCTATCCATTGCCTCATAAAGATATCCCATCACATTTTTCTCGCCATCCACCAAGCGCAAGACCCTCACCAATGGCTCAGTCACCTATAAATTACAAAGTAGAACCAAATTTAAATTACACCTTACAATGAAACAAAATACTTATAGAATTTTAAATTAAGAAAAAAGGATTCAATCTGAAAATTCATTAGAGTTGAATTACCTTGACAATCTCTAATGCTCTAGTTGCAAATTGACTATCAAAGATTATTGCTTGAATCTTTTCTCCATCAGCCTTCTTTGAGTAAGTTGAGTCTACCCATGGTTGACTCACAAACATCTGCTTCAAGGAAGTCAATAAACTAGTGATACTTTGCAACGTAAGAAAATTAGTTGCAAACCTTGTAGCACCCGATCGCACAAGCTCTTTCCCTTTGGTGTGATCTCTCATCAATTGAAGAACCCATGGGTGATTATATATATATTTTGTTATGTCTCTTGCTTGTTCTACAATTGGTTTCACCCAGTCAATTTTGCCTATGTCCTCCAAAAGAAGGTCAAGGCAATGAGCTGCACAAGGGGTCCAAAAAAGTGTTGGATGCCTTGCTTGAAGCAATCTACCAGCTGCCACATATGCCGCTGCATTGTCAGTAACAACTTGGACAACATTTTTTATGCCCACCTCTAAAACAACCCGCTCCAACATCAAACTCAAATTTTCTGCATTCTTTATTATGTTGGAAGCATCAATTGACTTTAGAAAAACCAACACACCATTTGAAGCCACTATAAAATTGATAAGAGTGCGGTTTCTTCCATCTGTCCAGCCATCTGAAAGAATTGAGCATCCATACTTTTGCCATTGCTTTTTTTGAGCTTCCACAATTCCTTTTGCATCTACAATAGCATCTTCAAGTAACCTGCCACTTATATCTCTTGGACTAGGAGCCTTGTACCCTTTCCCTGCAACTGTCAATGCTGTCACCAAACACTCCCAATACGGACTCCTTGCCACGTTGAAGGGAAGGTTGTTATAAAACCAAAAATTAGCACAAGCCTTGTCTGCTTCTTTGTGCACCTCCTTATTCCACCCAGTACCTTCCAATGAAGGTTGTGATCCTTGAACATTTCTAGGGACAAAAAATTGGAATTTGCTCGAAGTGGATGAAGTGGATGGGGTACGTATACGTGGACCACGACTAGAGCCCACAATGCCTTGCATATTCACCTCAGAATCTTCAGTCAAATTAGGAGCAATGGCTGCTTGTATGGCTGCTTGTGTCTTTGCCCTCTCCAATTTTTTTTTCATCAAGTGCTGCAAGAAGAGCTTCCATCTCTTGTCTCACCTCTGCAGGGGCTGTTGGACATGCCCTTGCATCATGGCAAGGAATACCAGCAAGATGGTATTTGAGGCGATTGATGCCTCCACTAATCTTCTTCTTGCACCAAGTACAAATAACACTCACTGGTACTGGCCCATAATAGCCATGTTTCCAAGCGGGATCATGGCTACCAGGGGGTCTCCTTTCAGTGTTCTGGCTTGAGGCAGCTGTGTTCGAACCAGATGCAGAGGCGGATGCCATTGCAATTAAATATTAACCTACAATATCAGAAGTTGAATAATGAATAAATTAGAAGATGTAACAAATCCAATACAAAGTGAAAGGAACATCAACAATCAACTAATTGTTTAACTTCAACGTTATAATTTCAATCATTATCAAACAGTAAAGTTGTAAACTATCAAAGTGAAAGACTGTAAGACATTTCATTCAGTATGCTGTCTTTCTAATTTCAGTTTTTTCATTCTTATATTTTTAGTTTTTGTTGGATGCACATTGATTTAATTAACTTGTATGCAAATTGGCATTGCAATCGTAACTCCTAATCCTGTTGGTTGTTGCAAATTTGTAGGTGGGACTGTGGGAGCAGCAAGTTATCTGTTGTTTCTTGTTTCAGCTTTCACTTATCAGTGTATTGTGATATCATATTAGCATCAATCATTTTAGAAGCTGAAATTTGAGCATGTTTTCAATTTACTCATTAAAGATTAAATCATATATGACACTGTATGAGTTTGAGCATGTTTTATGTTCAATGCTAAGTGTTTTCTACATCAGATTTATTATTATTTTAATTTTTAAATGTAAAATTTCATATATTATTTTATTATAATAAATTAATAATATCATGGCGAAATTGCAAATAATAATATCATTTTTCTACATCTTATTTAATATTTATTATTATTTTAACACTAAAATTCTATATATTATTTTATTATAATATATTAATAATATCTTGGCAAATAATAATAAGAAATGTAAAACAATAGTATTATTTGCCATGATATTATTATAAATTATAATAAAATAATATATGAAATTTTTGTTTTAAAATAATAATAATTAATAAATATTAAATATTATGTAGAAAAGTGAACATTTTAACTTCCATGATATTATTATAAATTTATAATAAAATAATATATGAAAACGAAATTTTAATAATAATAAATATTAATTTGATGTAGAAAAGAAACGAATTAATATTTTTATTATTTTATACAAAGCATATGTATAGAATAATAAAAATATGAAATCCAATGTAAATTGCGTCAAAGCTCAGGTATTTGAAAAAAATTAAGTTTGGCGGAATAAAATTAAATCGCGTCATTTTCTGAAGCTCGGGTATTTGAAAAAAATTTAAATATGGAGCACAATAAGATATCCGCATATGAAGCTTAGGCAAATATCACGCATTGAACGCACAGGTATTTGATCAAAGTTTCAAACTAACCTGGAAATTGCGCAGCCGCCAGTCCAAATCGTAGTCCAAATCGTGCAGCCACTAGTCCAAATCGCGCAACCACCACTATAGATCGCTCGAGGGTGATTGTAAATGGTAAGAACAAGGGTTTAATAGCACAAAACTGCATCCAAAACGCGGTAAAAACGAGTAAAAAATACCCGCGAAAATGAAAACACATGGAAAAACGCGTCAGAAACGCGTTAGGGTTTTTGTGCCGGTTATTCTGCGAGTAAACAAGAGATTACACGGCGATTACTCGGGAAAAAACAGAAAAAAAATCGGCTAGGGTTTCTTGCGAGTAAAAGTGAAGATTACTCGCCTAGCCAAAAAAAAATCGATTACTCGTCTGCTCGGAGAGTAATCGCCGAGTATGTAAACAGAGACCAAAACATTTCTTGTTTTGAAAAGAGACCGAAAGAGGATACAAAGTTATGACAATACAGTTTGATGGAGCTTGTTCAACAATAGTTTCAGGAGCAGGGGAAAGGGTCATCTCCCCTAAATAACAATCGTACCCAGTTTCATGTTGCCCACAATTGGAATTCATTGAAGCTAAGAAAGAGGCACTTTTGTTAGGCCTCAAAAATGCCAAAGACATGGGAATCAAACTCCTATGTGTTAAAGGTGATGTAGAGCTGATCGATGAGCCGGTCAAAGGATATTTTCAAGTCAAAAAGGATCACCTACGACATTATAGAAATCAAGTTTGGAACTCGATCGATTGGTTTGAAGAATTCAACATCCTAAGGATGGACGACAGTAGAACTAATGCCTCAGGGGTATCACCTTTCCCATTTGCATCATATTCTGACTTTTGTCAGAGTACCTTTGCTTGGATATACAAATACCTGAGAATCTTCATCCGAGGGGGATTGTCTCCTGCAATTCCCATCAAAAGAGAAGTAAAGCCTTTCAGGCAGAAGCAACATCAATGGAAAGCTCTTACCATTGTCATGCAGCGAACAATATCCAAAGCACTTCATCACTTCGTAGGTGGAGTGAATTTCTGTAAATAATTTTCATTCTTTTCGTAATATGTTTCCCGTATTCGTAATGTATTGTTGTGTTTTAGGTGATTAGGTAGTCTTGTTTTTAGGCAAATTTTAGGAAAACTCCAAACTCAAAGGTGTTTAAAAAAAAAAAGACCTGGCTCCATTGCCCAACTAATAAGATACTGGTCTAGGCTTTAAAACCTAGAGATCTTGGTTCTCCTATGCTGTAAGTATACGAGATGGTAACAAGATGAAGCCTAATGTTGTACCCAAATTTTTTTTTTTTGCTTCAATAAGGCATTTTGATTAAAATGGTCTAAATCTTGTAAAATTGTCGTGAAAATTCAGTTTTAGGTCAAACGAAGCATGGGCTTTTTGTGGGTTTATTGTCCAGAGGATACTGACAAAGTTTGAAAATTTTGAAAAATAGGGTTTCAGGCCCCTATTTTTTAGGAATACCCTAAAAAATAGGATCTTTCAAGAATTGACTGAAAATAATTTTGATTGGCTTATTTCACTTCACGATCACATTGGTCAAGTAAGAATCAAGAAAAAATTAGTTTTGCTCTGGTGGGTCTATTTCACTTTTTTTAGGAGAAAAGTTAGGACCTCTGAGGTTAACAATGGTAGATGGCTAGATACCAGGTGTTGAAATCTAAGCCTCAGACGCATCACAAAAGATTCTATGGCGAAAGATGCTTCACGACGGAGGGGATTTTCAAAAGGTAAAAATATTCTAAGTTTGGAAATAGTACGCTTTGCTACAAGGGAGATGCCTTTGCAGTGAATGCCCAGGTCAACTTTGCAGTGTTTGTGTGCGCAAAATGGTGAATGCAATCACAACAGTGAACGTGCCTACGTCAGCAATAGCAATGCTTCAATGCAGTCAGGTTTTCCCAACAACACGGTGATCGCGAAGCGCGAAGAGGTGAAAATCATCAGAAATTTATCAAATCTGGAGCCAAAAGCGCCCCTGTTGGCTAGGGGTGCCCTTGATTTCGAGAGGCCATCAGAAGTAGTTTTTGAGGTTTGCTGCTCCGACCTACATCTCTTCAAAGTTGATCCAGTTGCACAGTGAATCTGTTAGCTAAGCTTCAGGATCAACCAGGCGATTGGAATTTAGGGTCAAACAGAGGCAGTTCGTCACAACAGAAGTTGAAAATCTTTAAAAAATTTCTAACTCCCTAAAGCTTGGACGCCTAAAGTCAAAGTGGGCCCAGTTGACTCTCAGTTACAATTTTTGAAGGCTTCCTCTTGCATATTGCATGCCAAAATCACTAGAGAACTTGCAGTTAACAAGGCCATAGTTGGACTACTCGCAAAAAACTTGCGAGTTTTTTTTCTAAAACGAGTAAAAATGGTAAGAACTCTCTAGAAAAACTCGCCGCCTTTTTGACAAAAACTCGCTATTTTTTTGGTAAGTTTTTGTCAAAAAGGCGGTGAGTTTAAAAATAAAAACCTGCGCGATTAGGCACTTAAGCTCGCGGCCGGCCAAAAGCTCATTTGCATTTCATTTTTTGAGTTGTTTTCACTTTTGGTAGAGCAAAAACCCAGTCCAAAGCATTTTTCACCATTTCTCAGTGATTTTGCATAAAGAAGACGAGATTTGAAGGAGATTTTCATCGGATTTCAAAGGCAAATTGGATTTCCAACTATGTTTTCTGATTTTTCTTGTTCTTTCTTTTTAAAAAAAAAATGTTTTCTTCATTTTTTTTGATTGTATGTTTAAAAAACATCATGAATGAACTGTAAAATAGATTTAAATACATTTATATTGTTGAAAAGAAGATTTAGACTCATCAAAACAAGAATTTGTGACACTTTTTTGTGATTTTTTTACATATTTTGCTGATTTTTTCATTTTTTTGAAATTTTCTTGAAACCCTAGTTATTTTTTTTATTTTGATTCTTCTTGTTTGTTGAAAACATGTTTAAAATCATATATTAGCTTAATTTGTTACTAATTTAAAGTAATTTTCTGATTTTTACATTTTTTTCACATGTTTTTGTAACCCTAGTTTATTATTTTCTTTTTTTAATCCATTTTTTTTGATGAAAATGTTTAGAATCTTAGATTAGTTTAGATTTTACTAATTTAAAGTAATCTCTTTTCAATTTCTGATTTTTAAATTTTTTTCACATTTTTTTGTAACCCTAGTTTATTATTTTCTTTTTTTAATCCATTTTTTTTGATGAAAATGTTTAGAATCTTAGATTAGTTTAGATTTTACTAATTTAAAGTAATCTCTTTTCAATTTTGATTTAATCTAATTTAGCTTGTTTTTAAATTTTCTATCAAAAAACTAACAAGTTGTGCTTTCACTTTGTTTGTCTAGGTTAATTGATAATGGCTTTTGAATCCACTTCTACCCTTGCCTCAGCCCTGTCTGTGCCTTGGAGTGGGGAATATGTAGGCACTCGTCCAAAAGGAGCTAGAGATCCTGCTTGGAAATATGCATATGAAGGACCAGAACCTGGATCTGTGTATTGCATTAGATGTAAAAATGTATACCGTGGAGGCATCAATCACCTTAAATACCACCTTGTAGGAATCCCTAGACGTGATGCTAATTCTTGCATAAACACCAATGAGGAAATAAAAAGACAAATGAATGCAATACTTTCCACTGCAGAAGAAAAAAAGGTGCAAAGAGTGAAGGCAAAAGCGGCAATGCAAGCTGCCATAGCTTCTTCTCAAGGTGCTGCAATGAACCTTGAGTCACTATCAGATGATGATGATGTAGCAGCTGACATAGTGGGCTCTCTTCGTGGTTCATGTGTGCAAAGGCAATCGTTGCAACCCACCACCACCTCCATCCTTTCTTCTACCTCTAGTAGGGTACCAGGATCAACACCTACGACTACGGGTTCACGCATTGGTAATTTTTTTGTGCCTACAAACACACCTGGCACACAACCTTCTTTAGAGGCAACTAAGTGGAATAAGGAGGTGCATGAGCATGCAGATGTTGCTTGTGCCGATTTTTGGTACTTAAACAACATCCCTTTTAATGTGGAAAGCTCACCTTATTGGTAAAATTTGGTGACCGCATTGACAGTTGCAGGGAAAGGCTACAAGGCGCCTTTGCACAAATACTTGAGTGGGAGGTTAGTTTATGTTCTTTAATTTATGTTTTTTAAGTTTAATTTATGATTAATTTAAGCTATTTTTTTGTTTACAAATTAAAATTGTGTACTTAATTAATAACTTGACTTTGTACTTGGAGGTTGCTTTCTAATGCAACTGAAAGGGCAAGGGTAGTGATAGAAGAACAAAGAGAAGAATGGTAAAAATATGGCTGCACTATTCTTTGTAACGGGTGGACGGATGGAAAAAACCCTACCATCATTATTTTTTTGGTTTCTTGCAAAAATGAGGTGTTCTTGAAATCCGTGGATGCCTCCAACATAGTAAAAAATGCAGAAAATTTGGCTAGAATGTTGGAGCAAGTGTGCATGGAGGTTGGGCTTGAAAATGTGGTGCAAATCATAACTGACAATGCAACGACATATGTGGCAGCAGGAAGAATCCTCCAAGATAGACACCACACAAATTTTTGGACACCATGTGCTACCCATGTCCTTGACCTTCTTTTGGAGGACATAGGGCAAATTAGATTGGGTCACACCGATTGTAGAGGATGGAAGGGGGATCACTAAATATATCTACAATCACCCTTGGCTTCTTAACTTGATGAGGGAGCACACCAAAGGGAGAGAATTGGTGAGACCCGGTGTGAGAAGGTTTGCAACGGTTTTCTTAACGTTGCAAAGCATTCTTGGTGCATTGACGACTTTGAAACAAATGGTTGTGAGTCAAGCATGGGTAGACTCACCTTATTCGAAGAAATCGGAAGGAGAAAGAGTTGAAAACATTGTCTTCGACCCTCTCTTTGCACAAAGAGCAACAAAGATTGTGAAGGTAACTTCAAAACTTTGAGTTTGAATCTAAATTCAAATTGAAATTTTTTCTTAAAGTTAATGTCTTTCATTGTAAATTTGTAAATTACTAAATAGTAACTCTAATCTTTTTTTGCATTTTTAAATTCATATTGTAGGTGTCAGAGCCCTTGGTTAGAGTGCTCCGCTTGGTGGATGGGGATCCAATCCCAATGGGGTATCTTTATGAGGCCATGGATAGGGCCAAGGAGGCTATTAGAAATTATTATAAGGGGGACAACCTCAAATTTGATCCCATTTGGGAGATTATTGACAGGAGGTGGAACAATCAACTCCACCAACCTATCCATTTAGCAAGGTACTTCTTGAACCCCTGTTTCTTCCATTCAGGCACCTATACAGATCCTACTGGAGAGGTTATGGAGGGCCTCACTACTTGGATTCAGTGGATGACATCCACGCTTGACGAGGCAGACTGCATTGTTAATGAATTGCAAAGTTATAGGGAGAAAAGGGGTGCACTCTTCTCTTCAGACCTGGCAAAGAGAGTAGTAACTAGGCTGCCACCAGGTATAAATTTGAAATTTACAAGTTACAAAAATGAAAAAATTGATAATTAGAAGTGACAAGTTAAAAGTTACAATTTTCTAAATCTTTTTTTTTATTGTAGATGTTTGGTGGACAAATTGGGGTGGAAAAACCCCAAATCTTCAAAAACTTGCCCCACATGTCTTGAGCCAGCCTTGTAGTTCGTCCAATTGTGAGTGCAATTGGAGCTTGTTTGAGGCCATCCATACAAAGAAGAGGAACAAACTCACTCAAAAATGCCTCAATGACCTTGTCTATATGCAATATAATCTTCGATTGTGCAGAAGAAAGGTAGAGGAAATATCATATGATGATCCAATTGATTTGGATGAGATAGATCCATACAGTGATTGGACAGGGCGAGGGGAGCAACCTCCATTGTTTACCGAGGATGAGATTTATGATTTAGAGTGACATGCAATGGAGAAGGGTGGATTTGCATTCTCATTGGATGACCTTGAGGATGACCCTGAGGAGGAGTCATTACCAGGGCCACTACTAGCAGTTGGAGGAGGATCTACATCCAGGATGGAGGTTGAGGAGCCACAGGCATAGTAGGAGCAGAGTCCTATGATTACACCCTCTCCCGGTCCCTTACTGAGATCTAGACATGGGCAAGGGAAGATGTGATTCATGTGAATTTGTAAAAACTGAAATATACTAATGTTTATGTAGTATTTACTTTCAGTTTTACAAAAACAATTTGCTATTTTCATTTTGTTTTAGACTATTATCATATCAGCGCATTGAGCATTCCACATGAGGATGCCATTTTGTATCCAATTTTCTTTGAAATCAATCAAATACATCTTGTTTCTTATATGTACTCATTTATTGACTCATTGGTGCATCTTATCTTTGAATTTTGCAAAAAAAATGCGTATTTAGTGAAGTTTAAGCAATTTTTTAAGTTGCCAAGTTTTTTGCCGAGTTTTTTCCGAACCGTGTTTTTTAGGCTTGCCGAGTACTTGCAAATGCCGAGTATTCCAACTATGAACAAGGCAATCATGGGAATTGACTATTCAATCAGGGTTGGCGCCATAATTGACACTCTCACCTCCAAAATGGATATTTATTCAAGCATAGGCGTCTAACTTCATTATTCTTTGCATGTTGAAGCTAAAAGTAGATATTTTTCTCTCCAATGCCTTTTGAAGGATCTAACAGAGGCCATTTTCAGTGTTCTTCATAGTTCCGGGTTCAAGTTGCATAGAGGAATAGTTTTTCATACTCCATCTTTCCAATATGTTCTTGCCAAGAATTCATCAGATTGGGTTTATAGAGAGGCGTTTTTTCTTGAGGATTGACAGAGGCAGTTTATAACTTCTATCTTCTCCCCCTCACATTTCTTCTATCCTTGTCTTAGATTTTCTCTCGCATGTCTAGGCAAAATACATTTTTCCACATATCTGATCAAGTGGGTTTGCTCAACACAAAATTGGCAACAAAACCCACGTGCCAGAATTTTTTCGGAGAAACTGCCCTGCCGCCCCCATTTTTTAGGGTTTTTGTAAAAAATCATCTTTTTCAAAAATTGAGAAACTGGGTTTGCTTAGCATAGAGGCATCTAAAATACCCATGTGCTAGAATTTTTCAGGAAAAATAAGCTCCACTGCCCCCTATAGCTTCTACCCCGAAGGGTTGTTGCATGTCAAAGGAAAAGTCACTTTTTCGAATTTTTGACGTTCTGGGTTTGTTCAACAAGATATTCCCAACAAAACTCATGTCTCAAAAATTTTTCAGAAAAATTGCCCTTTAAGAAGCTATTTTTAGCCTCACCAGAAAAAGTTGCCCGAACATATCTGTGTTTATAGTCAGCAGTCTAGTTTTTCAGAATGCAATTATCCCAAGTTGAATTCAAGACCAAATCGGTCTTGCTTCATGACTTTCTGAAAATGGCTGACACCAAACAGACCCAGATGTTGACAATCTGACAAGCGTAGACACTCAAAGTCCACGAATTCCGTATGTGTTCGTACCTCGTGTATCTGATAACCTTCCAAGGCCAGTTTAGAGGGTTGAATACCGTTGGAACTTTGGGTGTGCAACAAGTTCATGAGCAACTAGAGTGTTCGCAGTCAAACTTTGCGGTTTCATCATGCAATGCTCTTCCATTGAGAAAAATAAAAAAAGCGTCAGAAGCAGAAAGCTACAAAAGAAATAGAGGTCATCACTCCAGTTACGAAGCCGCCAGAGTTACCTGTCAATGAACTGCCAGTTTAAGTGTGCAGACATTTCCAAGTTTGCTCAAGTTGCTGACAAGCAGTGAATTGTGTCAGAACCTTGGTGGTTCTCAAACTGAAACCCTAACTGATTTGTGTTGTTTTTGCAGTTTTTTGGTTTTTTGTATTTTTGAAGGTTTTCAGGCAAATAATAACAGTTGCGATTTTGCCAATAAATGCTAAGAAAATTACAAATAAATTCTAGAATCACAGATTAAGCTTAGAACTTGCTCAAAAACAATAGGCGCATCATTTATTAATGTTTCCAGAGCATATACAAAAATGAATACGGAGGTCTGAATGAAATACAACAAATTTATTGAAAAAACCTGATTTCTCTTCAATGGCGGCTGTAATAAATGCAAATGGTACGGCCAGAAATAAAAGAGACTCTTCCGGCTCGAAAAACCAAGCAAAAACCTCCTGTAGACCAAGGCGCTCAAGATCCAGTAGCCAGTATCTGAAGAATAAATGCGTTGCTCCAGAGAAATGGAAGTACGGCCTGAAAAGTACAGAAGTACGGCCTGCTGCAGCAATAAGGAAAATGTACGGCCTCCTTGGAATTTGTGCCAGAACTCTGATAACAGATCTCTGCTCCAGTCGCCTCTGTCTGCTGTTGATTATCTCTGAAACCTCTGCCAAAATGGATGAAAAAGCACAAACTGTGATCTCTGTGTGAAATCACCAAGTGCAAGCTTCAGCTGGTATTGCACATAGCCTCAGTCTGCCTGATCTCTGAAGAGTTTTCGTTCTCCAGAAACCCTAAGGTTTGCAAACTCCGATGCTCAGAGCAAAAGACAAATTAGAATAACATTTCATAATATGGTTCGATTTGTCTTGACTGCAAAATATATATCCTTTGATAAATTCGACCCAATCTCCATTTAAAATAATCATTTAAATTAAATGATTTAATTCGCCTTTAACTTTAGGAGAAATCATTAATAATTAATTGGCGTCTTACTTTAATGAATAATAAATATTCATTAAGTCAAAATTTAATATTTATTATAAAGTATAATAAATACTTTAGAACAGGCCAAATTAATTAAATATTTTAATATTTCAATAAAGTGACTTTAGTATAAAGTCAAATTATTAAATATTTAATAATTCATTAAATACCCCTTATTTCTCCATCTAATCATCAAACTGCTGAACTGGGTCGATTCTGAGCTGAAAGGTTGAACCAGGTGCCCTCGAAATAGCAGCTTCCGCCTGACCTAACTTTCTAAAAATAGAAAGTTCCTGAAAAAGCTCTCTGGAAGATTCTGCGAAGGCCCAACCTGCCACAACAGCGAAACTGGAGCTACCAAACACTGAGTAACTGCCTCCGATGATCCTCTGCACACCCTGTCAGCCTACGAGGATCGAAATTATAGGCTAACTCCCTCGACAAACAGTGTCAGCTAAAACGGGGACATGACAGTCCGCCCTCCCTGAAATTGCTTGTCCTCAAGCAATCTCTGCAAATACGGCTGCACTGCACCACCTGGATCCCATGGATAGTACCGGACAATGTTCCTGCTGGCCACAACTGACTCCTGTAACTCCCACAACTGATCAGCAAGAATAGTATACCATTCCCTATTAACCTCAGTGCGGTCCGGCCTAGGATCAAGAAACTCAGGAGGCAAGTCAAACGACAAGCAACACTTACCCCCTAAAACTGCACGAGATATACTATCATCCAACATATCAAGCACGTGCATGCTAGAACTGTGCACCTGAAACAAATTGTGTACCTGCGGATCAATCACGAAGCCATATGCACTCTGCACCATATACACACTGTGATACTCCTCCGTGAGCTGAGTCTGAAATCCTAGTGCACTAGTAGGATCCCAAACGCTATCATCACTCTGCTCAAGACCAGGATCAGGTGGGTTACCCATGTCAAACTCAAAGAGCGGGTTGTCGTATGAAGATATAACATCTGTCTCAAACAATGGATTGGTCACAAACGGAACCAAACCACTAGGCTGATCCCAAACGACTGCCTTAGAACCCCCGGGGTACTGAGCATAACCATGCCTGATCTGCACAAAATCCTCCTCTACCTTCTCGCTCTTCCCACTAACGAGAGAGATAGAACGAAGGCTGCCATCTGTAATACCCCTCAACACATATTTCTTGCCCTGTACCTCGAATCTCATCTCCATTTTAGGCAAGTTGAGGGTAAACACACTGATGTCCTGAAGCCATCTCATACCCAACACTAAATCCATCCCACCCAGGTTGACTACATAAAAGTCTGCCTGCAACTCATAATCATTCAGCATGAGAGTGAGATTACAAATCCGTCGAGTGCAAGTGAGGGTATATCCATCTGCCACCCGAACTCTGAATCCAGCGAAATCCTCTGTCTGGAGTCTACATCTGCTGACGAAGCTCTCATCAATGAAATTGTGTGTGGCTCCAGTGTCGAGCATAGCAATACATCGCTGTCCTTCCACTGATCCCCTAAACCTGAATGAGTCATCCCGTACACTCGTAGATAATACCAACGGGGATAAGTTGGCATCGGGCCCAAACTCCGTAGAGGCATTCCCGACCTCTGCATGTTTTGAAACAACCTGCTGGTCCGAATCATCAGACTCGTCATCATCATAAAAAACCCACATGGCATGGTTGGCTCTGCCCTTCGGTCTCAAAGGGCAATCGTGCTCCTTGCTGTAGGGTGCTTTGCACCAATAACAAAGTTGTTTCTTCCTGCATTCCTCCCGAGTTGCATCATCAATTCTTGCAACTGGTTTCCTTTTAGGCTCTGCAACTGGTGTATGACTCTCCTCAATAGGCAAGTTATTTGTTTTAAGCGGAAATTGTTTCTTCGGAGCAGCAAGCTCCATACTCCTTGCCTTCCGCATCGCCTCCTGAAGTGTAGTCGGATCAAACGCCTTGACCCAACCTCTCATGGGTTCTGTCAAACCCTCAACGAAGAGTATGATAAGTCTCCGCTCCGAAATCCCTGTCACCATGACTGCCACTCTCTGAAACTCGCCAATGTATGAGTCCAGGCTACCTGTTTGTCTGAGCTGAGCCAACTCTCTGAAGTACAGTTCCGGATCCTTCTTATCAAATCTCTCTATCAGTCTGCTAGTGAACTCCTGATAGGTATTAACCGCATGATGGCCTAACGTATACATGCCGTGGTGCCACCAATCATGTGCTACTCCGTCAAGATGTAAAGTAGCAAATTTAATTGCCTCATCCTCCTGCATAGGCCTAAGTGACAAGTAATTGTCCAATTTCTGGACCCAAGACCTCGCTGATGTCTTTTCTGATCCATCAAAATATGGCAATGTAATTTTGCTCACAGCATACTGTAAATCCCTGTTCACCTGTGGCTGCTCAGCTGCTGATGCTGAGGGGGTCTACGGTTGAATCTCTACCTCCTCCTCTGGGTTTATAGACATCTATAAACTCGTGAAATGTCAGTGCCTGCCGGATCTCAGGCGCTAGTGACATGTACTCACCATGAAATCTCGTCAAGTCTGCGCCTGACATGCCATTCTGTGGCTGGAACTCCTGATGATGCACCTGATGCTGCCCCTGGAGTCGTGGTGGAGTCTCCGGGTAAGAAGGTAGGCTGGCCTGGCCTACGCTCCTGATAGATCGGTGACGGCTGTCTCGGTGCTGATGCCAATGGCTGATCCACTGGTGTGGTCCCGCTCGTCTGTCCAATCTATATGAAGTGCGGCTGTGTGGGCGTACACTGTCTAATAGTACCCATCAACTGAGACATCATATCCATCATATTGTCGTGTCTCCGTCTAAACTCCTCATCGGTGATGTCACCCTCTGCATGTGCCTTCCCTGGATCTCTACGTGCCTCTGTAGGAATCTCACGATCTGCCATTAGGGTTGCAACACTGTTTTCACTACTGTTAGAACTGGATCTGCGAATCCCAAGTACCCCTGACACTGTCTGACCCTCAGGAATAGGTGGACCTGTCCAATCCTCGTCTTTGCCTGTTCCTACGCCTCTCATATACTGAATAGGATCTCGGCTCATGAAAAGGCAAGCAAACAGCACTCTGAATACTGAAAAGCACTGAAAAAGCATTGAAAAAGCACAGGATGGCAGGAGATCTGTGCTCTGATACCACTGTCAGAACCCTGGTGGTTCTCAAACTGAAACCCTAACTGATTTGTGTTGTTTTTGCAGTTTTTTGGTTTTTTGTATTTTTGAAGGTTTTCAGGCAAATAATAACAGTTGCGATTTTGCCAATAAATGCTAAGAAAATTACAAATAAATTCTAGAATCACAGATTAAGCTTAGAACTTGCTGAAAAACAATAGGCGCATCATTTATTAATGTTTCCACAGCATATACAAAAATGAATACGGAGGTCTGAATGAAATACAGCAAATTTATTGAAAAAACCTGATTTCTCTTCAATGGCGGCTGTAATAAATGCAAATGGTACGGCCAGAAATAAAAGACTCTTCTGGCTCGAAAAACCAAGCAAAAACCTCCTGTAGACCAAGGCGCTCAAGATCCAGTAGCCAGTATCTGAAGAATAAATGCGTTGCTCAAGAGAAATGGAAGTACGGCCTGAAAAGTACAGAAGTATGGCCTGCTGCAGCAATAAGGAAAAAGTACGGCCTCCTTGGAATTTGTGCCAGAACTCTGATAACAGATCTCTGCTCCAGTCGCCTCTGTCTGCTGTTGATTATCTCTGAAACCTCTGCCAAAATGGATGAAAAAGCACAAACTGTGATCTCTGTGTGAAATCACCAAGTGCAAGCTTCAGCTGGTATTGCACAGCCTCAGTCTGCCTGATCTCTGAAGAGTTTTCGTTCTCCAGAAACCCTAAGGTTTGCAAACTCCGATGCTCAGAGCAAAAGACAAATTAGAATAACATTTCATAATATGGTTCGATTTGTCTTGACTGCAAAATATATATCCTTTGATAAATTCGACCCAATCTCCATTTAAAATAATCATTTAAATTAAATGATTTAATTCGCCTTTAACTTTAGGAGAAATCATTAATAATTAATTGGCGTCTTACTTTAATGAATAATAAATATTCATTAAGTCAAAATTTAATATTTATTATAAAGTATAATAAATACTTTAGAACAGGCCAAATTAATTAAATATTTTAATATTTCAATAAAGTGACTTTAGTATAAAGTCAAATTATTAAATATTTAATAATTCATTAAATACCCCTTATTTCTCCATCTAATCATCAAACTGCTAAACTGGGTCGATTCTGAGCTGAAAGGTTGAACCAGGTGCCCTGCCCGAAATAGCAGCTTCCCCCTGACCTAACTTTCTAAAAATAGAAAGTTCCTGAAAAAACTCTCTGGAAGATTCTGCGAAGGCCCAACCTGCCACAACAGCGAAACTGGAGCTACCAAACACTGAGTAACTGCCTCCGATGATCCTCTGCACACCCTGTCAGCCTACGAGGATCGAAATTATAGGCTAACTCCCTCGACAAACAGTGTCAGCTAAAACGGGGACATGACAAATTGATAGTTAAGGCATGTGACGATCTCTAGATGATGAGGCAATTAACGGTTTCTTGGAGGAGATGATTGCTTGGGGAGTTAACCAATGAACTATGACTAAGCCTACTCTAATGACATTTCTAACTTCTCAAGTAAACGCAGAGCAAGAGAGTTAGAAATGGACAAGGAAGGATTCTCTGACAAAATACTTAAATAAACTTTTTTTCAACACACATCTATTCACTTTCAATGCAAGCTGAAATTAAGATCATATAAGCATACCACAATAAACGAAAATCTGGGACTTTATATCAGGGCAACAAAGCAGGCACAAGACTTTATTTCTCAAATTTCTAGAACAAAGATTACACTAAACACATGCACGAAACAAGAACTTGCAGCTAAAAGAGACTTGCAAACTTGTTCTTACACAAAGAGAACAACAACTACAACAACTTGCTGGCTAAAAGAGACTCAACAATTTGCTATCATAAGCACAATTGAACAACACTGAATTACAATAGAAGGCACTAATAGGCTCAGCGTTTGTTATCACAAGCATGGTTGAAAATAAATGAGCAAGGCTGCTCTTATTTATAGGCAAGCAAAGGAGTAGGGAACCCTAAAATCTCTTTGCTTTTACAACTATGACTTGCTCAGCAAGCAAACTTTATTTGTAAAACAAAAAGAAGATAACATCTAACCACCTAAGAATGCAGGAAAAGTAGGAAATGCAAACTATTACATTTTATCTTCTTTCTCTTCTTCAAAGAATAAACAAGAATTGTTCTGAGAATAGAAAGAAAGCGGAAAAAAAGCTTCTGGAAGAAAGCTGCTTGAAATCTTGATCACATCCGCCAAAAAGCTTGAAACTGTGTCCCTGTCAGGTGCGTCAATACTATCAATAGCAAAGTTTTGTCTTTCCAAGATTTCTTCACCATCTTCGATTGATCTCAGGAAATCTTCAACCTCATTGGCCGCTTTCTTGAACTTTGCTGACATCATGGAAATGTGACTTGGCAGAGTCTTATGTTTTTCTTTCAAACACTTTTGTGCAATCTTCTTGTTGTATTTGTCCTTGTGCATCTCCCATATCCTTTCACATGCTCCTTTAGAAATAGTCACACTTTTAGGCCAAGGGGGAATTGGAAAGCATTTCTCAATCGTGTCAGGTTTCAAACTGCAGATCACTTTGCCATCTACTGGCTAGATCTCCCGTGTCGCCAGATTGTAATGCTTGATGCAAGCGATTACAAATTCGAGACTCTGAATTGAAATAGGAATTGATGCTGTTGTGAGGAGTCTAGAGTGTCCTAGGTTTTTGATTGCAGTGTTACCTGCGCTCTCCAAAGCATGTAGGTCGAACACTGGCTTGATGTGATGCAAGTCCGTGTCAGCTGTTTTGATGAAGTCGTGGTAGAGAGCTGATTTGGTCTTGAAATCATTAGGAGTGTATTCTATTATGAAAACCTTGAAGAATGACTGTCAACTCGCCTATGTTCAAACAAGTTTTGCACAACTTTCTATTTTTAGAATGCTGGTTTTTCTTTTTCAAACGGACAAATTTTTCAATTTTTTTCTAAGATATGGGTTTTGCTCATAATTTCATTACAAGAAGACCCAGATCGTCCGTTTTTGAAAATTTTGAGTGTAGACTGAAAAAGCAGCAAACCCTAATTTCTTCAATTTTTCACAAAAAAACTGGCACCTGGGTTTTGTTCAGAGTAAAATTTGGAATGAACCCAGTTGATCAGATTTAAAAAATATTGAGGGCTGATTGAAAAAGCAGCAAACCCTAGAATCTGAAATTTTTCTTGAAAAAAGTTGTGAAATGGGTTTTCTTCAGAAGATTGTTTCAAGAAGACTCAAATGATCAAAATTTGAAAACTCTGATGATTTCTCTGACATGCAAGGAAAAAACAGCTGCTGCAACTTGAAAATTCTCTTCAAAAATTCTTCAGAATGATGAGATGAAAAGACCCAGATCACTAAAATTTGAAAATCTTGACCTTTTTCAAAAATTTGATGTTTTGGATAAAAAAAATTTGAAAAAGCAAGGTCTTGTTTTGCTGGTCTGAAAATTAATGAAGAATTTCTGAAAAATCAGCAAATTGAAGCTTTAAATCTTGGAAAGGAAAACTTCGAAGTTGCTGCCCCTCTTCAATTTGGATGCCACCTACAAGAAATAATGAAAATTGAATGATAAAAGCTTCTTAAATAAGCTCTTGGCTTGAGATAACTCTACTTTCTTTTTGCTTTTATCATTCAAACCCTAAAATCTTCTTTTGCATTGAACTTGGACATTTTCCTTCAACTTGCAACTTTGCAAATTTTGAAAAATTGGTTAAAGCAAGGCAACTTGGGCACCCTTCTTGGCTAGAGGCGCCAACTTTCTCCAGACTTGTCATTTCTTGAGTTTTTTTTTTAACTTTTTGTCAATTTTGAACCCTGCTTTGATCTTGATCTTTGGCTTCTAGATTGATCCGGTGGTCGAGCTGAATGTTTCATCGTGAAGCCTAACTGATTCTGAGAAGATCATTCTGGAGGCACCTTCAGCTAAAAACTTTGTTTAGACCTTCAAAATCATGGGCGCCCATCTCCTTCTGGGGCGCCCAATCTTCACAATGTTAGCCATTTTTTCATTCTTCATTTTCTCCATGTTTCCCTTTGATCTTCTGATGAATCCTCAATTCCGAGAGTTAGACTAATCAGATCGGTTGGCTGACTACTTCCTTGGATAGGTTGGCTGAATCTGACGAGGTGATCATGCGGGTTGCAATTGCAAAATCCATCATTTCAGGCTTCAAAATCTTGGGCGCCTATTCTCTCTAGGGGCGCTCATCTCAACCAGACTTAACCATTTTTCAGGTTTCTTCATCAACTCCTCTCCACAGATGATCTTGTCATTTCAGATGATTTGGAGCTCATATGGATTGACGGCTAGACTCGTTACGGAGTTGAGAAGATTCTGAGAGGGGTCTTCTGGGAATGCTATCTCCTGAAAGTTGAATCTAAGGCATCAAAATCTTGGGCGCCCCTGGCAAGCTGGGGCACCCAACTTCACCAGAGTTAGAATATTTTCTGTATGTTTCACCTTGCTTTTGACTTTTGACATTTTACTCTTGCTTCTCCCTCTGTTCAGCCTTCGACATCTAATGACTGCCAACTCTGATTGACGAGCTGATGGTGTTGGAAATATTGTCATTGATGTCAAAGGTGCTCAAGTTGAGATAGTTGGAGGTTATCATTGATATCATGAAGGATAAAGATCATGAAGGATAAGGACATTGAACAAGCTTAAATAGAGATTATAAGAAGTGTATACATACCAGCATACTTGACAAGAAAGAAAAGTCATAAGGTAAATACATGAACTTTGCACTTTCTAAGTGACAACCAGTCCAAAATCATGAATCCAAATGGCAAGCATAAAGTGAAATTATGCCATGATTTAAGAAAGAATATATACAATAGAAAAACAGATCTGAATGTGGTACTATTTAGAGAATGCATCAGAGTTATATCAGAAGAGAGATTTTTGAAAAGCATGAACAGTTTTTATAAGTATGCAGATCCAAAAGGAAAGCAGAAATCAGATCAATTCTTGTAGACATAACAGTTTACACCAATCACAGCCATTGGTGAAATCATTGGAGAACTTAGACAAGGTCAATTTCTATCTGTGATTCAATCTCAGCAAATAATGATTCAATTTCAGCAAAGAACTGAGACTAGGTCAAATGGCAAAAAAAGACCAAAAATAAAAATTAAAGAGAAGCATTTAAAAATAAATAAACAACAGGAAAAGACAAAACACAGAAAAAAAACAAAAACCAGAAAAAGACGAAATAAGAAAAAGATAAAAATAAGTAAAAGACGAAAGTCTTTAAAAGGCAGCGCTTCTATATTAGACAACAGATTTATTTGTTAAAGCACAATTGCTTGTTAAATAATTAAATATGAGAAGGTATCGATTCATATTGCTTTATGAAAAGGTGGCATTAGAAGACAAAGTCTAATAAGACAAAAGTCTAAATAAATAAAAAGGCAACATTTCCATAGAAGGCTGCGATCTTTTTGTTTTGTGAATAAAACAAAAAGCGGATAAGACAATTCCACATAAGACAAAAAGCACATAAGGACAAAATAGTGAATAAGACCTAAAAGAAAGATGTTAATACATTGAAAGGGCAGCGATCAACCTTGAAGAGGTATGATTTAATTTTAATGAAGAGTTATGTTTTGAAAAGAGATGTCTCTAAGGAATTGACTCTCTTGGGAGATATAAAATCATTTTGTGTGGAAAGAAATTGAAAGGTTGTGTGGAATAACTGCTATATCTAAAGAAACACAAGTGCTGTGTGTGAAAAATGTATATCATTTGAAGAAGAAGAGAGTGCTGTGTAGTTGTGAGTGAGGATTAAAGAAATATCATATCTACACCTACAGATATAAAGAAGAGTTCATGCAGATATAAAGAAAGTTATGCAGATATTGAAGAGTGTGTGTGGATGACTGAGTAAAATCAGAACAGCAGAGTGTGGTGAAATTATAGCTGATTCAATAAGAAGAACATGAAAAGATAGGATTGTAGTTTTGATGTGCAGATTTAGAGGAAAGATAATTGAATATCTTTCTTGTGTTCAAGAATAGATCTAGACATATTAGAGAGCATCTTGAAGATTAAATTTATGAGAAGTTCGTGAATGATTGTAATCAGATTTGTTAAAGGGTCTTGCATCATTCAAAGTCAGATTTGTGATTAGTTTTGTGTGGCAAGTTTATGATTGACTTACAGCATATTCAAGAAAAGAATTGTAGCAAAAGGAAAGGAGTATATTTGCAGATTTCATGAGGGAATTGTGAAGCATAGTTTGGATCAGATTTGAAGAAAGAAATTGTGCATATGTTGGATCAGATTTGAATGATAAATTCAAGAGGAAGAGTGTTTGAGCAGAATTGTCCATCACTCGTTGGAGAAGCAACATTAAAGGTGGAACATTATTCTTCAAATTATTATCTTTGCTAGGTTGGTGCTTGGCAAGTAGGGGTTGGTACTCCTTGTAGGTTGGTGCCTACTAAATCAGCTTTAGGGGTGATTGCTCCTTGTAGGTTGGTGCCTACTAAATGAGAAATAAGGGTTGGTGCTCTTTGTAGGTTGGTGCCTACTAAACTACATAATTGATTCAAGTAGGTTGGTGCCTACATTCTTTGTAAAAGCATATATAATTCATAAAGTACATTATTTGTACCATGGTTTTATCCCACAAGGGTTTCCACGTAAAATCTTGGTGTCAACTTGTTCATATTGTGATATTCTTGCATAGTTGATTTGTGTTAGAGTTTGAAGTTGATAAGAAGTTTAAGAGGGTAAAAGTTTGTTGATATACTGATTCCCCCCCCCCCCTCTCAGTATATCTTTGTGCTCTTCAAATGGTTGCGTTGAAAAGCTTGATCAAATCTGAAGAAGACATGTTGGAGGCCCCTTTGGAAAATTAATCCATTTAGGCCCTCAAAAACTTGGGCGCCTATCTCCTTCTAGGGCGCCCAACTCCTCTAGACTTAGCCATTTTTTCTTTTGATTTCATCTTCAAACTTGAACCTTCATTCTATACCTTCAACTTGATCTGGATTTGTCGGAGATTGACAAGTCTGATGATCTGACGAAGACATAGGTTGCAAAGTTGACTAAATTCTGAAGAGATTGAGCTCATTGGTGTTGGCATAAAAATTAACACCTCTGGAGTGCAAGTCGGTACAGACAACTATGCACACTACGTAATGAGTGCTCTTCAAATTAGGAGGGGAAGCTCCCTCGTAGTGCTGGAATGTGTGGAAAAGAAAAGTAATCTAAGTCCTATCTTTTTGTTTTCAACTGGAAGAGGCACAAGGTTAAAAAAACCAAGAACATTGCAGCTAAGGATTTTCTGGTTTTGCAGATCATTAACTACAACTAAGCTAACTACTTTAAATCTATCCAGTTTCCTCAAGAAAATAGAGCATGAGGAAATGGAGCAGGAATGTTCTATACAATAAACTTCAGGTACAGATTCACAACGTGAAGGCAAGGTGGCACAACTATTTACTTGGTTGGGAAGAAGTTTATTGGAAATGACAAATATACGATAAACCAGGTACAGATTCACAACGTGAAGGCAAGGTGGACACAACTATTTGCTTGGCTGAATAGGTTTATTATTACACACATAAAACGATAAGCTTTAGGTACAGATTCACAACGTGAAGGCAAGGTGGGCACAACTATTTGCTCTTCTGAATAGGCTTATTAGAAACAAAACATAAAGGATAGCCAACTAGGACAGTAAATTCAATAGGTGAAACACGCATACAATCCACGATCAAACTAGCCACTATATCTAACTAAGATGAGCATTCACCATAATAACTGCATGAAACCCGAGTGGCATAACAATTCATTATCATAATAAAAACTCGTGAACAGATACAAAATAAGCAATATTACAGCAAGGTAGGCACAACATATATTACTCTCTCATGCAAAAGTTAATTAGAAATGAGCAAAATCTCTTAGTTATAGACATCAAAAGGTGTAGGGAACTCTAAAATCACCTTGAGTCAACTATAGTCTTGCAATGCATGCAAGATTTATTGCTAAACCCTAATAAAGCAAACTATACAGTTAACTGGAAAACTACCATCAATTAACCGAAACAGGACTCAACTGAACTAGATAAGTGCATGCATGCACGTCCTTATTGAAATAAAAATAACTGATAACTAACATTAGTTAACTACTCCTAACTGAAAGTCCAAACTCCTGCGAAGATATCTCCAAGGATGAGATGTGCATGCATGAAATCAGCAAGAAGAACTCAAGACTGAAAGTCGAGTTAACTGCTGCTCTTGACTCTACCCTTGAAACTAACTGTAGGTCACAATTGGCGGATCACTCTAGATCATCACGGTCTAACATCTCGTCCAAGAATTGATTGATTGCCTTATCCTCTGGGCCTTTGACGCTGTTCACGATGATAATTTGTCTACTAAACTCCTTGTCACCATCTCCGATTGCCCGCATGCATTCTCTGACCTCTTCATTTTCCTTTTTGAAACTAGCTGTCATCACTGAGATGTGATCCAACTTAGACGCCACAGGATCTCCATCAAGATATCACAAACAAGCTTCTGGAACTCAGTTTGCATAGCCTCGAGATCAGCGTAGGTACCATCTTCACGAAGATAATGGCACAAGATCTGAGTGACTTTGGCGGCTCCGTAAATGGAGTAATGACCTCTATTCCTTCTACAGCTTAACGCTTCTGATGTTTTTCTTGATCCTTCTCAATGAAAGAGTGTTGCATGATGAAACCACAAAACTCGATTGCGAACACTTTGGTTGCGAGAAATACACACGAACTTGTTGCACACACAGAATTCCAACGGTGTCCAACCCTCTAAACTAGCCTTGGAAGGCTATCATCTATACGAGGTGGACTTGAGTGATTAAGCTTGTCAACTCTCCGGATGCGCTTGATACAAATTGGTGTCAGCTTTTTTGATGAAATCATGAATTAAGACTGATTTGGTCTTGAATTCAGTCTGCGTGAACTGCCTTCTGAAAAACTCGACCGTTGATTGTAAACACGACTATATTTTGACAACTTTTCCAAAAATGCTGAAAAAGCTCTAAACAAGGCAGAGAGCTTGTGGCGGGAAAATTTTTCGAAATTTTTCTGAAACGTGGGTTTTGTGCAGAATCAAATTCTAACCAAACCCAAATCAATAAAAATTCGAAAAAAGTGAGTTTTAGCTAGGCATGCAGAGGTTTTTTCGGTCGAGAACTGCAGGGTTCTAGAGCTCGCTCGGGGCAATTTTTCCCTAGAAAATCTGGAACATGGGTTTTGTGCAAAACGGAATTCTAAGACCACCCAGTTAGTTCGATTTTGAAAAAGATGTGCTTCTGACCCACATGCAAAGGGATTTTCGGAAAAAAAGCACAGAGGTTCAGAATGAAGGCTGCGGGGCAATTTTCTCAAAAAAAATCTAAGACATGGGTTTTGTTGCTGTCGCTGAAGTATGTGAACCCAGATGATCAAACTCTAAAAATTTTGCCGTTTTCTTTGACATGCAAAGAATACCTAAGACGAGAATAGAAGAAATTAGACATAAGATAGAAGTTTGTTTTTGTTTATTCAGCTTCTATAGAAAATCGCCTATGCTTGACTGAGATTTGATGAAACCTGCATGCAAATGAAAAATGAAGTCTAGAACATCCTTCCTCTGAACAAACTAAATCCATTGCTACAAAGAACATTGAAATCTAACACCTGTAGCACCTTCAAAACCTTGTTTGCTCAAGAAAAACGTATTTCTCTTTGCTTGGGATGAAGAATAATGGATGCCTAAATCTGAATAAATAAGTTTTCTCATCAAAGGCGTGGTAATGCTTACAAAATCTAAAAATGACGCTTGGCTTATGATTGGATCTCAAAAATCCACGCCTAGCCTGTGATTGGGTCTCAAAACAGTTAATTGTATGCACAAAATAAAGCGCCACCTCATAAAATCATCATGATTGGACCATAAAATATTCGACTTGGTCCTGATTGGGCTTTGAAAAGTTAACTAAATGTTGAAATAATCCCTAAAAAGGTGCCACCCTTCATGGAACTGAAATATGCAATTCAGTTAACTGACATGCATGCATAAAATCGCCAATTTTAACAATCCCTTTGAAAATCGAATTTCAAATATTAAAATAATATTAAAAATCCCACCATTCATGAGCGCCACCCTTCATGGGTTCAAAAAGTCAACCTTTGACTTTTGGCGTCTCTTTTTAGACTTAGCCATTTTCCATGAAAACTGTATTTTGAGCCTCTTTGGAGCCTCTGTTCAATCCCTGACATTGAGCGACTGACTTCACTGATTGACTGGCTAGCAGATGCAACGCAAAGTACGACAAAAACTGATCAAAACACTCCTTGAGACTGCAGACCACAAAACTAAGATATGAGGGCTCAAAAATCCAAGCGGCCTTTGCAAAAGCTATGCTTTTTCTCAGACTTAGTCAAATTTTCTCCATCTTCCTTCCGTACGAAGGGAAAACTGAATCCTCCATAACTTCTGTTTGACAAAGTTTCAGGATTGGATAACTGGCTCACTGCGGAGCTGGCTTCATTCCACACAACAGTTTCAAGAGATCACTTCTCTGAAAACATCATTTGGAGGTTGAAAATCAAGGGCACCTTTTGAAAAATGTGCTCTTCATCCCAGAGATAACCATTTTCCAAACTGGCCAAAGTATCACTAAAACCTCAGCTATAGGCTACTGAGTCAACTTTTGATCTGTTGGAGACAAGCAACAGAGAGATGAATGCAACACGGACAGGATGAATACCTGAGATCATAAAAAATAAGGCATTAAAGGCTCCAAAAGCTCAAGCCTTTTTCAAAATGTGCTCTTTTGCTTTTGCATCAATATTTTGACCAAGATTTAACCTCGCATTTGACCTCTGGCTCAGGCAATTCAACAACGCAGATTCACTTGCTGACGGATGCATTGCAAAGCCTGAGCAAATGCGAGACAAACATCCTAGGTGTCATTTGATCAAAAACCTTCATTTGACCTTTTAGAAAGATGGGCGCCTTTCTCAAAAGTTGCGCTTTTGCTTTCAGTGTTAGTCATTTTTCACCTTCGCTGTTTCTCGCTGAATTCCTTGTAACAAGTGCTGAACATATCTTTTAGGCTGGCTGGATATCTCATTGCAAAGCTGATAGTATTCCTGACAAATCCTTTTGGAAGTGACAAGTCTCGAAACTGACATTTGGGCCTCTAAAAACTAGGGCGCCCCTGGCCTCCAAGGGCTCTGGGGCTCCAGAGTTAGAAATTTTTTGATGATTTTCATCTTGGCGAAAAATCTCCTCCGAGACGAGGCATTACTTAGCACTTTTCTCGCCGCAAATTCTTCATTTGAGCGTTTGAGGCTTAGATTTCAACATCTGACATCTGGCCATCTGCTATTGATGACTCCGGAAATCTCATTTCTCCATCTGAAAAAATGGAAACTACCCACCAGACTTAGACTGAGTTCTAACTGAATCTAACTTCACCATTGTGATCGTGAAGCAGAATAAGCCAATGAAAACAATTTTCAGTCAATTTTGACAAGTTTTAATTTTTAGGTTTTCGGGCCCTAAAATAGGGGCTTGAAAAACCCTAATTTTCAAATTTTCCAAATTTTACTAGTATCTCCTAGACATCAAACTGACAGAAAGTCCATACCTAACTTGCCCAAAAACAGCGTTTTGACCTCACTTTAACAAGGTTAAGACTTTATTAGCAAAATGCCTTAATGAAGCAAAAATTTGGTTTGGGTACAACATTAGGCTCTGTCTGGTGACCATGTTAGATACTTACGGCATAGGAGAACCCGAGATTCTTTGTGTTTTTGTCGACCAGTGACTTATTAGTTGGGCATATGGAGTTAGGACTTTCCCTAATCACCTAAACTTAACAACCTAATCACCTAAAACAAGATTACCTAAATCACCTAAAACATGGCATAACATCACAGAACGGGGAAACACAATACTACATAACGATAAAGCAAAAAAATAAAAAATAAAAAAATTACTTAAAGAAAATTCACTCCACCCCCGAAGAGATGAAGTGCTTTGGATATTGTCTGCTGCATGGCAATGGAAAAATCCTCCCACCGACGTTGTTTTTGCCTGAAAGGCTTCACCTCTGTTCTAATGGGAATTGTGGGAGGCAATCCCTCTGGGATGAAGATTCTCAGGTATTCATATATCCATGCAAAGGTACTCTGACAAAAATCAGAATATTATGCAAATGGGAAATCTAATACCCCGAAGGTATTAGTTTTGTTGTAGTCCATCCTCAGGATGTTGGATTCTTCAAACCAGTTGATCGAGTTCCAAACTCGATTTCTGTAATGCCGTAGGTGATCTTTTCTAACCTGATTATATCCTTTGACCGACTCATCGATCAGCTCTACGTCACCTTTAACACATAGGAATTTGATTCCCATGTCTTCGACATCTTTGAGGCCTTGCAAAAGCACCTCTTTTTCTGCTTCAGTGAATTCCAATTGCATGCAATGTGCAAATGGGTTCAACTGTTCTTTAGGGGAGATGATCAATTCCCTTGCCTCTAAAATTGTATTTAAACAACCTCCATCAAACTGTATTGTCCATGACTTTGTCTCCTCTGTCAGTCTCTTTTCAGAACAAGCAATGTTCTGGTTTTTAGTTTCTATCTTTGACAAAGTCACATACTTACCAGGACCCGTTTCAGGCTTTGCTTCTGCTGGAACAGACGACTTGAGCACTGCCTGCTTCTTTGCAACCTTGAGAATCTGATCTACTTCTTCTGGATGGTCCTGAAGATATTCTAGTTGAGAGATTTGTACCTTGGTCTTCATCATGGAAGCTACGATGTCAAAATTTGCTGAAGACGTCTCTTGAGCAATTGGCATAGTAACCTCATGTGAATATTTGGGTTTAGAAGTGAGAGGCACTTCTTTACCCTCTTCGTTTGATTTCCACCTCTCTTCTTCTTCTTTCTGTGCTTTGAAGTGGTACGCACGTGTAAACACAAGAGGAGTGTACTGACGATATTCTTCTTCTTCTTCTTGTTCATGATTAACGGGTTCTTTATCAAAGTATCCCGCAACGGAGTCGCCATCGAAGTTGCCCGTCTGTGGTAAGACAACATTCAAACTTGGTATAGGTACAAAACTAGAACTAGGAGCAGCTTCAGTGTATCCCATGATTTGGATCATTCTAGACATCAAACTGACACAAAGACCATACCCGACTTGCCCAAAAACAATGTTTTGACTGCACTTTAACAAGGTTAAGACTCTATTATCAAAATGCCTTAATGAAGCAAAAATTTGGTTTGGGTACAACAATCAGCAAACCCTAACTGCTGAGTTTGACCTTTCAAAAGACTGGGCGCCCCTGGGCACCTGGGGCGCCCAAAATTCCCATACTTGAAATTTTCCTGAAATTGTCATGGTTTGCCTTTTGTCTTCTGGTTGAAACCTCTCTGTTTGATCTTGAATTCCGGGTGACTGGTTGATCTGATGATGGCGCTGCCGGACTTGCTGTGGAGTTGGGAAGAATCTGAACAACTTTGCCTTGGAGCACGAACCCTAATTCCACCATCTGATGCCCTAAAAAGTTGGGCACCTATCTCCTTTTGGGGCGCCCATGGCTGGCAGACTCGGTCATTATTTTGCAATTTTCACCTTCATCCTTCATTCCTCGTGCACGTTTATCATCTCATCTTTTGTTTAGTGCTTGAATGTTGAATCTGACACCTGGCAGCTGACTAGCCTCCATTGATGACTTTTGAAGCTCCCGAAATGCTTTCTCAAATTGAAAAAGCAGAATAGATCCACTAGGGTGAAACTGATCGTTTTGTGATTTTGACTGCACTAGCCTAATGAGGAAGTGTTTTAAGCCAATCAAAATCAGTTTGAACCCTAGCGGACAAACTTTTTATTTTTAGAAAGTTTTGCCAACATCCGTTTCGAAAGAAACCCTAAAAACTCAAAAAAAGTTACTATTTTTAGAAAGTTTCTAAAAATAGCAATTTTCCTAAAAAGTAGGGATGAAAAACTGCTATCTGGGTTTTGTAGATTAGGTCGCTCCGAGCAGACCCAGATCATTAGATTTTGGAAATTTCAAGTTTTTACCCCTCATGCAAGACATGCAAACCCCAATTTTGACCTTCTTTGACAAATTTGACGAGACTTTTACTCATTTCTTCAAAATGCCTAAGTGCAGCAAAAATTTTAATTTAGGGTACAACAGAAACAATACAATTTTATTTAATTTTTATTTCAACTCCAATCTGCCATCAGCAAATACCTTCTTTGGCACACCCTCTTGGCCTTCAAATATCTTTGACATCAATGATAACAATTTCCAACATTCCTTCAAGTCTTTGTACATCCATGCAAATATGTCCTTGTTAGTTTTATAACCAGATTTAAATTAAGTAGAAATAAAACAAATCTGAACAATATAACATAGCATATACCCTGGGAAAACCCTCCTATAGGGAGAAAGACCCAACAACAATATATCACTTATATATTGAATAAATGAGCACCAACTTGCTTTACAATATGGCCAAATACAAGGCCGATATGATGCACTGATTGTAGCACCCCTCTAGATGCAATTTAAACAAACAATAATGACCTCTCTCAATGTTGATCTCCTTGAAGCAATAAATCGATCTGCTGAAGATATCGAACTCCACTCAGAATTTATGCGAACTTATCTTGAACTTAATTGAATGTCAAATGAAGGTGAGATGCCTTGTATTTATGCACATTGAAGTGACTCTTCATGAGAGGTTGGCCTTATTCAAGGAGATGGACTTTTACAAGAGGTGGCGAACTTTTAATTAAAGTCGGCCATCATAAATAAAATATAGATTACAATTTAAAGAGAGAGGTGTCACTTCACTTGGGACACACTCAAATAAATAAGTAGGCTCTTGCTTTATTTATTTGATTAGCTTATTATTTACATCGGGCGAAGGATAAAACCCCCCGCTAACATCAACACTCCCTCTTAGCTAGGGATGTATCCTTTCAAATTTTCATGTCATGGAGTCTCTCAACATGACACCCACAATGGCTACACCCATTTGTGGAAAAGAGTTCATCATGGAGTCACTCAACGTGATATCGTCATTGAGTACCTCAACATGACATCCACTAGTGCTACTCCCATGTGTGGAAAGAAACATGTGCACAAGTGTCCATCACGAAGTCACTCAACATGATGTCGTCATGGAGTCACTCAACATGACGTCCACCATGGCTACTCCCATGTGTGGATAAACACAAGTACAAAGGATTCATCATGGAGTCTCTCAACATGATGTTGTCACGTAGTCTCTCAACATGACATCTACCATGGCTACTCCCAGAGGGTGGAAAGAACCACATCTCCGTCTCAAAGATGGACAAGGGCTTTCACCTCAAATTTCTCCATCTCAGAGAAAAATGCATTATAGCAGATAACAAAGATCACTGATGCTGAGTCTCCCTCTCAGCAAGGGCTTCATTCTCCACAACTCCAAGCTTGTCTTGAAAGTGTACAAACTTTACTCTGGAGAGAGGCTTGGTGAGAATATCAACCGTCTATTCATCAGTGCAAATATACCGGAGTTGAATTGCTTTTTGTAACACCATATCTTTGATGTAATGATATTTGATCGCCACATGTTTTGTTCTGTCATGAAACATTGGATTGGCAGATAGCTTCACACAACTTTGATTATCACAATGAATAATAGTCGGCTCCAATGATTGTCCAAACAATCGTGCAAGGAGCTTCCGAAGCCACGTTGCTTCTCGAGCTGCTACACATGCTGCAATATATTTGGCCTCTGTAGTGCTTAGTGCCACTGAAGACTGCTTCCTGCCACACCAAGAAATCATGGCAGACCCCAAGCTAAAGCAACATCCGGAGGTGCTCTTTCTGTCAGCTACACTCCCGACCTAATCAAAATCAAAATAGCCTTGTAACTTTAGTTCTACACTAGAAGTATATCTCAAGACATATCCTACTATGCCACACAAGTATCTCAAGATATGTTTGACTGCAACTAGATGAATTTTCCTTGGTTCACACATGAACTGACTGAGAGCACTCACTGCATAGCAAATGTCTGGTCTAGTATTGACTAGATACATCAATGATCCAATCAACTACCTGTACATGGTGGGATCTACTAGATCTGAACTAGCTACAGACTCACTCAACTTCTTCTAATTTGTTTCCATCAGTGTAGACATAGATTTGCAATCCATCATCCCAAATCTCTTCAAGATATCTATGGTATATTTCCCTTGACTTAGAATAGTCTCATTCGGTCTTTGCCACACTTCCAATCCTAGAAAGTAATGCATAAGACCTAAACCGTTCATCTCAAACTCATAAGCTAACTCCTTGCATTTGATAATGAGATATTCTGCTCCAGTAAGAAATAAATTATCAACATAAAGAACCAAGATTAAAGCCTCACCATCAACTACCTTGAAGTAAAGATTTGAATTTGCATCATTCTTGGAGAATCCCAAGCTCATCAAGTATCGATGAATCCTCTCATACCAAGCACGAGGAGCCTACTTAAGGCCATACAAAGCCTTCTTCAATCTACAAACATGAGACTCTTTCCCCTGAATCACAAAGCCATCTGGTTGCTCAATGTATACTTCTTCAATCACACCATTAAGGAATGCTGTCTTTATGTCCATTTGGTGTAGCTTCCATCCTTTAGCTGATTCAATAGTAATAATAGTCCTAATAGATGTATAACGAGCAACAGGGGCAAATGTCTCCTCATAATCTATTCCCTCTTTCTGAGAGAATCCTCTAGCCACAAATCTTGCTTTGTACTTCTAAATGCTCCCATCAGCCGCATGCTTGATCTTGAAAAGCCACTTGGAAGACACAACTGATTTTCCTTCAGGTCTAGGTACAACATCCCAAACATCATTCTTGATAATGGATTGATATTCCTCTGTCATAGCTTTCCTCCTTTCTTGCTGATTAGATGCTTCCTCAACACTGGAAGGCTTAGACTCAATAATATGACTCATCAATGCTACATAGCCTGGAAACTTCTGTGGTCTCTTGCTTTCTCTAAATGTGCCTCTAGTAGCTGCATACTTCTTTGCAACTTGCATAGTTTTTCTAGCCCATAGAGGTATCTTTCGTCCTATAGCAATGTCTCTTGGACCATTAGTAGGTTCTATGGGATCAACAAGATCACTAGCCTCTTCTGGTTCAGTAGACTTCCTTTGAATCTCAGGAGTATGAACAAGAGAAATGTCGATATCCTTAGGTGTCTCCTATTCTTCACTATCTATCTCTATGTAAGAACCTTTAGATCTTTTGAATGCAACCTCTTCTTCAAAAGTAACATCCCTGCTTATCTCAATCTGTTTCTGTCCAGGAATGTAGATCCTGTAGGCCTTAGAAGTTTCACTGTAGCCCACAAATATTCCTTTCTTGCCTGATGGTTCTAACTTAGATCTTTTATCTTTAGGCACCTGAATATACACAAGACAACCAAAGATCCTTAAATGACTAACCTCAGGTTTCACACCTATGAAGGCTTCTTCAGGAGTCATATTTTCCAATATACGATGAGGGCTTCGATTTTGAACATACACTGCAGTTTTGGAAACTTCTGCTTAAAGGAAGGTTTGTAAGTCTTGATCATGAATCATAGCTTTGGATGCCTCAACTATGGATCTATTCTTCCTTTCTGCAACTCCGTTTTACTAAGGATTGTAAGGAACACAAAACTCCCTCTTGATCCTTGCCTCAATGCAGAAATTGCGGAAACCTCTAGAAGTGTATTCTTCTACATTATCAGATCTCAAAACCTTGATCCTCTTTCCAGACATATATTCAACTTGAGCCTTGAATTCTTTGAATCTATCAAGCACTTCTTCAGATTCGTTAGACTTCAAAAAATAAACCCAAGTCTTTCGAGAATAGTCATCAATGAAAATCACATAATACAAATAACCACTCAAGGATGCCACAGACATTGGACCACATAAATCTGAATGAACAAGATCTAGAATTGCTTTAGATCTACTTTCACTACTATGAAAAGGACTCTTAGAATTCTTACCCATTGCACAACCTTTGCAAGTACCATCATGCTCTTGATGGAGCTTCTGTAGACCCGTAACCATCTTCTCCATGGATGGGAAAGCTTTGAAATGTAGGTGGGAAAATCTCCTATGCCATAGCTCACATGAACTGGTCGAATCATGCAACAATGTTTGAACTGGATGAATGGAAAGTCTATATAGACTCTCTTTACGGACACCAATCACTTAGGCTGTTTTGATGCTAGAGTTCTTTGGCCAAGCAAGAAATTTTCCCTCTGAAAATGCAATTTGATGCCCTTTGTCCTCCAAAGCTGAAATTGAAACCAGGTTTCTCTTGATTCCTGGTACAAACAAGACATCACTCAAGTGAAGAGGGATGCCAGAATCTAGATGAAGAGAGGTGGCTTCTACAGCTTTCACTGAATAGCAAACATCGTCTTCGATTATCACTTGTAGGTTGGTTTCTCTTTCTACTAAATCTGAGAGATGCTCTTTATATCTTGTAATGTGTCAAGAAGCACCACTATCAATCAACCATGTGCTACTGTCGGTTGGAACATTGCTTGTTAGGGCGGATATAAATAGAAATCCTCTTGAGTTGTCTCTTGATTCCTTTTGAGGTGAGACATCATCAACATCCGCAGTAGAAGCATGTTGCTTTGGTCTTGTTGCATAATCTCTAGCATAGTGACCATACTTGTCACATCTGAAGCATTGAATATGGGAGAGATCCTTCTTCTTCTTTGATTCAGGAGCATAATCCAATTTCCTGTCTTGATTTCTCTTGAAATTTCCTTTTCTTCCTTCTCTGCTTTTCCTTTTTGGAGTTTGAGCAGCAAGAACATGATTGTCTTCATTGTGAGAGCTTCGTCCATTACCTCTTTGCTTCCAACCTGGATTCCTCTTGAATGCAATCAGCTCTAAGACGATGAAACTTTGGTAATTTAGATCTTCCACTGATACCTTGGATAAAGGGCTCCCAAGATTGAGGAAGACCATTCAAAGCCAACATGACTAAATCTCTATCTTCAACTATATCTCCAATGGCATATAGTTGATCTTTCAACTCAGTGATCTTCATGAAGAAGGAGATGACTGAATTTCCTTTAGCCATCTTAGTGTGATGTAGCTGTTGCCTCAAGGTAAGAGCTCTGCTGGTGTTATTGATCTCATACAAACTTTCCAAAGTCTTGAACATATCTCTAGCTGTCTTCAACTTGGAGATAATTAGCATAGGGTGATCTTTCACGGAATCAATCAAGATCTTAGCCTTCGTGCCATTCTTCCTCCATTGTGTTTTCTCAGTCTCATCGGAAGGCTCGGGCACTTCGCTCTCCATGAAATCGAGAATATCATTCTCTTCCAATGCAAGAAGAACTCTAAACTTCCAAGAGGTGAAGTTAGATGCACCATCAAGCCTATCTTCAACCTTGAGTCCGTTCACCATTTTCGAAGCTAAGATAGACTCCCTTAGATGAGAAGAAGAGAAGAAGATTTCACTGCTTAAATAAATCTGATCTTGATTTTGCTTAAACCTGCTCTGATACCATGTTAGTTTTATAACTAGATTTAAATTAAGTAGAAATAAAACAAATCTGAACAATATAACACAACATATACCCTGGGAAAACCCTCCTTGAGGGAGAAAAACCCAGCAACAATATATCACTTATATATTTAATAAATGAGCACCAACTTGCTTTACAATATGGCCAAATACAAGGCCAATATGATGCGTTGATTACAGCACCTCTCTAGATGCAATTTGAACAAACAATAATGACTTCTCTCAATGTCAATCTCCTTGAAGCAATAAATCGATCTGCTGAAGATATTGAACTCCACTCAGAATTTATGCGAACTTGTCTTGAACTTAATTGAATGTCAAATGAAGGTGACACGCCTTGTATTTATGCACATCAAAGTGACTCTTCATGAGAGGTCGGCCTTATTCAAGGAGATGCGACTTTTACAAGAGGTGGCAAACTTTTAATTAAAGTCGGCCATCATAAATAAAATATAGATTACAATTTAAAGAGAGAGGCGTCACTTCACTTGGGATGCACTCAAATAAATAAGTAGCCTCCTGCTTTATTTATTTGATTAGCTTATTATTTAGATCGGGCGAAGGATAACACCCGCCGCTAACATCAACACTTGTAGTTAATGAATATCCTGAATGTTACTGTTTTTAGTATTAAATTCAAATCATTTGATATAATGGGCTGGCCTATCATGTAGCTTTGCATTCTCCATCTTATATTTTATAAATTTAGGAGGAAATGTTGAGGTTGATAGTACAAAGGGGTATAACCTTACTCTCTTTTTCTTCTTCTCACATTCTTTCACTTGTTCTTTGTTAATCTCCATTACTTTCAATGAAATTTTAGCTAAGTTCGAATACTTATTGTCTTCCATTTGCAACTGGAACAAACTACTAAGAGAATCTGATTCATCTTCAAAACATGGATGCACTTCCAAAATTCCTTTGACATGCAATTTGATGAATCTTGATCACTTTTCTTTGGCCATCCTTCTCTAGAGTGCAAATTCAGTGAATTCAAGGGGCTGCTTCATCACTCATTGCTTGGTCCATTAAATTAGTTAAATATTTGTTGCATTTATTTTCAATGTTGAGTATATTAACATTTATGGTTGGATTTGGCTACTATCGTCCAACCCTGCCAATAATGCATCGTATGCCTTTTTATGTAATGAGATGACTATGAAGTTCAATGAAAATGGTTGACTTCTAATTAGTACCTTTAGTGCCATTAGAACTTCAAACACTTTTTTCACTTGTTGGTTTGCTCCTACCAATTGGAAATTTGGAGATAGATAGGGGGTATGTCCAATCTTCTCCAAGTGTCTAGAAGCACATTCGCAATAGATCCACCATTGATACTATTATTTTTCAAATTCTTCCCAAAATTCTCCATATGTATCATTATTGGTCTTTGGGTGAGATTCACCATTAGAAGCATTGGATCAATTACCTAATCTTTCAAGAATATCGTTTCAACTATTCATTCAACATCATCATCCCCACTTGCAGATGCTAAATGGGCCATAGCATGCTCCGCTTTACTATTATCACATTTTAATGGCGTGAATTTGCACCCCTAGGCAAATTCCACATTTACGCTACCTCCTACCGTAGAAAATTGAGTACGATAATGCAATCCCTATTTCCGCCACCTTTCCCTATCCACTTGGTAGTTGTTTTATGTGCCGGTGGGGGATATTCTGTTTGTGACGCTAGTGCGGCGCGCAAACCTCTATGCGACACACTGTTGTCTTGACAGGATTTTTGCCTCTGGAATCCATAGAGGCGTTACACTCCTCCATTGGACGCGAAGTATAACGTTTCCTGCCCTTCAGACCGACTTCGAATAGCTCTTTTGCCTCCATTTTCACCTTCCAAATGGCCATCTCATTCATTCTCTTATGCTTCTTGATCATCTTCACACTTTTGGAAATTCTCTACACGCTTTTACACTCATTTTCAAGCTCCACCACCTCCATTGAAGCTGCAACTTAGTGTTTTGTTGGTTCACTCTCTTCGTTGTTGTGGCAACGCTGGTCTTTGAGGGCTTGCATGCTCGCTCCTTCCTCCATTTTCCTTGAGAGCACTTGGTTGAGAAGGCGATATCCTTCCATTTCCTACTCACTTTGCATTATTGTATTTGATATCGTAGCATATTGTTGTTTACGTATTGCTTGGTATTGCCATTTCAATAGCTTTCTTTATCATATTTCTTTAATCGTTGTTATTTGGCTGTCTGTGGAGGTGGAAACACTAAATCAAGGGACTCACTGAGGCAGCCCTCTAAACACAGCCCCAACATTTTCCTGTCTTTTGTGTGCAGGTTCTCTTTGAGGTGAAGATCTTGAAGATATCAACTCATGGGTAGGAAGGTGCACTTTCCTCGCCCTTCTTTGTCAATTTGAAGATTAGATTAAGTTAAAGTATTCTTCTTCCTATTTTGTGATTTTGTCACTTTCTATTTCCATTACCATAGTAAACTTCATCAGTTAGGTCATTAGTCGGTTTTCTGTGATTTCAAACCGTACCTTGCACTTTTTGTCCGTACGGACATTGGCGCACCACTAAGATGCCAGCGCGTCGCACTGGAGTCCATGTCCCACGCTGTAGTCCTTTGGTAGCGAGCTGTTTGAGTTACAGTTCAGATTCCAAAAATCTACTCACCTAACTTCTTGAAACATTCGGGTTGTAGAAGGACAACAACAACCAAGTTGCTCTTCCTTTTTAGCCTTTAAACTTTGAACTCTTCCGAAACATTCCGTTAGCCAAAGGTAGATATACCTCCTCTACATTTTGGTGAACCTGATGTGAACTATTTTGGTTCCGTTTTGTAGTGTTGAAGGAGTCTTCTCTCGTGTTCAAGGTGTGTTGTAGGTGTTGTGTTGTAGGGTGCATAGCCTTGCAAACCAACCTACGACCCCTAGTGGTGTGGTTAGAAGGATCCCTAAACATTGTGAACCGAATTATAGAATAGGTCACTATCCGATTTTCGAACCTTTGGGGTATCCTGAGGAAGTCCTTTTTGGAGTACGTAGAGATGGCCTCTTTTATGCATCTTCCCATTCCTTATGTGTAGCTTGCAAATGGATCACCTGCTATAACCTTTACATCGCAGGACCTGCCTATGAATGCGAATAGAGAACCCTCTCCTTTGTACATTCCTGCTCGTATTAATGGGAACAACATGACTGATGTTCTTGTTGATCCTGCGTGTCGTGTTAATATTATAACAGAGGAGATTATGCTAATAAAATTTCTACATAAGGATGGGTATGATGAATCTAAGAGCACAATATGTACACACAACTCTTGGTCCCTCCAATTGGCTCTATCACCCTCTTAGTCCTAGTAGGAGCCAGGACTACAAATGCTCTCTTTGATATCATCAAGAGTTTGACTTGTTTAGAGTGAAGCTAGGCATTCCATGGCTGGTTTCCATGAACACAGTCCCTTCGATGATCCATAAATGTTTGAAGTTTTATCATGAGGGCTTAGTGCACGTTGTGCACGACACTGGGTATAAATCCCTGGTGTCACGTTGGGCCTATTCGTTAGATCATTTCTGGCTTGCCCCTATCGGTCCACTTCTCCAAGGACAGACATATTGTATCACACTTATGTTAAATACAAGAATGGGGGCATAGCGCCGAAAGTGGCCTACCCTCCTTCCCCCTATGCTATTTTAGTTAAGGCTTGTATGATTGCGTAGCAGCAGGCTGCCTCTTCCCCATAGAAAGGGAAGGGGAAGTTTGCTCACGCCCAAAAGCCTTCCTGTTTTTCTGCTGCTCCATCTGATTTCGCCTCCCGCCCTTCTATGGCGCCTTCGACCTCTGCTCCTCTGATGGTGCCCACTTGGCAGAAGGCCAAGCATCAGGTGTTTGACCTTGTTGTCTTGCCCATGGTATCTCTGCCCGTTGTCTAAGGTAAGGGGAAGAGTCCCCGTGGAGTTGCCTCTACGTCTTGGCCTGAGCGGCCTCCTATTGCTCCTACCCCTAGGGTGGTGATTGGGAAGAGGCCAACCACCAAGGCGCTTGAGTTTGCTTCTCCACTGGTTGTTACCTCTGTTCTTGCATCTCTTCCTCTTGTTGTTGTCCAAAAGTCACTCCCTCTGTCGGCAATGGTTGTGGACACTCCCATTGCAAAATAGGAGCCTTTTGCTCCTCAAGCCGCAACTTCTAGCTCTCGAAGCCGAATAAACCGCCTTGCGTGTTAGCGAGAGCGTCAAAGAAAGGCTCTAGCTGCTAAGCAGGCTACTTTGCAGAAGGAAAAAGAGGAGTCGACAACTTTTGTTTCGGCATCTCCTGCTATGCCTCTCTCTTCTGCCCCTTCTGCTTTGGATCCTGTCGTCTCGATCTTGCTTCTGGCTCCTGCCACAAGCACAAATGATCCTCACCCTAAAAGGGTGCAAGTGTTCATTGCTCTCTCGATTGAGCCTCCTCTCCTGATGTCCCTTTCGGACATCCCACCTTCTCCTAAGCTCGTGGATATGCCGAATACCTCGATGGTATCCACTATGGTTCTATCCTCTTCCTCCTCGCCTTCCGCTTCTTCTATGGGGATATCGCATCTTCTGATGAAGCGTAAGTTGGTGGATGACCCTACTTCTAATGGGGGTCGAAAGGAGGGATTGCCTTCTTCGGGAGAGGGTTCTACTTTGACTTGCGTTGTCCTAGTGACAGAGGCAGCCTTGGCATCCCTTGAGTTTGTCATTGCCCCCAAGTATTTCAGTGAGGTTGGCAGTGGATCTTGAGCGCCTCCTTCGCCCGCTCGGTTGACATATGGCATTCTTGTCAAGTGCATGTTCAACTAGGTGGACGATGTCCCGACTCTATCGGCGATCTTTGCAAGAACAATGACATTTACCTCATAAGAGTTGAGTGAAGAAGAGCTCGAGGGGCCCTCTTCCTTAGCTCTTGTTGCAGAAGAGTCAGAGGGTGCTCCCCTTGCTATCTTGCCCTTGCAGGCTCGTTTGCCCTTTCCCTATAATGATCTAGATTGGGAGAACAATGACCTTTTGGTTGGTGAGGACTAGGAGAGCACCTCTTCTTTATCTATAGATTAGATTTGTGTGTGTTGTGTTTCCCCCGTGCTTGTTTTATGTGTTCTTGGAGGACCCTTGTCACCCTTGTAGGTGCTTGGATACAGGAGTGTATTATGTCGTAAACTTCTTCTATATGTTCCATTATTCTTCTATTTGTTGTGCCTTGATTTTCGACAATTGGGGACGATGCAAAGTGTTGGAGGCATTTAGGCCTCCCTTCCATGTTGACCCAATTTTTTTATTTATTTTTTATTCTCTTTTAATGTACCCTTCTTCATAATCTGATATAGTAGGGGATTGATAATAGTTCATATGTATATTATATTATATTTATCTATCTATATCTATGAGCAGTTCTAACCCCGAATTATCAGATCCCCCAGTCTCTTGATTTCTTCGTCTTTGCTTTTCATTTATTTTTTTTCTTTCTCTCTTCTTTGCTTGCTTCTTGATGTTGTGGTGCCTATGTGTTATCCCTTGCATGTGTGACAACATTTCCATGCCTACATCTTGTCATGTATCATGGGCCACAACATCTCTACTTGTCTATCCTTTCCTTAGGATGCCACGTGCTCCTTCAGTTCGCACGCACTATCCTAAGTTGGGGCCCATACCTTTTCCGATTTTCAATAAGGTGTATTCGGTGGCCAATGAATCCCTTGCTTAATATCTTTGCATTTTTCAAAAATCACATCCTTCACAATGGATCCCCTTAGCAAGATTTTCTTTTGAAATCGAATTCGTAGCAAAAAGCATTAAGATTTCGCCTTTGAGGAGGCCATTCTTCTTTTTTCGGATCCCTTGACGAAAGAGAATCTTTCAAAAGGATTCGTTGATGACAGGATCGTTTGCGAAAATGTCATCGCTTTTCAAACAGAGCGTCCTTCAAGCGGACCCCTCTTTCTTTTGAAGGGTTCCCGAAGGACCCCTTTGAAAGCTTCTCCTTCAAATACTTGTTCTGAGATATTACTATTTGCCTGTCTGCATGACTTTTTGCTTGCCTAAAATGTTTTGTCTGCGGATCAACATGTTGCCGTGCAGGACCAAGCACTTGTGAGGATCAATTGGACTCTACGGAGCCTTTCACATATAGCCTCCCTCAGGACCGAGCACCTGTGGCACCTCCTTTGTAGGACCAAGCACTCGTGAAGCGTTTTCATTTTGCAAGACCAGACACCTATAGAACTCTTTGATCATCTTTTGTGGTACCAAGCACCCGTGGAACCAATTTTGTAGGACCAACCACCTACAGATCCTTTTGTTCACCTTTCGTAGGACCGAGCACCTGCAGCGTTTTTGTTCAAATCTCCATAGGACCAAGTACCTGTGGAGCCATCTTTTGCTTCTGCATCCAAGTTCCCCAGATTGCGATTTTCTTCCTCGACGGTTTAGGTATACATTCCTCAATTTTCTCTCTACTTCACTGTGCATTCACTGACACTTATGCTTGCTAAAGTGGGGCAAAATGTAATGGCGCGAATTTCCACCCCTAGGAAAATTGCACGTTTACGCTACCTCCTACCTTAGAAAATTGAGTCCAATAATGCAATCCCTATTTTCGCCACCTTTCCCTTTCCACTTGGCAGGTGTTTTATGTGTTGATGGGGGATATTCTGTCTAGGACGCTAGCGCGGCGTGCAGACGTCTATGCAGTGCGCTGCTATCCTGACAGGATTCCCACGTCTAAAATCCACAGAGGCTTTACACTCCTCCATTGGGCGCAAAGTGTAATGTTTCCTGCCCTTCAGATCGACTTCAAATGACTCTTTTGCCTCCATTTTCACTTTTCAAATGGCTATCTCATTCATTCTTTCATGCTTCTTGATCATCTTCACACTTTGGGCAATTCTCTACACTCTTCGACACTCATTTTGAAGCTCCACCACCTCCAATGAAGCTGCAAGTTAGTGTTTTGTTGGTTCACTCTCTTCGTTGTTGTGGCAATGTTGGTCTTTGAGGGCTTGCACGCTCACTCCTTCCTGTATTTTCCTTGAGAGCACTTGGTTGAGAAGGTGATATCCTTCCATTTCCTACTCACTTTGCATTATTGTATTTGATATCGTAGCATATTGTTGTTTACGTATTGCTTGGTATTGCCATTTCAAAAACTTTCCTTATCATATTTCTTCAATCATTGTTATCTGGCTGTCCGTGGAGGTGGAAACACCAAAGTAGGGGACTGACTAAGGTAGTCCTCTAAACACTTCCCATCTTTTGTGTGCAGGTTCTCCTTGAGGTGAAGATCTTGAAGATATCAACTCGTAGGTAGGAAGGTGTGCTTTCCTCACCCTACTTTGTCAATTCGTAGATTAGATTAAGTTAAAGTATTCTTCTTGCTATTTTGCCATTTTGTCACTTTTAATTTCCATTACCACTGTAAACTTCATCAGTTAGGTCGTTAGTCGGTTTTCTATGATTTCGGACTGTACCTTGCACTTTCTATTCATATGGAGGCCAACGCATAACTGAGACGCCAATGCCCCGCATTGGACTTGTGTCCCACGTTGTAGTCCTTTGGTAGTAAGTTGTTTGAGTTGTAGTCCGAACTCCAAAAATACGCTCACTTAACTTCCTGAAACATTCGGGCTTGTAGAAGGACAACAACAACCAGGTTGCTCTTCCTTTTTAGCCTTTAAACTTTGAACTCTTTCGAAACATTCCGTTAACCTGAGGTAGATCAAGGCAGCCTATTGTTCTAGATTCTCCTGTGACCTAGAGTCTTGGGCAGTCGGCCCCCCTCCTCTACACACATATTGACTATAACATTAATAAGTTTGGGAATGTTTTGAAATAAATCCACCTCTTTCATTGGTATTGTTGTTTGTGATATTTGCAATATAATAGTTTTATTCAATTTGATTGGTTCATTATAGTACTTGCACATTTATTAGAGTGGCGATGCTCATTTTTCATGTCATGCTTGACATTGGCTCTTGCTTGAAAGATTCTTTCCTTGAGAAGGTTGCCTATCCCACTCTGAGCTGCTTTGGTTCCTCACAAAGGGCATAATTCGTGGTTGTTCTTTGCTGCAAATGTTTGGCTGCTGCACATCAACAATTCATTTTTGCAGCCTCCTAAAATTGGCCCTTTGCTTGCTATTACTAGCATACCTTTGAGCTCGACAACTTTCTTTACTTGTGTGTTGATAAGTGGAGTTTGTTGGTTTAACAGTCCTTAAAAACCAGTTGGTTGGTCATTGATTTCACTATTCAATATTGCTTTTGCCAAGAACATTCTTGTTTTCCTCTACAACACAACGTTCTTGGTACAAAGAAGAGTACAATAACAAAATTTAGTGGCAAAACATGCCCTCAATTATGTGTAAAGAGTGCAGCATCTTTTGCACAAGAGAGGTGATTGATGGATGCAAGGAAGAGACAACCCTTGTTCATGCATTTTTGGAGAGTCTAGATTTAGCTATCCATAATTACCTAGATCTAAGATGCATCGCTCACAACATCCAAATGTCCCACCACATCAAAAACACTCTCTAATGCCTAGACCATTGGTCCCATAACATGTAAAAATTGAAACAAAGTCTCATATGGGTTGGTAGGATTTAGGCTAGGGCGAAAAAAAGTAACCCTATCCTCTCTAAGAGCTTGTGGTTGAATGTTTATATTCTTAGGGCCCAACTCTGTATTGATCTCCTCTAAAACCATATGATCCTCTATTAGCTTAGATGTTGGAGACTATTGAGGCTGATCTTGACTTGCAGGTGCCTCAAATTGCAAATTGACTAGATCATTGAGTTGGTTTAACCAATCTTCAATCTACTGCCCATTATTCCTTGTAGGCAAAGGAGTCCCTATAATAGACTAAGATGGAGTTGGTGACTTTCATAATGGTGTGGGCTCCTAAGGTGAAGAACTAGTTTTTGTATCTGTCATCTTGATCATGTTTCCATCTCTATCTTCTTCATCCTCAGTTTCTTACTACACTCCCTCTTCTTCATTTGATGTAGTTGACTACACCACTTGCTTCCTCTTCTTGGCTACTACACCATCGTCCTTGTATCTTCCAATGGAATACCAAGGTGTTTCCATTAATGATCAACATGTTTTACAATGACTGCTGTATTTATTTTTAACTTATTTGATAATGTACTACCTTTAACCAACAAGTAGATAACAAAAAAAGTTGCTGATAGACATATTAACAAAATATAAAATTATGCTGACTCCAGCGACATTAGGTTATGCATGTAGTGTGAGATGCAATGTGTGGATTCAGCCATTCACTCCTCTGCATGATTAAACAAATCAGAATCAGTAAAATGTAAATGTGTATTTTTTTGGTCTTGCTTGGGGTTAAAAGCTAAGACGGTCTTTCAATGCTAGGCAAAATATTTTATCTATTTTTTATTTAAAACAAATCCTATTAGTACATGTTGACTCTGTTTAGATAAAAAACAGAAACTAAGTTGGGAAATTACACACAGATTGAATAGGCTAAAACACATAGACATAGACATTGTGGTAAATTAAATGCAAGACTTAGTACAAAGCTACGATCTACACCTTTGAGCTAACTTGCAAATCTGTCCAAGCAATTTAACCCACAAGACACATAATGAGATATTTCAATAAAAATATATAAGCAAGATGGGCATAATAATGACATTTTGAGTGAATAACAAGTTCTATGTAATAATAACACTAAATACTTGATGAATAGCAACTCTAGCAATATGTAGACATGAGAATATTGATGAAATCTAAGTGTAAAATAAGACACTTATTTTGTTTTACAAGGCTATTGCATGAAAGATAATAAGAAGTTAATGGCTACTTCTACTTTAAGAATAATTGATTACATGAAATGCAACTCTTATAAGAAATTCTATCCTCTAAACAAAATCTAAAAGCTTGCAATCTTTAGTTAAGTTGTAGATTGAATTTATTACAAACTAAAATGGCAAGAGATCAAAAAATAGTTGACTCTAGGCAACTTTTCCTCAAATCATAGCTAACCCATGTTATCACGGAATCTAGCAGCGCTCGTTCCACGGATAAGCCCCCTACGAAACTTGTCCGTTTCCTAGGATTCGTGAATTTCAAGTACGCATAACGAGGTGATTTTCAAGCTACCTCGAAATGCGTTCCAAAGCCTCGAATAGTCAATTCGAGCATCCCCCTATGTTCGCCTCGCGAAGACCTTCGAAATGAGCCCCTTCGCGAAGTCTCACTGTTTGTACTTAGCAAATTGTGAAAAATGCAGTTGCACTGAAAAAGTGCGCTCCCGCTCACAAGCCAAAATTTGGCTAAGTATGAAAAGTGTAGGGGCACTAATTTTTAGCGCCCCTGCATGAAAGTGAAGTCTTTGAAAATGTAATGGCGCTAAAAATGTGTGCTATTACACTTTTTTCCCACACTTAGTCTTTTTCTGGCCCTGGCGCGTTTCTTCATGATTTTCGCATTTTTTCGTCAATCGTGCCACTTTTTGTGCCTAAATTTATTGCTCGACTTGAGTTAGGTTTTTGAGCTTCCCATTTACTTAAAAGTGTTTTGGTTTTCTTTTTCATTGTTTATGTTCTTTGTTCTTCATCTCTTCATGCTGGGCGAGTTCTCCTCAAACTGCAATCACGTTTTTTGGAAATTCGAAGCTCCTCTCCAGCATTTTTCGCGTTTCATCTTGGTAAGTCGTTACCCTTGCTTTCTTTTTATTCTCCATTCGTTTTGTACATTTCTGGAGATTTACATATGCGTTTCTCTTTGTTTTCTTCCCACGCGTATTCTTTTTCTTTCTCACGCGTTTTCTCTTTCTCCCTTCGCGTTTTTGTTTTGCATGCCTTTTCCATGCTTCTTTTTTATTTCGTTTCAAGTGGCGTTCCTTCTTCCTTGCGCGTCCTTCTTTCTATGCTAGTAAATCCAACGTTTTTTGTAGTAGCATCCTTCCTTGTCGCCCTCTCTATCATGTTTTGGTGCGAACATTCAGAAATTCTCGTTTTGTAAAAAGAATTCCTTGGCTCTTATCTGCATTTACAATAACAGTGAAACAATTTCTGTGTTTACAATGGCAATGAAACGAACTTTAATTGCAACTCCTTACAGACAAACAAGATTTGTTTTAAACGTTTCAAGCAAACCCCCGGCGCCGTTTTCAAGCATCATTACATTTGCTTTCACAAACCATTTTCCAAATACACAGGCGCACTTTTTCAGCGCCCTGTCATTTTGAAATATAAACTAACTGTGCAAAGTGCAGGAGCGCTATTTTTCAGCGCCCCTGCATCAAAGACTGAATTTCCAAAAATGTAAGGGCGCTAAAAAAGTGCACCCTTACACTTTTCACAATTTTTTCCAGAAGTTTTTCAAACTTGCCTAATTTATTCCTGAACCTTGCTCCTTCCTTTTTGTGCATCGTTTTGCGTGCCTTGTCATCCGCTCCACACTTTCCCATCATCGTTGCTCGTTTCGCGCATCCCCATGCTACCTAACGACTAATGTTTGTTTTGGCTCAACACCTTGCAGTCTCTTTTCAAAGATCTTCGAAGTCTGAGTGACCAAAGTTTGAGTTGTTCCTGATGATTGCCAGTAAACCTCCGTCTTCTTCAAGAGCAAAAGCCAAAATGAAGTATAAATATCAAGGTGTCTATCCGCTGACTGTAGTGGTCTCCAAGGTGGAAGAAATAAAGGACACAGAGGTTGGCCATCAAGACTTGGTTGATTTTGCGAAGCAAACAGAGATGAAGCCTCTTCTTGATCCAATGAGAGTGATTGTACACAGTAACCTGCATTTGGTTGCTATGTTCCCTACAGTTGCACATAATACGGAGTTTGTTCTTCAGGTGGCGTCTCACTACATCAGAGAAAGTAGAAGTGTGATCGATTCTTCTGGGCACGAGATTCTAAGACTCGACCCTGATTTCTTTGACATTGTGTTTAAGGTTCCTCAAATGGAAAAATACATTGATATTTCTATACAAAAAGCACAAGAGGTCTTTGACGCTGATCCCAACAAGGCTAAAAACCTGATAAATACCCAATGCTTGAAGAAGCCTAGACCATCTGTTTCGAAATGGCCATAAGGACTCCTGCAAAGCGATTTCAAGGATGACGTCAAAGATATGATCACATTTTTAAGCAGAGTAAAAGGCTTACCAGAATCGTCCACTTTTCACGATTGGATGTATGAATACATCAGGATTATAAGAAGACAGAAGGTGCACATTGACTGGGGCAAACGGATCAGTGATGAAATACATGAACAGCTGATCAATGCTCCTTCTACATTGAAATTCTATATGACTTCTTACCTGGTGTACGCGGCGGCTGTAATGAGACAATTCCCAGGTCTATCCACAAAAGGGAATCGGATGATGGTACCTGTATACAGATTTTTCTATCAACTGGAACTGAAGGAAAGCTTTCATCACTTCAGGCGGGTCACAGATGCTTTCTTTGCGCCTTTGCTTTTCAATTTTGATCCAGCTCTTGAAAGAAGGAGAGTATATGATGAGGTTTTTAAGGTGGTAAGTAAAGTTGGATGCCTATTTCTTCAATTCCCAACGTTTACTTACTTGAGAGTAGGGTGCTACACTGGCTGTCCTTACATGCTGCCACATTATCCTTCGGATAAGTGGGTTCTCATGGAAACATGCAGACAATTGATTTCAGTGCAAAAGGAACGAAGAAGCAACCACAAGCGTGGATTCAAGTTCCCACTGACCATTGGCCGATATACTATCCCAACTGCACAAAAGGCTAAGTCTGTTTATGCTGAAATGTAGATCATGACAATCAAGACCTACAGGTATAGGTTTGATTTTGATTATCGAGATGTCAAAAAAAGATTACAAAAGGGTCATCATCACAAGTATCGTTTTGAAGACATCTGGGCTGATTGTAGAGATGAAGAAGCCATTCGCAAAATGGATTATTGCAGGTTGACTGTTCAGCAAATCAGAGACCTTGATATTGCTGACCTACCAGAGGATTTTGCAGATCCTGGTGATATCATGAATGTTGTCTATGATGAGCAAGGAATTGCTAAAAGGCCGTTGCCTGCAATTCAATGGTCTAGGAAAGAAATTACCAGCATGAGAGAGAGATTGAAGCCAATCCTAGCCAACACTGTAGAATGGTTACATAAGTATGGTTATGAAATGAAAAGTTTTAGAATAGATTCGGAAGGAGAAGAATCTGAAGGAGAAGCTCGTCAACAGCAAGAACTCCGCATGAAAAATAAATCGACAGCTGTTCCTACTTCTTCACGAAGAGGTCCCAGGATCAAGTTTACTATTGGCAAGAAAGATACCCAGTCCATCCCAGAGACAACCACAGAATCTAATCCATCTCGCTCTAAAGGTAAAAAGTCTATTCTAGAGGAGATAGATTCTGATGAAGAAGGAACTTCAAGTGATCAATCTGCTGAAGATGAAGACTCAGCAGAAGAAGACTCCGATGCAGAAGAGGTTTCTGAAAGCGGGCAAGAGTCTGAAGAAGATTCTAAAGAAGAATCTGAAGGTGATTTTGAAGGTGAACCAGAATCAGAGAGACAAGAGGGTGATCAACAGGAACCCGGGCATGATCAAGAAAGAACTACTCCTCCTGAGAATGAAGTTGAGGAAATTCCTAGAACGTCATCGCCTGTGATTTTCAGTGTTCTTCATACCCCTCCAAATTCAAAGACTCCTCCACCTCCTGTTCCTTCGTCACCTATTCCTATCACATGCATTCCTGCAGTTGAGATATCCACTATCCCTGCAGCATCAACCCCGCTTGATACTCCCTCAGTGACAAGCATTCATACGGTTGATATACTGTCAAGCCCTCCATCGTCCATTCCTAGCCTGTCTTCACCAACATCTGATATCACTTCTGAGAATGAATTCAATCGTTTCATGAATGAGTCAATGCGTGATCAGCTCAATGTGCAAACTATAGGAGCAATGATGACAGATACTTCTCCTATTGTCACAATACCCATGGTAACTTCAGACGTGACAATAACTTCAGAAGTGGCGATGGCAACTGAATTGACAGTGAATCTAGAGGTTCACATCTCCTTTCTTCCCCCTTGGCTAATATCTCAAGTGTCGATGCAGAAGAAGCAAATGATCTCTCCGAAGGAGCTCGACCTCGAAGAGATAGTCCTTCCAAAGGCTAAAGGGAAGAAAAAGGCAAAAGTATACTCAAGGTTGAACGTTGATAAGTTTGGTCATAAGTATGCAGAGATTGGCATACCACCGCATGAAGAAGGTGATGTCAATATGGAAGACTACACAGTGACAAAAGTCCAACTTGGCAAGGTTACCAATGAAAGTGCAAAGGCCGATGTACAAGTGACATTGGATATCTTGGCTGGAAGACTGGATAAAGTGGAGCAAGCTCGCAATATGTACAAACAAAGGGAAGAGCATTATGCCACTGTTGTAAAGAGACTTGCAGGATCTCCAACTAATGCACAATCGTTGACAGTGGTAAGTATTGAAGACCCAGCTGTCAAGAAAGCTAAGAAGTTCGCCTCCAAAGGTAGAGTGTTGTATGATTTTGTTGAGAAGGTCATTGTACACGGATCTCAGATTATAATTGCTGCGGACGAGAAAACTACCTTGTTAGCCAAGCTCACCACAGAGCTTGATAAAGAAAAAGGTGTACTTTCCTAGGAGCGCAGAGATATGGAAAAATGCCTGTTGACGTGGTCAGAGATGAAGCAGGTAAAGCTCAGTAAATTGGTGGAAGTTGGGGTAATTCCTGACAAAGAAAATTTCGTTGAGGTAAGGGAATCCTTGAAACATCGAATTCAAGTAATTCGATCTCTTACAGAAGATCTCCACCAAGTGCAAGAAGATGTCGAAGGACATCGTGTTATTGTTGAGAAAGGTATCAAAGAGTTGCCCGATCAACTTCTTGAGGAGAATCGTATCTTCCTGCCGGCCACAGAAATATCTCAGATCTTCAAAGAAGCCATCATGAAATTGATTGACAGTTCAGACTTTTCAGAAGCCTCATTGAACGTCATTTGTGATACAAGGCTCACATTGGATAACCTGAAAACGCATCTTGACAGGTGCAAGAAGGTTCACTCATCTGCCATGAGATCGATCACGAGAATTCACACCATTGTGGATTACACCGTTGGTGTAGCAGCCCGACCCTTCGGTAAAATTAAAATTTTCATAATTTACATCCTACAAGTATGTAAACGTGTTAATCATGTCATTGCAATAGAATTTTTCTTTTTCTTTATTGACAAAACATGAACAAATTGCCATATTAATATACAACAAAGATTCCATTTCAATATAATAACTTCACAAGTACATGAAACAAGATTACGTACCTTAACTAACATAGCTCCAATGAGCTTTAGAACAAATAGTTGTAAGAAAGTCCAGGAATCCGTCCTTTCAAATCTTGGTACATCGGCCGCTTGCTGAGGAGGAGAAACATCACTCGGGTGCTCTTCCGCCAACCACGGACTTATAATGCGGTCCCCCGCACGATCATTTTGCAATGAACGACCCTCCCTTCGAAGAAGAGATTGGTTGGGTAACCTTTAACGACTACCAACTGGACATAGTGCTGTGATCCTACAAAGCTAGATTCCATGCAACCGGCAATTCTTGAACTAGGATGTATTTCGGGATCACGATGAACTGACAGTGTAGTACTACAACTAAATGGTTCCATACACTACTTTGGCCAAAGTGTTTACATTCAATAAAGAACGCAAGTCATTTGTCATATACACTAGCCAGGGTCAATTTGACTTAAGGCTTCCTTACTTCTACGCGTAGGTTAGTCTATCGGGGCATCCGTACCCTAGACTTCCTACAACAAGTTAACTACTAGAAAGGAGAACGATTTAACAAGTACTCACAACTATCTCCCTTATACGGGACTTTCTCATCCTAGGAGCTTTTAATAACTTGACTAAGTTAATCTTTAACTAGTTGTGATCGGTAACTTATTAAATACCCTCAATTCATCCCCTAGTATTAAATAGTTATGTACAAGCATATACTCCATATATGGAGCCAATACAATAATGCAATTTTACTCTTCAATGGACCAGTAAATCCGTCTATTAATTAATATAATTTACTCTTCAATGGAACAATAAATCCGTTTACCAATTAATGCAAGAGTTAATAGTATAGAACATGCATTAGCCTTCCTATTTCCCAAATTTTCCACTTGTTTAATGGTTCAACAACACTTCTATATTTAAAGCAATCTTTTCAGAAATTCTTTCCAAGTATACCATAAGGAACGACCTTCATTCCCTATTATGTTTCAATGAAAGTGGACTTTTATTTGTAAACTCTTCTAGACCAAAGAAGAATAGCAACTTCATGAAAAAGTAAAAGAGTTAACATGCCTGAGAAGAGCTTTCCACATGTGTTGATTCAGTGAGAATTTGCTACACCTATAGCCTCCAGCCAAAGGACTTCTTAGCAGATTAAAAGCTCACTCTACGAAGGATGAACACTCTCCAACTAAAAACTTTCAGCAACTCTCAGTCCAGTCTCTAACTCTTCCTCAGAAATTAATTACTTGCTACAGCTGAAAGTAATCTCAACTTCTTACTGTGAACTTAGAAGTGAAGAAGAAAATAACAGGGGATGTCTCTCAGCAATTGGTAATATACTGTTCTTAGAAAATATGTAAGGTTTCTCTCAGCATTGGTAATATACTGTTCTCAGAAAATATGTAAGGTTTCTCTCAGCAATAATAAAGCTTACTCACAGCTCAAACAGGGAGAGTCACAGTAACTGGTAAATGCTGGTAAAAATTCACAGTATCTTTCACTCTCAGCAATATAAAATAATTTAACCAAAACAGGGAATGATTATAGAAGCTAAATAAAATGACAAACTCGGATTCTTCAAGTCATGAAACCTTGAATGGCTGGGCGTCCATTTATAGGCCCGAAGTGCAACGGATTTCCTCTTATGAAGGCATGCCAAATGACAACAAAGAGCCCAGATATAGTAAAAATGATACCTGGCGGATCTTTAAACCCTAAGTCACCAAAAATGAAGGTGATTCGACTTCCTTTAAGCCAGCAGGTCATGAAAATTCAACTCGAAACTGTAAAACGCCACCTACAGGTTAATGCGTATTTCAACAGGTAGAAATAAGTGTTAGCTTAATGAGAGACTAATTCTTAGGCCGGATGGCGTCCACACACCATTTTTAGCGAATTTATCTCAGTCGTTTTTGGTTGCTGTGGCCCTAGTCGCGCGATTTCCTGCGCGTTTTTCTTTTTCTCTGCCATTTTTACGGCTAGGCTTAAATTTCGAATTTTTGCTCAATAAAATTTTAATAAAGTTCGATGTCAAACTTTGATGCATTTGGCAATAATTTGAAGTATAATAATGAAGCCAAATAATTCCACGCGATGAAGTATTTTAATACTTAGAGAAAATCGCGATTCTATTCTTTTCTATGATTTAGTCTTTCTTCTTAAAAATAAAATGTTTAATTTACATTTCACTTGACTTGTAAATCTTTTGTTTAAATATATTTTATATATTCTATTAAAATATTTATATAATATAGTTTTTGTATAATTATTTAAATTATTAATTTAAATAATATCGTATACATTTTTAAACTATATTATATTGATATTTTAATATAATATTAAATATATAAAAATACTTATCTTTATACCTATACATATATATACATTTACATTATACGTTTATATACTTGTGCACCAGTCAATATTATATGTAAACCTGTATATGTATATATATGTATATGTATAAATTCAGAGGCAAAATATCGTTAACATATATAATTCCTTCATCATGTTAGCTGTGGGTACGTATACTTGTATATATATTTATATATATACTATACGTATAAGTATCCATAAATACATTTATATCGACGCACACGTATGGCATATCCATCTGCTTAATACGTTTGTATCGACATGAATGTACTTATGGGTACTTGTACATATCGTATTCGTATGTATATATGTACAAATACACATATCCACCTCTAACCAGAACTATTACTTATAAGGTTATACTGGCAAGCATCACTTATTTACACATTCAGAAGAAGACACGACTCCTAATGATACTAGACAAGCCTACGGATGACTTACCTTTAACCAGAACAATGACTTAGCTTACTCAGTTCTATGGTTTGTGTGTGTATGTCCAGTTGGTATCCATTACTGTTTACCCGACCAAGTTCTTCCCCGAGTGATATCTCTCCTCTGCCTGGAGGTACGAACCTGCTTCCTGCACACCATGTCACGACAACGGGAATCATATGCTCAAAACAAAGCAGAATACATGAAACATTTCAAAAGTTAGATTATTCATAAATCAATAACCTTATATTCTCCTTTATGCAGTATTTCACCAAGAATAACATCAAATGAAACAACATTCATATTGAAAACGAGGTACAAGCATCATTAATTTACCTTCAGAATTCACATTTACTCTACCTAGTAATGGTAAATTGTAACGTCTCAATTTGGGATGTAACAGTTGGTCCAGATGAGAAGTTCGTGCAAGAGACCAAGAAGAAATATGAAGACTTTCGCGCCCAAAGCAAAGAAACATGAAGAAGCTTCCTGATCTCCAGTGTTAGACATTTCCGGTGCATCCCTTTATGCATCTTGTAAATATTTCCTGACATCTTAAATGTCTTTTTGTAAATTGTAATTACACCAAGCTCGAAGATGTAATCTTTTGAAAACAAATTACACTTTGACTTTGGTCCAAGTTAGGTGAGATCTCCTAAAATCGCTCACCTAACTTTCCTTAATTTCCTCAATTAGATTCCTAATTTTGCTCATCCCTCTTTCTATATAATGTGAGGGATTTTCATTGTAAAGTTGATCCTTTAGTATTTTGCAACGAAGTGCTGCCCTTTTTGAAGCAGAATTGTGAAACTTTGTGTTCATGCTTTGTGAATGAAATTTGATCAATAAAGAAGAGGATTGCAAACTAAACTTTGTGTTGGATTCGATACTTTTATGAATTGATCTCATTTGGTGGTGATTAGGTGATGGAATCTAAAGGACTCTAAGTAATTTATGTAAACTTTGTGTTGCATCTATTATTTAGATTTGCATTTGTGTTTTTGTTTATCTTTTGGTTGAATAATCTACAAGACTTTGTGTTTGTAATTATTCACGCTCTTTGGATACTATTGTTGAATGATCTACAAGACTTTGTGCTTGTAATTATTCATGCTCTTTGATAATTTGGTTGGATGATCTACAAGACTTTGCGCTTGTAATTGTTCATGTTGTTCGAGGAATTGCTGCGTCTAAGAAGACTTTGTGCTTCTAACGTGACAAACGATACATCTTTCACAAATCCACCATTGAAAAAGCTACGGAACGACTTTGTGCCTTCATGAGCTTTCCCTTTTACTTTATTTGTTTATTGTTAATTACTTATGGTATCTCTACGCTTTGCTTTGACAAGATAGAGGTATTGGTATTACTGCTAGTTGATCGTTGAAAGTTGTTAAGAATTGTGAACTTCCAACAGTGAAGCATTGTAAACATCTCCTCTGAAAAAAGAGAGAAGGATGAATGTAACACACCCCCCCCACTTCGTAAGTATTGTGTACATTTTGTAATTACTTGTTTGTTTTACTATTGCTTCTGTCAGCAGTAAAAAGGGCGCCTCCCCTTTCCGAGAGGAGAGATTTACATCTCACATAGCTGTGGCTGAAGTCCTAGTTATGTAATCTATCGAAAAGCTGATTACATAATTTTCACCCAACAACCCATTGAGAAATCTTGAAAATCCACTTTGACATTTTCAATCTTATTGACTAGTCGTGCATTTTTGCTTTACATGTGCACCAATACTTTAGACTTTGAACTTATATTTTTGATTTCCTTTGTGTAAGTGTGAACTTTATCAGCAGGCGTGCACCTATGTATGCCTTTGATTTCTATACTCAGGCGTGTCTTTAAGATCATGTTGGCGTAACAACTAGCACCTCTGGAGTAATAGTTGGTATAGACAGCTATGCACACTACGCAATGAGTGCTCTTCAAATTAGGAGGGGAAGCTCCCTCGTTGTGCTTGACAAAAGTACTTGCAAAAATGGAAATAAACTAAACTATATCCTGTCTTTTTGTTTCAGCTGTAGAGGTACAAGGCTTTCTCGAAAACTATATACGTTGCAGTTGAGTATTTTCTGGTTTTGCAGATTTACTAACTACAACTAAACTTAATTGCTTAAATTCTATCCAGTCTCCTCAAGAAAACAGAGCATGACGAAACGGAGCAAGGTTTGACTATCGGACGATAAACGAGTGTAGATTCTCAACTTGAAGGCAAGGTGGCACATCTATCAGCTCAATCTAAACACGCTTATTGATAACAACAACACACAATAAACTGAATACGGATTCTCAACTTGAAGGCAAGGTGGCACAACTATCAGCTCAATCCGAATAAGTTTATTATTCACAACAACATACGATAACCAAGTGCAGATTCTCTACTTGAAGGCAAGGTGGCACAACTATCATCTCAATCTGAACAAGTTTATTGAACACAAAACAGATTTATCTAAACTAAGGAAAGAATTCACCATTACAATTGCATGAAACCCTATGTGGCATAACAATTCATCATAATAGTAAAGACGCATGAACAAATACCAAAGAGCAATATTGAGGGCAAGGTAGGCACAACATATATTTCTCTCTCGTGCAAAAGTTAATTACAAATGAGCAAAAGCTCTTATTTATAGACATCGAAAGGTGTAGGGAACCCTAAAATCACCTTTAGTCAACTACAGTCTTGCAATGCATGCAAGATTTATTGCTAAGCCCTAATGAAGGAAACTATACAGTTAACTGGAAAACTACCATCAGTTAACCGAAACATCTAATCTAAAAATGGACAATTGTGCAAGCATACACGTCCTTATTGAAAGCATGTTAACTGGAACACTACCATCAGTTAACGAAAAACCCTAAATGAAACTCCAAGTAAATAAAGCTGATCTCAGAATAGATATGCATGAGATGTGACAGCGAGTTAACTTGAGAAAATAACACCAAGTTTAACTCCTGTGTAAGATGTCTATTCTGAGAGGTAGGAACTGAAGTCTACTGATCGTGATCTCGAGCAAGCAATCCCTCAACGAGATTGTTAACTGCATCAGCATCTGAATGTCAGCAACTTGAGCAATCTTTGCACACTCAAACTAGCATTTCACTGACTCATAGCTTTGGCGGCTCCGTAACTGAAGTGATGGCCATTATCTCTTATGCGGCTTGATACAAATCGGTCTCAGCTTTTCTAACGAAATCATGAATTAAGACCGATTTGGTCTTGAATTCAGTCTATGTGTACTGTACTCTAAAAAACTCGCCTGTTGACTGTGAACACGGCAATATTCTGACAACTTTTCTGAAAAACTAAAAATACCCTGCTGAGGCTAAAAATAGCCTATCGAAGAGCAATTTTCACGGAAAATTCTGAGATATGGGTTTTGTCCAAAAAAAGATTCTAAGACAACCCAGAACGTCAAAATGCAAAAAATTGACTTCTACTCGACCATGCAAGGAATTTTCAGTTGAGAAAATTAGAGCCTCGAGAACTGATGCTCTGGAGTAAATTTTCTTGAAAAATTCTGGCACATGGGTTTTCTCAAGGAAGCTATTCTAAATCAACCCAGATGATTTGTTTTGCCAAAAGTCGCCAATTTTTCAAACATGCGAAAGAATTTAAGATGAGAAATAGAAGAATTTAAGACAAAAGAAAGAAGTTTTTAGTGCTCTGCTTCTGCTAAAATCGCCATCTTGTCTAAAGTCTGCTGATAATTCTGACTTGTACCTGCAAAGAAAGTGTTTTGATGTCTTTGCCAATGATTGTTGATGAAGAATCTGCCTTTGGTTTGCTAAAATTCGCCCTTTGCTCTGAAGATACGCCTTTGCCTTGAAGAAATACGAATTTTATTTTGAAGATATGAACTTCTCTTAAGAATAACGAATTTCTCTTTAGCTTTGTGAATAATAAATGAAGATGGCGCCATGTTTAAATAAGAAGAAATTCGCATCATCTTGTGAACTGCAAGATTTAAAACCTTGATTGAAATAGAAGTCTTTCAATTGGTCCCCCTTCAGTTGAACTGCCACTGACTCAAAGTTCGAAAATAAATAATAATAAAATATTCATTATCATGCAATTTGCAAAAGGCGCCAATTTTAGAAATTTGCCAATTAATGCCAATATGCAAAAATAAATATTAAATATTATTACACTTCAGTTGACAAACCGAATGAAGCTTTGAGATTCACCGGCTATCTTCACTGATTCCGAAAAGTCATTACTTGGCCTCATAGGCGTCCATTTACTCAAGATTTTGCACTTTTTATTAACTTCCTACTTTATAGCTGACGACAAAGTCACGACTGGCCATCTTAGACACTGAATCCTGAGTGACTGGATGATGCTGAGACTGAACCAAGATATTCATCGCGAAGCCTGCTGAGCAAAGAAGAAATGTTTGCTGGGAGTCAACACTGCAAAATCCATCGTTTGACACCCTGAAAAATTAAGCGCCCTTGATTAAATTCATTTACGGGTTCCAGACTTAACCATTTCCTCAAACTGTCATCTGACACATCAAACGGCTGCTGACGGCGAACAGTGAATCCTGCTGACAAGAAACCAAGTTCACTGCATGCCTGGAGACACTCTGCATCCAACAGATATACACACGACATCTAGAAATTGCATTAAGGGCCTCAAAAGTAAAAGTGCCCCTGGCCTTCAGTTGCACTGACATCTTGACAAAAGTCGAACTTTCAATCAAGTACCCTACTTTGTCCTTCGATACTGAGAGCTGGGATGATCGGATTTGAGCCACGTTTGTTTTAACGGACAGCCAGAAGAATTGACAAGAGAAGTCTCTAGAGGTGACGAAGCAAGAAAACTACTTCTAAGACCTCAAATAGAAGGGCGCCCATCCCAAGATGGAATAAACGACCAACACAACCATTTTATCAGTTATCTTCACTTTTCAACACTTCGCCAAAGACCTCACACATACAAGCCACTGCCAAATCCTGGAAGCTGATGGCTGGGCTCGTTGAATAGATAAAGTAATTACTCTTGAATCCCATGAAGACTTTGAAAGCGAACGACCTCATCTGACAAGCCTAAAGGCTAGGCGCCTCTAGACTGTAGAAATACAATGAAAACCTTATGTTGGTTCGTCCGTGAAATTACGTGCTTGGTAGAAACTCTGCCACAATCACTCGGAATGTTGGATCGACAAGCAGCCTGGTGCGTTGTGGAGCTGGACTAGCGCAGTACTGATGTCAGGAAGACCTCATCAGCAATTTTGACCATCTTAAGGGTCATTTTAACCAGCGCCCCTAAGCTATAGTTGCGCTGGAAATGCAATGAAGAAGCTCAAAGACATGAAAACTCCATTATAACTCATCTTCAAACGTCGGTTGCCGAAGCTCTGGAACTCGGATGACTGCGTTTGATAGTTCGTTGGACGAGCAGACTAGTCGTGAAGAAATTGACTGCATCAGTCATCAGAAAAACCAAAATCCAAGCCTCCATCTAGAAGGGCGCCCTCAAGCTATAGGTACGCTTTTGCTAGAAGAGGACAAGTTTCTGTCATGTGAAACTTTGGAATCTTCAACTTCTGTCGTCAGTTGCTGGAGTTACGGGTCTCAGAAAGCTTCGTTGGATAGCTCATCGGATAGCCAAACCAATCCTAAAGAGTTTGACTGTATTTATGAGCACTTTCAACAAGATTTTGACCTTCAAAAAGAAGGGCGCCCCTGGGCTACAGGTGCGCTTTCTTGCTTTTTTCTGAGAAATCCTCATAATTTAATCACTAAAAACTCCGTCTTGACCACTGAAATGACCATGTGCAACGTGAAATGCTGTCGCGAAACGCTCCTCCATCATGAAATGCTCCGTTCTGAATCTCTGATTCAGGTTTTGATCAATGAAACTGCCTTTAACTGACAAACTATTGAAAAAACTCCATGCTTGATATTGCCCAAAAACTGTACTTGACATCATTTTAGCAAGGTTAAGACCATTTAAACAAAATGCCTTGATGAAGCAAAAATTTTGGTTTTGGGTACAACAGATCAAAAGCATACTTCATAACTGCTCTTGAATTTAGGCTTTATTGAATTCATGCCTTGACATTTATTCTTCTGTCATTTTGAAACTTAGAATTCCTTGTGTCAGGTCTCTTCTCAAACTAATATTTTGGATTTGTGACTTTTGCAAATTTGTCTATTGTTAAGTGTGGTCTTTAACACCAATTATGCACTTGTGCATTGGCATTTGATCTAATCTTGTTACTCTTTCTAAGTATGCACCTGCGCATTAGGTACATGCCTCACCAAACACTTAACTTATTGTCTTTCATTTTGCTTGCTCAAGTGCATACCTGCCAAACACGCCTCTACATTAGACTTTGAAGATTTCAAATTTCAAAATTTTCTTTGTTAAGAGTGCCAGTGCACACCTCTCTTCATTGATGTTTCTAAAAAGTCGATACTCTTTCCTATTGTGTGCACCTATTCTAAAGTCTGCACTGTGCACAAAAGTGGATTTTTTTTCAAAATAGGAAAATGTTTCGCAGTGGCACATGCTTCCTTATCTACGCGTGCCTACACTGTTGACTATTGTGCATTGGTGTGCCTATATCCTTGGACTTGCATCTCGAAAATAAATATGAAATTTATATTTTGAAGTGCTTTTGTATAGGTGTGCACTTATGTCCAAGTGCACATTTAAACACTATAATTTTTTTTTTCAAAAATTTCATTTCTAAAACATGTCATGCATCTGGACTTCTAGACTGGGAAAATACGTGTTTGTAAAGGTGCATCAATCCTGTGTAACATACACCCTAGTTTTTTTCTTTGTTTTTTCTTAGTTTTCCTTGAGGTTTTGTGTATGAGTTTGATGAAATGAATGATACAGTTCACACAGAAATAATTACAGCAATACTCATAACGATTTAACACATAAATTTCTCAAATCAATGAACAACTATAATCTGAAAGTGCATTATAAATAAGTCCAGAGCTTCATATTGAATACCCAAATGAATTTTTCATTAATAAATCAACTTTAAACATACCCATAAAGGCTGTTCATGTACAGCTCTGATAGCACTTATGCTACAGCAAACGGAGCCTCCAAAATTTGATCACAAAGCTATGAAAATTGATTAGGTCAGTCCAGAAGTCTGATAGGTACAAAATAGAGACCTGGGCACCACCTTTGGGAGCTGGCTACGCAGCCTACAAAACGAATGCCCATCCCATGGGCTGCCATGCTATGCCATTCTGCATCAAACGTACACACTCCCCACGACCTCCTGGCAGCGGCTATCCGTACCCGTGATGCCTGTAACTAATTGCAATGTCAGTATGTATCTTCCGTGCATTGTTTGGAACGGTGAATTTTTTTTCAAAACCATTGGCAAATGTTTTTACCTCCTCCCATCCAAAACAAATAAAAACAGATGCATTCTGACTTTTTTTTAAGTTATAAAAATCTTCTCAAAGCGGTAGTTATAAGTGTTTTTTTATTTGTATTTATATTATATACATATTATTTATTATAACATATCTTTATGTATTTTATATATAATATATATGCTATTTATTTAATATAATCTAACAATAAATATTAAATAATATTTTCTGATATATTATTTCATATTATAAAATATATAATAAAAGATAATATAATAAATAGAATATATATTAATATATTGTATATTATATATTATATCATATTATTATTTATATATATATATATATATATATATATATATATATATATATATATATTATATATAAAATATAGTATGATATGTTATAATAAATAATATGTATACAATTAAAATAAATAAAAAATAACGTTTTATAACTACAGATTTTTAAACTTAAAAAAATCATAATGCATCCCTTTTTATTTGAGGACGATAAAAAAGAAATTTCCTAATTATAATCATCACACTAACCCTAACCTCAATCCTAATTCAAACTCTAACCCTAACATTAATTCTAATTCTAATTCTAACCATGAATCCTAACCCTAAGTTGAAGCCTAATTCTAACTCTAACCCTAAGCCTAATTTTAATCCTAAAGTAAAACAAATTGTAAACCTAATCATAATTCTAATCCTAACACTAGTTCCAACCCTAATTTTAACCCTAATCCTCACCCTAATCATAAATATAACCCTAACTCTAAATCTAATCCTAACTTTAAAACTAAGCTAATTTAACCCTAACCTTAACCTTAACCTTAATTTTTAACATAGCTCTAATTCAATCCCTAATCACACTTCTAAGGTTGTAACCCTAACCCTAATTGTAATCATTAGACTAACTCTCTCCCAATCATAATTATAACTCTAACCCTAACCATAATTATAAGGTAATTCTAATTATAACACTAGTTCTAATCCTAAGATAATTCTAACCCTACCCCTAATCCTAATTCTAACCCTAACCCTAATTCTTACCCTAAACCTATTTGTAATCATAATCTTAACCTAAATTATAACCATAATTGTAAGATGAGGGTTATTCTTAATTTTACAATAAAGAAACCATTAAACTTGAGGGGAAATATTATCCACATTATATTTATAGGTTTCATATGATTTCATATTTGCATAGATCATGATGATCATAATGCTTTCATGGTTCAACAACCCTATACATGATGACCTCATCCTCTTATCTTAGTTTTCCAAACTAAGGGGCCTACCCCACACCACTTGTAATTGTAAAAGATTATCATACAATTAGCCTAACTCTCTCCCAATCATAATTATCATATTTGCATAGATCATGATGATCATAATGCTTTCATGGTTCAACAACCCCACACCACTTTTAATTGTAAAGGATTGTAAAGGGCCTACCCCACACCACTTAGAGTTATAATTAGAGTTATAATCATTAGCCTAACTAAGGGGCCTAATTGTATGATAATCCTTTACAATTAGCCTAACTCTCTCCCAACCATAAATATGATTGGGAGAGAGTTAGGCTAATTGTATGATAATCCTTTACAATTAGTCTAACTCTCTCCAATCATAATTGTAAAGGATTGTAAGGGGCCTACCCCACACCACTTAGAGTTATAATTAGAGTTATAATCATTAGCCTAACTAAGGGGTAGGCCCCTTAGTTAGGCTAATGATTAGAGTTATAATTATGATTGGGTTAGAGTTATAATTATGATTGGGAGAGAGTTAGGCTAATGATTACAATTAGGGTTAGGGTTACAACCTTAGAAGTGTGATTAGGGATTGAATTAGAGTTATGCTAAAAATTAAGGTTAAGGTTAGGGTTAAATTAGCTTAGTTTTAAAGTTAGGATTAGATTTAGAGTTAGGGTTATATTTATGATGAGGGTGAGGATTAGGATTAAAATTAGGGTTGGAACTAGGGTTAGGATTAGAATTATGATTAGGTTTACAATTTGTTTTACTTTAGGATTAAAATTAGGCTTAGGGTTAGAGTTAGAATTAGGCTTCAACTTAGGGTTAGGATTCATGGTTAGAATTAGAATTAGAATTAATGTTAGGGTTAGAGTTTGAATTAGGATTGAGGTTAGGGTTAGTGTGATGATTATAATTAGGAAATTTCTTTTTTATCGTCCCCAAATAAAAAGGGATGCATTATGATTTTTTTAAGTTTAAAAATCTGTAGTTATAAAACGTTATTTATTTATTTTAATTGTATACATATTATTTATTATAACATATCATACTATATTTTATATATAATATATATATTATTTATTTAATATAATCCAACAATAAATAATATATATTTATATAATAATAATGTTTTGGATATATTATCTCATATAATCAAATATATAATAAAAAATAATATGATATAATATATCATATTTATTATATTATTTTTTATTATATATTTTATTATATGAGATAATATATCATATATGTAAGATAATATATAATAATAATTTTTTATTATATATATATATAATTTTATATTAATAAAATATGATAAAAAATAATATGATAAATATAATACATATTTATATATTGGATATTGTATATTATATCATATTATTTTTATTATATATTTTATAATATGAAATAATATATCAGAAAATATTATTTATTGTTAGATTATATTAAATAAATAGCATATATATTATATATAAAATACATAAAGATATGTTATAATAAATAATATGTATATAATATAAATACAAATAAAAAAAATTTATAACTACCACTTTGAGAAGATTTTTATAACTTAAAAAAAAGTCAGAATGCATCTGTTTTTATTTGTTTTGGATGGGGGGAGGTAAAAACATTTGCCAATGGTTGAAAAAAAATTCACCGTTCCAGACAATGCACGGAAGATACATACTGACATTGCAATTAGTTACAGGGATCACGGGTACGGATAGCCGCTGCCAGGAGGTCGTGGGGAGTGTGTACGTTTGATGCAGGATGGCATAGCATGGCAGCCCATGGGATGGGCATTCATTTTGTAGGCTGCGTAGCCAGCTCCCCACCTTTGGAGGTGAAAAAGGCACAAAACCCTATGCGTTTGACTTGGGAAACTCCACATATCCCTGCTGGGTGCTGTACGGCCCCTTTGGATGGCTGAGAACACTTTAAACAATCCTCAAAACTGCTCAGACCTCAAGAATGCTTGCCTACTTCCTTCCACTAGCTCCTAAAATGATTTAAATGTGATATTTTTTGCCACCTTACAGATTTGGAAGTTCATTGAAGAAGTGTGGCCTGTCCCAGAATGGTACGGCCATGTTAATGGAGGTGCAAATCTGTATTTTCTTTCAAACACCAAGCTCACTATTTGTCTTTCACCCTTTGTCTCAAAACAAGTTCCTTCAATGCTAGTAAGAGACTAAAGAATTTGCATTCAAAGCTCCTGTGCAATCCCTGACTGGAATTACCTGTGAACCCACCAGGAATGATCTTTCACATTAAAAGTGGATGATCACTGTAAGGGTTTTCGTCCATACAAAGTAGCTGTAAAACCTGAGTATTCTCAAAAATATTTCCATGCATACTTTCAAATGACCTCAAAAAATACCTTTTCTATCCTCCTGAAACCCCACGCCCCATATTGGAAAATAAAACACTTTATTTAATATATAAATTCTCCTTATGTTTCCCACTTCTGTGTCCCATTTAATGAGATATTATATTTACCTTTTAAAAACATTCCTTGGGTCTCCCCAAAAGTCACCTTTAAAAAAACATTTAAAATAACGTAAAGTTAAATATTTAAGTTAACTTTATAATATTTACATTATTTCAAATTAAATCCCCAGGCCATTAAATTACACCAAATCAACATTATATACTGCCATTGAGAATCCCAAAGAAAGATCAACATGAAAATACAAGGTCGGTTGCTAGGAGGTGACTTACTAAAAATAGACTATAGTAAGCATCGGACCAAATGCCCATAACTACTTCGAAAAGTTTCAGAAAGATGCTCCTAAAATCCCAAACATGTCACTAGGAGCTGAAGAGTCCCCTAACCAATCACATTAGCCTACTGAAACCCAATGAATAGGCTAATCTTGATAAGCACTATCATAGCTTAGAAATGGGACATTACATCCTCTCACATGCACACTTGAAGATAGACTTGCATGTTTTAACCTTCTAAAACATGCCTATCTGCTAAAGTGTGCGCCTATGCATTGCTTGAACAAATTTTGAAACTTCGGATGTCTTTACTATGACATGTGCCTCCTTTCTTAGGTACACTTGCGCATTGGATGCCTTGTGTTTATATGAGTATGTTTCGCCCACTATGCGCACATCAATAAATGGTAGACTAATTTAGATTTTTTTGATTTTTTGAAAACAACTCCTTAATATGATGGTCTAGTCTTCTTGCATAGGTGCATCATTTTTCTCTTATGTGTGTTTTGTACATGGGCTTAAAGAAAACTTGTTTTGTATTCATGTGTGCCTAACTAGCATATTAAAATTTTGAAAGTTTAAAAAACTTTAATGAGGTGTGTGCTTTTTGTTGGCGTTTCAATTGGCACCTCTGGAATGTGGATTAGAAACGGACAGCTATGCATAGATAAACTGCTTTTCGAATTAGGAGGGGAAGCTCCCTCTTTGTTGATGTTGCTTAAAGAAAGTAAACTAAAACTAATTTGCTAATCTTTTTGTTCAGCTAAGAGCACAAGGTTATAAAACTCAAGCGTTGTAGCTAAGATTTTCTCTTTGGAATTTCAACTACGACTAAGCCTACTCTAATGACGTTTCTAACTACTCAAGTAAACACAGAGCTTGAGAGTTAGAAATGAACAAGGAATGATTCTTTGACATAAATATTTAAACAAACTTTCTTCTAACGCACATCTACTATACTTTCAATGCTAGCTGAAATAGAGATCATAGAAGCATAACACATAAAACGGAAATTTGAGACATTATATCAGGGCAACAAAGTAGGCACAAGAATTTATTTTCTCAAATCTCAAGTAACAAAGATTACACTTCTGGGACAGCAGGATTGTAGCAAAATAGGCTTACAGTTTTGCGATCAACCAGAATACATTGACACAAGGAACACAAGAACTGAACAATAACTTGCAGCTAAAAGAGGCATGCAAGCTTGCTCTTACACTAAGTGAACAATACTGAATAACAATTAGAAGGCACTAGTAGGCTCAACGTTTTGTTATCACAAGCACGGTTCCAAAAAAATGGGCAAGGCTGCCTTTATTTATGCACAAGCAGAGTAGGGAACCCTAAAATCTCCTTGTGTTTACAACAAGACTTGCCAACATGCAAGTTTTATTTCTAAAACTAAAATAAGATAACATCTAACAACCTATAAAAGCATAAAAACAGGGAAAGTGCCAACTATTACATCTTGATTTCTTTCTTCTTCAAAGAATGGATAAATATGAGCCAAGAATAGAAAGAAAGCATGAGATAAGAATGGAAAGAGAGCTGGGAGAAAGCTTCAAGTTCACTGCTGTTTTAAATCTCAACTACATCCGCCAAAAAGCTAGAAATTGCCTCTCTATCAGGAGCGTTGATACTATATATGGCCATATTCTGCTTTTCCAGGATTTCCTCGCCTTCTGCAATTGAACTTAGAGAATCTTTGACCTTTTCATCTGCTTTATGAGTTCTATTCTTGAAAAACATTGCTGCTCCAAAAGATGACTCACTAATTGATAACTTGGCGGCTCTGCAACTTTATGTTTCTGACACTTCTCTTGATTTCCAACAGAAGAGTATTGTACAACTCTTTTCCAATACTTGTCCTTTTGCTCTTACCACACCCTTTCATGTTCTTCGACTGAGATGATGATGTTTTCTATTCATGGTGGTATTGAAAAAGCACTTCTCAACATCGTTCGTTCAGATAATCATGATACAACACTTGTTTGGCTCTGAATTCCATAGGAGAATATTGTATGCTGAAAAACTTGAAGTTTGACTGTAAGCTCGACTATGCTTGGACAAGTTCTGCCCAAAAGCTAAACATAGCTTGCTGATTTTTCTTCTTCAAACGGTCAGATTTTGCAAAAATAATTTGAGATATGGGTTTTGTAGAGAATCTTGTTGCAAGAAGACCTAGATCGCTCGTTTTTGAAAATTGTTGATGGCTGGTTGAAAAAGTAGAAACCCTAATATTTGAATTTTTCCTAAAAAAAGCTGAGAGTTGGGTTTTGTGTAGAATCACGTTTTGGATGAACCTAGTTGATTAGATTTTGAAAATACTAAAGATTTCTTGGACATGCAAGAAAAAAAAGGTTTTTGAAAATTGAAATTTTTTCCAAAGTTGTTGAGAATCATGCATTGAGCTGACCTAGCTGACCTAGATTGCTGAAAATTGAAAAAGATGACCCCCTCCTGAAAATTGATGCCCTGGAAAAATAAAGCATGGAAAAAGGAGCCTCTATGTGAGCTAATCAAGAAAATATAAAGAACTTAGAAAAATCTCCACCTTTTCCCTTCGAATCTTGAAATGGATAAAAATTTATGTTTATCCTCTCTTTCCTTGGACGCCACCTGCAAAAATTGTAAAGAATGAATGCAAAGGCATTCTTTAAATAGGTTTTTAGGTTGAAAACTTGTTTTATTCTCCAGCTTTAAAACTTCTGAAGCCAATCCTGAGCAAGTTCATCGAATGTGAACATTTTTCAGAAAGTTTCATGATGAAAACTTGAAAATTTGAGTAAGGCATTGAGCCTTGGGCGCCTTTCTTGCCTAGGAGCGCTTTTTTTCAACAGACAGCCAATTTTGTAACAATTTCAACTTTTTGCTTGATTTTGACCTCTATTTGATCCTCGATTCCGGGTGCTCGATGAATCCTGCGAACTGGCTGATGATCCTATTGTAGAGCTTGATTCAATTTGAAGTGATCATCTTGGAGACTGCAACCTCAAAAAATTGAGTTTGATACCTCAAAATCTTAGGCACCCCTGGCTATTTGGGGCACCCATGATCACCAGAGATGGCCATTTTTTGATAATCTTAAATTTGTTAATGCTTTCTGTCCTTCAAATGAATTTGCCATTCTGACAGTATGACTGGCCTGATGAACTGATGGTTGGACTCGTCGGATAGCTCGAAGAATTCTGAGGGGGGTCTTTTGGAAGTGATCTTCTAAAATCTTAATTTTGGGGGTCAAAAGCTTGGGTGCCTCTAGATACCTAGGGCGCCCAACTCCACCAGAGTTTAGAATATATTCTGAGATTTTCAACTTTGCTTTTGACTTTTCTCATTTTGCAAGATTTTACAATTTGACGTAACTGATGCTTGACAAATCTGACGAGCTCACCGTTGAATCTGTTGAAGAGGTGGACTAAATCTAAAGTAAAGCTGTTGGAGGTAACAAACCCTAATTTGCACTTTTAGGCCCTCAAAAGCTTGAGCGCCCTGGCTACCTGGGGCGTGTTTACTCACTGGGTAGTGTTCAACATACTACGGGAGTAAAGAGAATAATTCACAAACATAATGTACGTACTAGAATATGAATCACATTTGAATCACAAAACAATCGTAAGAGTAATTGCACAACACAATGGATTGATTGATTTGAAGTATCTCAACAATACATAGCAATTGACCGTGTTCGACTACAAATGACAAGATACATATATAGATGGCCGAGGTTGGTTGAGATACCAACCATCGGCAACTCTTCCTAACTACCTGCTTGACAACTAATCCAACTTTTACTTTAAACTGTGCATGTATTATTTAAACTATTATTATCTATTCCTAGTATGACCGACTACAATATTTATTTAATTAGTACGGTCGATTACAATATAATTATTTTTTAACATGGTTGTCTACATCATCCCCCAAGTAGTCGTCTTCCAGACGATTGAAAACAAAAAATGTCAACTCCTCGTCCTTTTCTTGTAATTGATTCTCCCTCTGTGCTGGAAGTCGTTGTGCATCGGCCACCTGGGTATCCTTCTCTATCAACTGACCCAATACTCTGTCCCTCTCTGCCAACTTCTCCTCGAGAGCTGCCACTCTCGTTTGCTCGGCTGCCAACTGCTCTTGTAACTGTACTATGATGGTTAGTTTATTGCATAGTTGCCGGGAGACGCGTCTCCCCCCCTCCGAAACGCATCTTGGAGACAGAGACGCGTCTCCGAAACCGCACCAGTACCTAGAGACGCGATTTGCAGTTCGGAAACTTTTTTGAAGTCTCCCGCCGTCTCCCACGTCTCCGCATCCAAAAAATCGCATCTCCCACGAAGTCTCTGAAGTCTCCTGTCAAGTCCCACGCATTTTAAAGGTAAAACTATGTAAAAAATACATCAAACACAGATTTTAAAGTGCAAGCCGTCATTTAACACACCACTGAGGAGCTTGTAGAGGCCGATGACAAAGAAAAGAGAGGAATCGAAGTCTAACGAATACGAGGTAAGTGTTTTTAAATTTTTTCATTTTCGTTTTTGAATCTTTGAACTTTCGTTTTATTCATTTATTCAGTATACGGTATTTTGATTTTCATTTAATATTTATTTGTTGACATTGTTCATTGTTGACAATCACCAGTAATCTCCACAAGGGCATTGCCCCTGTTTAAAATCGTGGTTGTATGCCACGATTTTAAACAGGGGCAATGCCCTTGTGGAGATTACTGGTGAATGGTGAATGGTGATCAATATTAGACTCGAGACTTCATCAAAAATTTAAGAAAAAAATTAAAATAGAGAACAAAGAGAAAATTTAATGCCTTTGAGGCTACAGGGCAGTCATCAACTCATCATGCCTGCCATTTTAATATTTTATTCACCAGTAATCTCCACAAGGGCATTGCCCCTGTTTTTAAAATAGGGGCAATGCCCTTGTGGAGATTACTGGTGAATAAAATATTAAAATGGCAGGCATGATGAGTTGATGACTGCCCTGTAGATAAAACAAATAAGTGAACTCATTTGAATCATTTGATCATTTGTCTCTTACACAAAATGTCAAAATGACAAAAACTAAAAGCATGTACCATGGTCCATTTTAATTTTTAAATTTTTATGGCCTTCCTGATTTTGGATTCATTATGAGTGTGCTACTGCTCATGATGTGTGCATTGTGCAATCTAAATCATGGTTCATTTAAATAATTTCCTCAAAGACATGTCTTTTTCTGTTTCTTTTTTTATTTTTCATAACTTTAGCTACAGGCTACAGCCATTTCAATTTTTTGTTTTGTTTTTGTTTCCTTTTTCATAACTTTAGCTGCAATCATTTGATTTCTAATCATAATGTTTTTTTGTTTTTCTTTTTGTGTAGAATTTGAATCATTGAATCAAGATGTCGAGTGGGGGAAACAAACAAGGCTTGTATCCGTTGTGGAAGTATGTTGATCGTGTTAAGGGGCCGAAGGGTTCAGGTGGAACAGCCACAATCTCATGCAAATTATGCCCAATGTCATGGCAAGGTACTTACACAAAGGTGAGGGCTCATTTTCTTCACCTACCTGGAAAAGGTGTTGATCCTTGTATAAATAAGGTGGAACGATATGACGCTATGAGGGATGAAGAAAGGGCTAATGGTAAAGTTTCTAATATGAGCTCTCACGCTTCAACAAACACTACTGCAAATCAAAATCAGAATATCAATAGAGAGGCAGAGGTGGATGTGTCTTCAAGAGATGTGGCAGCAGAAAGTTCTCACAAGAGGCCACACATTGGTAGCTCAAACCCCATTGGCAGATTATTTGATGTGCAAGGTTGAGAAGCAGTTGATGCAGCAATTGCACGCTTCTTTTATGCCAATGGAATACCATTTAATGTTGCTCGATCACCTTTCTATCCAGAGATGATCCAAGCAATCAGCAATGCACCTGCTAGATATAGACCACCTATGTATGAAAAACTTCGCACTACTCTAATTGATAAAGAAAAAATTCGATTAGAGCAACAAGCTGCACCATTGAAAAGAGTGTGGGTTTCTGAAGGATGCAGCATTGTGATGGATGGGTGGACGGATACTAGAAACCGTCCACTACTTAATATCATGGTAACATGCAGCAAAGGGCCTTATTTTTTGGAGGCATTAGATTGTTCGAGGCATGAAAAAAATGCAGAGTATCTTTATAGCCAACTATGTGATGTCATTGAGGAGGTAGGGGCATCAAATGTAGTCCAAAATGTTACAGATGCTGCCCTTGTTTGTAAAGCAGCAGGCATGTTGGTGCAAAAGAAATATAAGCATATATTTTGGACACCATGTTGTGTGCATTCATTGAATAATGCACTCAAAGATATTGGCAAGTTTGAGTGGGTTTCAGCTCTCATAGAAAAGGGCTGAAAAATTCAAATGTTTATATGCAACCATCACCAAACACAAGCTATTTATCGAAAATTTGCCAAGGTGGAGCTTCTCAAACTAGCTGATACAAGGTTTGCTTCTTATTTTATTCTTCTTCACCGTCTTTGTGAGGTGAAAGGTGCTTTGTATTCCACAGTTGTTAGTGATGCATGGGCAACTTGGAGGCAATCTACATCAAATGATGCAGTTGAGGTGAGAGGTATGATCCTTGATGACCGTTTTTGGGCTGATGTTAAATTTGTTGTGGACTTTATTCAGCCCATATGTGAGGTGATCAAATTTGCAGATTTAGACAAGCCATGTTTGGGGGAAATTTATGAAGAAATAGATTCCATGTGCGAAAGAATTAAGCAAATAACAGATGCAAAAGATACTTCACTATATCCTTTGATAGAAGGTAAGTTACATGGAAGATGGAACAAACTTAACACACCTCTTCATTGTGCTGCCTATGCCTTAAATCCTAAATGGCATAATATAGAAGAGACCAATAAGAGGGCTCCATATGAGGATAGAGAGGTAATGAAGGGGTTTTGGGCTGCAATAAAAAAGATATATGGCCGAGGTGAGGAAGCATCAATTATAAGGAGTCAATGGAATAAGTTTTCACGTGGGCATGGTGACTTTTCTTCTGTGGAAGCTTTATATGATATGCGAGCAAAGAAAGACCCTATAGAGTGGTGGTGGAACCATGGAGGTGAAACACCTGAATTGCAATCATTTGCAATAAGATTACTCTCACAAGTAGCTAGCTCTTCATCTTGTGAGAGAAATTGGAGTACTTATGGTTTTATTCATTCACTAAAGAGGAACCGATTGGGGTCAAAGAAAGCAGAGAACCTGGTGTACATTCATAGCTCACTTCGCCTTCTCTCTCGTGTAGATCCTGCATACAATGAGGGTCCTTCAGCAAAATGGGACCAAATTTCACCTGATGAAGATGATGCAGCCATAGTGGATGAAGGGGTTGAACCAGATGGCCTTATTGATTTACCCCCAGTTCTACTACCAGCAGAGGAACCTGAGTTAGAGAGTGATGAGTATTTGGAGAGCATCATAGCTGAGGACTTTGACATGGATGATATTGATGTGGTGTAGATGATATGAGATTCAGATATTAGATAGATTTCTGATTTTTGTTTTTTGTTTGCATATCAGCCAATCAAACTATCAATATTTTTGAATTTCAATATGTATTCGAATATGTAATGTCAAATGTCAAATGTGAACTTAGAAGTTGGAACTATGATTATGTAAACTTTACTACTGCTATTGTTTTGAAAGTTCAATGTCATTATATTTTCAGATTTTCTATATATTATTAATTTTTATATTAAAAAAAAATGGCATCTCCAAGTACCCCCGTCTCCTATTTTCAAAAAAATGTCATACCGGTACCAGTACCAGTCTCCCGTACCAGTACCAGTCTCGCGGCAACTATGGATTATTGCAATTTGGCAATTCCAATAAATTTGATGGGGGTTTGGGCGCAACGCCCCCTAGCGAGGTCAAGGGGCAGCGCCCCTTGCGGAGGTTTGGGGGCAGCGCCCCCAATGGGGTCAAGGGGTAGCATCGCCCTCCTCATTTTCATAATTTTTGAAGAGGAAAAAACTAATGCTGACAAAGCCGAAAAATACAGAGTTTGCACTATCCACCAATTTTGCACACTGTATGGTTCCAACTTCATGGCTATTCTCGGTAACACTTCTAAAACCACTTGAAACTGCATCATGCACCTCATTTTCATGACTTTTTGAGAGGAAAAAACTAATGCTGACAAAGCCGAAAAATATAGATTTTGCACTGTCCACCAATTCTGCACACCGTATAGTTCTAGCTTCATGGCTATTCTTAGCGACTTCAATTCTGTCCTTCATAGGGTTGTCCTTCATTCCCTTATGTCGTACTTGTTTTCTACTTCTCTGTACACGGCTTATCACCACTCTCCATACGAGTCTATTCTCCTCCATATTGCGTATGGCTGTATGTTGTTCGTGTGGTCCTCGTACGGTCTGAATTTGTCGTACGGTACTCCCAATTTTGCTATATGATGCTTGTACGATCTTCGCCCCCTTGCAACGTACATGCATTGACCTCTCTCTAAAACTTTTCTCACGCTGTACGATTTTCTCACTTAGCACATGCCTACTAGAGGGTCCGTACTGAATTTCGTACGAAGCTTTGGGAGTCTTCTGTTGCTTTTTGTAGCAAACCAACATTTTCTTCCTTATTCGCACAGTAAGCTTCGTGTTCCTCTTTCCGCGATTACGTTCATTTATTCTCTGTATGCAATCTCTATCCTCCTTTATATATCGTACAGTCTCCTGAAATCTTGAAAACTCACGCTTGGATTGGCGTATGGACTTCTCCACAAGATCCTTTTGGTGTGCAATGGTGTAACTGTTACATTGCCTGATAGTTCTTCCATAATATTGTTGTTTGCCATTAATCCAACCCTGCTGTAATTTGTTTTTCCCTGCACACTCACAACTTGCTCGTACAGATTCTCTCCATCGGCTTCCCCATACGATGCACTCTCTTCTCTGCTGCTTGACCTTGAATAATTCTTGTCCCTAGTTTTTTCATCCATTGTTTGCTTCTTTTGCTACCCCACTTTTGTATGAATTGGCAAATATATGATCGCCCGAAATTTTTATTTCAGTCTTGGTCTGTACTGTCGTATGATGTACGATCTCTCTGCCATTGCCAAGCCTACTTCCGTGTACGGTTGCACCTCGCACAATTTCTTTTTCTTTCGTTTTATCCTTTGCTTCGATGAAATAATATCCATGTCGCCAAGGTCGTATAGCCATATGATGTATGGCCAACATTTTAATTAATTTTTTTAATATTTTTCGTTTGTTATATTTTTTAATATTCTCCTTTATTTTAATAATATTTTTAATTTTAGTACTTTTTCTTTTTCCGAATTTTTTAATATTTCCTCCCTTCTCTTTACTTTTATTAATTTTCCCTCATATTTTATTTTTCCCAATACGTCTCTCTTTTATTTTAAATTTGTCTTTTTTATTGATCTCCAATATATTTTTTTTCTCGTTCTTTTTTCCCAATATTTTCATTTTTGAAATTTTTAATTTTTACTTTATTTTTTCATTTTTTATATTTTCCACCTCTTCCATTTTCTTTTCAATTTTCTCAACACCTCTTTTTATCTATTTTTTGCCTTTTGTACTCTCCCTCATCATTTTCTCTCTCATTTTTTTCTTCTTGCAACTCAATTTTTTATTTTCTTCTTCCGTTCCACTTTTTTTGTTTTCTGAATTTTTTAACTTCTCCATTGTATTTTTTCCCTTTTCTCTCACTTCCAACTTTTCTTTTATTTTTTCAATTTTTTCCTTTTTTAACTCCATTATTTTCTCCTTAGCTATTTTTTCATTTTTTGATTCCAACACAAATTTTTCATCTCCTACCTGTTAGAATTTGTGGACTGGCGTATCGTCCAGTTTTGATACTCTTTCTTTGTACTCTCCATACTCGGCCAGAAGTGTTTGGCTGGGCCTTCCTTGTTTCTCTTCTTCCTTGATTTCCCCAATTTGTAGCATGTTACACTCTCGGTGGAACACTTCATAGTCTTCCATTTGCCAATGAAATAAGCCATTCAGCGAGCTTGTCTCGTCCTCCGAACAACTCTCGAGTTCAAGTATGCCTTCAGTGTACGGTTCCATAGCTTTCCTTCCTTCGTCCACATCCGACTCACTTCCATCCGATTCAGATCCGGAGGAAGCCAATTCTTCGCTCACGGCCTGGTTCTTCAAGTCGATGACGTACTTCCGCCTGTTCTCAATCGAGAGTGTGTTCCTCTTCCAATTATGATTTTCCTTCGCGGCTATTAGCCATCGTCTTCCAAGTAGTGCATTGTACGCTTTCCTCTATAATGGGATGATGACAAAATTTAGCAAAAACTGTTGTGTCCCGATCGTCACCTTCTGCGCCATCAATGTTCCCAACGACTTGATACCATGTTGATCAGCGCCAACTAGTTGGAATGTTGGCGGCCAGAGTGTAGGCTTCCCAAGACTCTTCCATGTGTCTTCGGGTAGTACATTGACTCTCGATCCTCTGTCGATGATAGTATTTGTCAAGATATTCCCTTTGATCTCCATATGCACGACCGCTAGCATCTTCCCAATGTTCGCTGTGAGCAATACTGGGTCGATTGTTTGTTCACCATACGGTGGCGGTTCTGGTACCAATTCTTGCCTTCGTTCCTCCAATCGCGGTTGCTTGCCATCCACGATTACGTTTGTGATCGCCAGTCCCAACCACGACATAGTCTAGAGAAGGTCAGTTACTTTGATCAGTACGATGGTCTGCAGTACCTGTCGTACGATGTTGTTTTCCGCCTCCGACCGCCGAGAGGTTCCTGGCTTCTCCAAAGGTACTTTCTTTTCCTTCGCCATCGCTAGTTCCACTTCGGTTTTTGCTTCCTTCATCCTTTGTTTCTCTGTACATGGATCTAGGTAAGTGGCCTTTTTTGCTTGTGCTCTGGTGATCGCCAGTACCTCTTGTTCTTCTCCTTCCAGCATGTGGATACCCTTTTGCTTAGGGCATTCGTTATCTTCATGATCGCCTGGTCCACACCACTTACACAATCTCCCTCCTGAACCTTGACCATTCTGGCAGTCCCTGGCGAAGTGGCCCCATTCGTTGCACTTCCTGCATTGGATCATGGGCCTTCCTTTTGCATCGTATTGTATCATGTTTCTCGGACTTCTGTTGCTTCAGTAACCTCCAAGGGATGCATTGCTATTGTACTGGGGCTTCAGTGGTGTGTTCGGCGATGTTGACGACTCTCCTTGAGTGAAGAGTACTTGCGTACCCCTTGCTCTCAAATTGTACGGGCATTCCTTGATGGAATGTCCCTTAACTTGGCAGATATCACAAAACATCTTCTTTGGACAGTTCGCTTTTATGTGACCTTCCCCATTGCACTTTGTACACCACAATTCTCGTGCTTCCCTCGAACTCTCTTTGTCGGCCTTCAATTCTTTCATCATTCGCATCATATCTTTTTGGAGTGCTTGTACGGTCTTGGATTCACCGTCACTATCGTCTGGACTCTCCTCATCGTCCGTCTTCTTTTTCTCTTAGGAGGATGTTTTATTTTCACTTTCTATGTCCATTGCTCGATTGTATGCTTTGGCGTACGACGAAGGAGGTACAACTTTCATTTTCTTTCTTAATGACGGAAGCAAGCCCTCGATGAACCATCTTTTCTTCAACCCGTCGGCCGGCTATGCCTCCAATTTCCCCAACAAATCTTTGAGTCTTCGGTTGTACATCCGCACACTCTCGTGCTTTCCTTGCTTGGTATTGTATATCTCCGCAACAATCTCGCTATCATCCCGCGGAGTTTGAACTCCTCTTGAAATGCTTGCTTCAATAATCTCCATGTAGCTTTGTGTGCTTGATCTAATTCAGAGTACCAGTCGATGGCACTATCTTAGAGTGTTGCTGGAAATGCTTTTAGCCACTGATCGGGATCATCCTGTCAACTTGCTATCTAGATGGTTTCACATGTTTTACAATGTCGTACTGGATCTTCTGACCCTTTCCCCATAAACTTCAGCAGCTTTTGCCATTCAGGAGTCACCATCTTTCCCCGCTGTCCTCCTTGTGTATTGGACCCGATTAAACTGGTTTCCCCGCTACGTTCCAATGCGTCACTTTCACTCTCTGCCACGTACGTGTCACTCCCACGTCTTGCATCAGCGTCCTCGACACCTTGAATCTCCTAGGGTTCCCTTCGGTACTCTCTCCACCTTGGGGTACTTCTTCCACTCGTCAGCCGTTCGCCGTTGTCCGATAAGGACAACTCCCGAAAACGTCTGATGCTACTACTTAATTCATCTTCATTCTCATAAGGATCATGCCTTCCTACGTACGGGGTGTGGAAGGGTCCTTCGTCCCTTCCACCAAACTTTGATGTGCTCTTTTAATGGATATGTCTATTCTTGTTAGATTCTCATGTGTTCTTTTAATACTCTGGTTTATTTCAATTAGATCCTCATCAAATTCCTTACCAACTTGCTTCAGTCTTCTTCGCCGGTTTTCTTGTTCTTGCAAACTGAGTGATCGTCGAACCTTCTCCTCTTGAGTCTCGTGCCTGCCAGGTACTCGATTCTTGTCTTTGTTCGGCCGTACGAGCATTAAAAATTATTCAAGCGATCATTGTTGACTAGCGGATGTACGTCTCCGACTAGTGTCTCGTTCCTCTTCTTCTCGTTTGGTTCTCTCTTCGTAGCGCTGCAATATTTGCTGCCTTCGGCGTTCCCAATCCTCTTATTCTCAAAGGTCTTGTAGGATGATGAAATGATGGGCCAATAGTCTAGGCATATGATTCAGGAGGTGATCCACCTCGTCATTCACTTCCAACCTATCCCAGATAACTTCCTCAGGGATCTCCCGCCTGCGGGATTCCCTTCGTACGTGATCTCGTAAAGATATCTTCCACAAATTGACAAGATCTTCAGTCAATAGGTCTTCCCTTTCCTCATTGCTATTCACGGGCTCGTCTGCCGAAAGGCCCATCACGCTGCCATGACAAGTGATTCCCTAGTCCGCTCAAGCAACGGTGCCAAATGTTTACTCACTGGGTAGTGTTCAACGTACTACGGTAGTAAAGAGAATAATTCACAAACATAATGTACGTACTAGAATATGAATCACATTTGAATCACAGAACAATTGTAAGAGTAATTGCACAGCACAATGGATTGATTGATTTCATGAAGTATCTCAACAATACATAGCAATTGACCGTGTCTGACTACAAATGACAAGATACATATATAGATGGCCGAAGTTGGTTGAGATACCAATTGTCGGCAACTCTTCCTAACTACCTGCTCGACAACTAATCCAACTTTTACTTTAAACTGTGCATGTATTATTTAAACTATTATTATCTATTCCCAGTACGACCGACTACAACATTTATTTAATTAGTACAGTCAATTACAATATAATTATTTATTAACATGGTCGTCTACAGGGCGCCCAACATCTCCAGACTTCACCATTTTTGCTTGGATTTCATCCTTCAAACTTTCATCTCCCATTCTCTGTCCTCCATTTGATTTTCAATTGTTGGTGACAGATGAATTCGACGATCAGGCTGAGATATACACTGGATTGCTGGCAGGATTCCAGAGACAATGAGCATATTTGCAAACCCTAATCTCAGCATTAGGTCTTCTAAAAGGCTAGGCGCCCTTGGCTACTTGGAGCGCCCAGAGTTCTTAGACTTAGTTTTTTTTTTTAATATTTTCATGGTTTGCAATTTGCCACTTTGTCAAGAATCCTTTGATTGATCTGAGATTCTGGCTAACTGATTGATCCGATGATCATGCTGATGGATTCACTGTGGAGCTTGCTGAATTCTGAGCAACATTGTCTGGGATGAGCAAACCCTAATTCCATCATTTGACCTCTTGAAAGACTAGGCGCCCTTGGCTAGTTGGGGTGCCCATGCATGGCAGTGTTAGTTATTATTTCATCTTTTTCACCTTTCTCCTCATTCCTCGTGCTCACTGTTGCTTTGACTGCCGGAGACATGAAAAATGGCTAAGGCAAAGAATTCCAAGCGCCTTGACTAGACTGGGGCACCTAGACCCTCCAGTGTTAGCCAAAATTTTGCAATTTTCAAGATTCTTCAACCTCCCTTCTTCGTTCCCCGATCATCTTCTGTCATTTCTTGATCTGTGCAGTGCCTGAGACTCTGAATCTAACACCTGGTAGTTGAGCAATCTCCATTAATGGCCTTAGAGCTCCTGTTTAGCTTCAGAAAATGCAAAATTGACCCACCAGAGAGAAACTGATACTTTGACAATTCTGACTGCACCAGCCTAATGAGGAAGTATTTTAAGCCAATCAAAATTAGTTTGAACCTTGGAAGCCAAACTTTCTATTTTTAGAAAATTTTGCCAGTATCCATTTGAAAAGAAACCCAAAATGTAAGAGACTTGATGTCTCTAAACCCCCTGAGCTAATGCAATTCGTTTGTTTTGAAATTATTTGCAATTTCCTTTTTGTAAATTCTCTTTCAAAAGACATATACCCAGCATATAAAAAAGAACTCTTGCACAACAAGAAGTATTTTATCTCATTCAAATAATGTTAACAATTGGCTGCAAGCCTTTATTAGCTTAATAATATGTATGCTCAGATCTGATTTCTTTCAAGTTAGCAACTATTTAATTATACAAATTCAACTTGATATTCATTAAATTGCAAGTATTAAACCATACCCTGGATTTGCAGCCTTAATTGCAGGTCTGATTTCTATGTTTGCAGCTGGAAAGAAGACTTATCAAACTTGTAAACCCCTGAAATTGCTTTTGTAGTTGCTGTTCAAACCCTAGCTGTCAACGTAGCCACTTTAGCACTCATTATTCCAACTTAATCTGCTTCTACCAGCTGATCCAAACCTGGCCGCCCACAATGGATGTATTTTTTGGTTGATACCCTCAATCTATAAGCTTTTAATCTGCTCAGACATGCTTGAAATCTGTTTGTTACAGCCTCAAAATGTAGATCATGTTGTACCCCAAAATTAAAATTTTTGTTACACTTAGATATTTTGAAGAAATGAGTAAAAGTCTTGTTAAATCGGTCAAAAAGGTCAAAATTTGGGTGTACATGTCTTGCATGAGGGGTCAAAACACAAAATTTTCAATTTCTGACGATCTGGGTCTGCTCAGAGCAGCTTAACCTACAAAACCCAGATCTCAGTTTTTGATCCCTAAATTTTAGGAAAGCTGCTATTTTTAGAAATTTTCTAAAATTAGTAACGTTTTCTGGGTTTTTCTGGGTTTCTTTAGAAATGGATACTGGCAAAACTTTCTAAAAATAGAATTTTGGTCCGATAGGGCCCGAACTGATTTTGATTGGTTCAAAATACGTCCACATCAGGCTGGTTCAGTCGGAATCTCAAAATAATCAGTTTTTCCCTACTGGGTCTATTCTGCTTTTTCAGATGCATACCAGGAACTCCGAGGTCATTCATGAACAGTCAGTCAGCTGCCAGGCGTCAAAGCTTTCAACAGAAGGCGAGATGATGAACCAGCACGGAGAACGAAGAGGAAGTTAAAAAATGATAAAATTTTCTAACACTGGTGACTTTGGGCGCCCCAGGTGAAGAAAGGCGCCCATCTTTTTAGGGCATCAAATGTCAAAATTAGGGTTTGTGTCTCCAGTCAAAGTGGCTCAATTCTCTGACAGCTCCGTAACGAATTTGACAGCGCAGTCATCAAGCGATCCAGTCATCCGGAATTCGAAGTTGAACATGGAGATTCCAAACTGATGTCAGAACGAGAATTTGAAAAAGATCAAAAATTGACTAAGTGTTGAGATTTTGGGCGCCCCTGGTCAAGAAGGGCACCCAGCTTTTTGGAGGGGCAAATCCAGCAATTAGGGTTTGTCAATGTGCTCAATCTCTTCAGTATTCAGCCAGCTTCGCGACGCCTGCCTTCGTCAGATCATCCGACTGTCCAATCTCCAACAAATTCAAATCGAAGTTGAAGGTACAAAACGAAAGTTTCAAGCTCTGAAGGAAGTCAAAGATAAAAGTTTGCTGCTTTTTCAGGGAAAATTCAAAATTTTCAAAAACGGATGATCTGGGTTGTCTTGCATCAAAATTCTGAGCAAAACCCATATCTCAGAAAAATTTCTCAAAAATTTCTCCGTTGGAGCAAGAAAATCAGCATTCTAAAAATAGAAATCGCTCAAAACTTGTCAAAACCAAGGCGAGTTTACAGTCATTCTTCAAGTTTTCTGAAATGGAGTACACTCCCAATGTTTTCAAGACTGAATCAGCTCTCTATCACGATTACATCAAAACTGCTGAGACAGACTTGCATCATATCAAGCCGGTGTTTGATCTACACGCCTTGGAGAGAGCAGGCAACACCTCAATCAAGAACCTAGGACATTCCGAACTCCTCGCAGCAGCGTCAATTCCTATATCAGTTTAGAGCTTTGAGTTTGTAATCGCTTGCATTAAGCATTACAACTCGGCTACTAGGGAGATCCAGTCAGCAGATGGCAGATTGATTTGCAGTCTAAAGCCTGATATGATCGAGAAGTGTTTTTCCATTCCCCCATGGCCTGAAAGCGTTACTCTCTCAAAGGGTGAATGTGAAAGGATATGGAATATGCATAAAGATAAATATAGTAAGAAGATTGCACAGAGGTGGATGAAAGAAAAACACAAGACCTTGCCAAAGAACGTTGGGCGAGGAGAGTTTAAGGACGAGATTGCCATCATCATCACTTTGCTCAACAGGGTCACTGGCTCAGAAGATGCCACCAAGTTTCAACCTTGGATGTTTTATGCCATACCCCACATCATGAAGAAAACCGAGTTCTATGATTGGCCTACTTTGATTAGTGACTGCCTACATCAGCAAATAACAGAATACTTCCAGTTTCATGTATTCCACATGGTGTCATACCTAGTCTACCTGGTGGCCTATCAAGGTCAATTTAGAGGGTTAAACGTCGAGGGATCATTGAGCATACAACACATATATAACTACTATCCCCAATTGGAGTTCACGAAGTCGTTGCACCACTACAAAAGGGTGAACGAGGCTTTTCTGATGTACACAATGCGGGACCTGGACAATGAGTTGCATGTCCGTATATCTTCAGTTGCCAGGGCAGCGATGGCGGAGTGGGCTGATTGGTTTATACAGTTTCCCACTTTCACCTATCTCAAGGTCTATGGCTATTTAGGTGCCCCGCTCATGTTGCCAAGGTACCCCTCAAATGAGGTCATCTTCATGGAGTTCTTGAGGCAGGCCCACGGTGTCCACACAGTCTTGAGGAACAGAGGGAAACCCTCCCTCCAGTTTCCATTAGGGTTGGGAATTTATACATGCAGGACTGCTGCAAATGCCAAGACAATGGGAGAAGAGTTAGATAAATTCGGCCTCAAATCTTATACCGAGAGACGATCATTTGATCCTCATGGTGTCTATGTTGGCCGATTGGAGAAGAACTATGATCATATAGCCGCACTTGAAGATTTTTGGGCTAATTGTACAGATGAGTTCGAGGTGCGGAGATGTAGTTATAGCAGGCTCACTCTCCATCAAATGAAGGATTGCTTAAATGAAGACATTGAAGGGTTATTAGATGATGACGAGAACGTGCTTCTCCCGATGTATGCTCAGAAGCGAATCGAGGATCAGCCCCTTCCACAAGTTAATTGGGCTAACAAGGAATCTCTTTTAGTTGAAGACAGAACAAGACAAGTCCTTGAGCATAGTAAGGTTTTCCTAATCCTTAAAAGGAAGAACTCCATTCCAGTAGTAGAGCTGCCAAGGACAATTCCCTCTTCTTCCAGAGCGCAGTCAAAAGGGAAAGACAAAAGTCAGTCTCAAGATGGCGTCAAAGGTAGTAGATCAAATAAAAATGTAAAAAGAAGGTTGGATTTCTCAGGCATAGTCATATAGGAGCAGCCTACAGTTGATTCAGAAACTCCTCCTGACGAGCCCGTACCTTAGAATGAAGCAGAGGAGCCACCTTCAACACATGTTTCTATACCTTTGACAGGTTCTTCACCGATTCACATTGACCTTGATATTGAAGATGATGAGGAAGTTACAGTTGCACCTCCTAAGGAAGTTAGTAAAGATACTACCGTGTCTTGGCTTGAGAACTCCTTAGGAAAGGTTAGGAGAAGGCCTTCATATCAGGTGAGTGTTGATGATCTCGATAACATCTATCAAGAACCTCCTAAGAAGAAGGCGAAGAAATAAGTTCACTTTGATAGGAATCCTGATAATGAGCTAATCATGGAGACTGCATTGCCACCAGAGGACAAGAACAGAGATGAGGTGAATATGGATGATTTCGTCATGGTCAAGGCTAATCTCGGTAGAAATACCAGGCATGCGGACCTGAGTCTCTTCAGAGTTGTATCCGAAAACCTTCAGGAAAGAGTGCTCAGAGATGGAGAAGACAAGGCAGCCCTCAAGGCTGAAAATCAGCAGCTTAGGCTTTTAATTTCTAACCTTGTTCGTGGTTCTTCACAAGCAACCCAGTTGCTGCCCCAGGTCTTGGAGACACCAGCTAATCACCATCAGTTAAGACAGCTGGTCATATGTGGGAAAGAGACTCAGGAGTGGATCGAGAGCTTTATTGTCAAAGGAAAGGAGATTTTGGCACGGATGTTCTAGTTAAGAGAAAACGCTCATGAGCTACGTCAAGGCATCCAAGGGTTTGAACAGACACTGGCTGAAGTAAAACCGAGACATGAGATCATCATTGCTGATTTAGACACGGCTTAGGGTTCAACAATTTCAAGTGAACACAAGAGACAAATCCTTGCCTGGAGAGAGCGTCATGTTTTCAAAGTTAAAACCTATGAGAGAATATCCGAAGAATTCATCGCCTACAGGCAAATGGTGGTTGAAGCTCTTCTTTTCATCAGCGAATTCGTCATAGAGATCCCTTCTCAGTACAGTCTTGAAGATGGTTCCTACGTCGGGCTTGAGGAAGTGCAAGATCAGTTTCAAAGTATTGTTCACAGTTGCAGTCCAGTTGGCGGAAGATAGGTCATATTTCGATGATGTCAGCAAAGTTCGAGAAAGCGGCCAATGAAGTCGAAGATTTCCTGAGATCTATTGCAGATGCTAAAGATATCCTAGAAAAGCGGTGCTTTGCTGTTGATGGCATAGATGCACCGAATCGGGACACAATCTCTAACTTCCTAGCGGATGTGATTGAGCTTTAAAGCAGCTTTCTTCCAGAAGCTTTCTTTCCCACTTTCTTTCTATTCTTGGAATAAACCTTATCCATTCTTTGAGGATAGAAAGAGGATAAAATGTAATAGTTGGCGTTTCCCGCTTTTTCTGCTTTCTAGGGTTTTAGATGTTATCTTCTTTCTAGATTTAGTAATAAAGCTTGTTTGCTGAGCAAGCCCTAGATTGTGAAAGCAAGGAGATTTTAGGGTTCCCTACTCCTCTACTTCTCTATAAATAAGAGCCTTTGCTTATTAGTTTTTTTAACCGTACTAGTGAGAACAAAACGCTGAGCCTATTGTGCCTTCTATTTGTTACTCAAGTATTGTTCAATTGTGTTGTGATAAGCAAATTGTTGAGCCTCTTTAGCCAACAAGGAGTTAGTGTGATTGCTGTTTCTAGTGTGTAAGAGCAAGATTGCAAGCCTCTTTAGCTGCATTTTCTTGTTCCAGGCATGTTAGAAGTGAGTTATGTTCCAGAGATTTGAGTAATAAAATCATGAGCCTCCTTTGCCTTGGTCCAAAATTTCAGATTTCCATTATTTATGTTCTACTTTTATGATCTTGATTTCAACTTACAGTGAAGTGTGTAGGTGTTTGTTGAGAGAGAGGTTATTGAAGTATTTTGTCAGAAAATCTACCTTGTTCATTTCTAGTTTCTCTTGCTTTGCTTATTACTTGAGAAGTTAGAAATGTCTTTAGTTTAAGTTAGTCGTAGTTGAAGTTCTTTAATCAGAAAATCTTAGCTGCGGCGTTTGTGTTTAATAAACCTTGTGCTCTAAGCTGATCGAAAAGATAGGCAACTTAGTTTTAGTTTACTTTCTTTCAACACCATCAGCAAGAGGGAGCTTCCCCTCCTAATTTGAAGAGCAGTTTATCTGTGCATAGCTGTTCGTTTCAAATACACATTCCAGAGGTGCGAATTTAAACGCCAACAGATCAGTGGTAGAGAAATGCAGCCATAGATGATTTAAAGTCTCTCACACAAATCTGGAACAAACCCTTGAAGAAAATCAGAAAATTCTTCAATAAAAACCCTTATTACTGTAGCACGTACTGTAGCAGCCAACACCAATTTTGCTGTGCAAATAATTAACTCTTAAATTTCTGATCTGCAAATAGATAATCATGAAACCCTTGGAATGCTTGTTTTTCTTCAACAATATGCTCAAGTATGACCCCTGAATGAAGCCACTTTGATTAGCAAACTTCAGCTGGTCTCTCACAACCTCAGAATGCTGGTCTATGAAGAGTTTTCGTTCTCCACAGCCTGAAAATTGATGAAATCTGCAGAAACCCTAGTTTCTCACAAACTCCAAAGCTTTCAAGTTTTTTGACAAAGTTGAATGATCAATAGAATGATTTATTTTTTCCCTTTGAAAGCTTTTATAACTCCTCATGAAGAAAGTCGAACTTTCTAGAAGTTTGGCCATTTAAAATAAAACTTTTAATATTTGTCACTTTAATGTTTCATCACCTTGGTAAATGTACCTGGGCCATTAAAACATAAATCACTTTAGTCATGTGTCATTGGCCCCCTTTTAATATAAAGGTATAACTTTATATTATTAACTTTTTAATTTAAAATCATTAATTAACTTAATCATGTGTCATTGGCCCCTTTTAAATATAAATTCATAATATAACTTTATATTATAAACTTTTAAATTAAAATCATTAATGACACATTAAATATTAATATCTCGATAAATACTTATCTATTAGCCATGCCAACTGAAACCAAGGTCGATTTTGCCAAATTTGGAATGATCAGAGGCCTTGCCAAAGTAACTCCTAATAGCTAACTTACTATAAATAGTAAGTACACACCACTGAGTCCAGAAACAACTATGAAGGTCCAATCAATGGTCGACATTGCAAATATGCTCTGTTCAAGTGCCCTGCTATTATTAGAAACCTTGACTCTCCCAAAATAGTAACTTACTATAAATAGTAAGTGTGCCAATCTGAGTCAAATAACTCATGAAAAGGCCAAAACCTGAATCTAGCTGAGGAGTAATGTCCCAAATCACTGGGTAACTGCCACTGAGGACCCTCTATCCATAATTGTCAGCCTACGAGGGTCAAAATAATAGGCTAACCCCTGACAAACAGGGCCAAGCTAAAAAGGGGACATTACACAAAAAAACCCATAAAAAAGATCTATTTTTAGAAAGTTTCTAAAATTAAAAAAATTTCCTAAAATTTAGGGCCAAAAAACTGAGATCTGGGTTTTGTTGACCTGGTCGCTCTAAGTAGACCTAGATCATTAGATTTTGAAAATTTTGAGTTTTGTCCCTCATGCAGAACATGCAAATTCCCAATTTTGACCTCTTTTGACAATTTTAAGAAGACTTTTGACCATTTCTTCAAAATGCCTAAGCGTAGCAAAATTTTAATTTGGGGTACAACAATTTTCTATAGACATTGTTTTTTCTTGCCTTCCACAATGTGCACACCTACTTTCATTGACATGTTTACACTGTTTGTCATACGATTCCTTCATTATGATGAACCTTTGGCACCTTGGTGCATGCTTTTGATATTAGTATTCATTTTTTATTTTAAGCTTTGAATTCTTGCTTGAGTGGCACATTGGATCATTTCCTGAATGCACTTGGATGAAAGTAGCCACTAAGTATGTTAGTTAGGAATGATTTGAAATCTTGATATCTTTGCTAAGGTGTGACTTTTAGCTCCTGGTGTGTGCCTCAATGACACTTCGAAAAATTTTGAGTTTATTGAATGGCTCTTTGGTGAGGTGTGCCTTTAGCTCCTAGGTGTACACATATCTTCATGACTTAGCCAAATTTTAGGTTGGAAAGTCTTCTTCCTTCCATCAAGATGAATGGCTTCAAGAACCTCTTTCCATAATCTTGTGAACATTCAAAAAGCAAGAAAAGACGACAAGATGATGTAGACTGCACACAGCTTGATTATTATTTTGTGACAAGACAACAGACTCCAGTTTAAAAAATTGACACAAACAAAGTTTTGTATGGGTACAATGTGATAGTCAACATCATTTTGTACAAAGAATTTTTCTTGGTTTGTTGAGTTTGAAAATCTGCACTCGTTTGTTGACAGGGCTTTCTTCCTTTAATTGTTTTAACTGAAGTTTTGATTCTTAGTAAGTAATTCCTTTATAGTATAAAATAACTTCTGACCTATTCTCCAAGAAAAAGAGCTGACCAACTCCATGAAAATTCCATAAAAGAGTGATAAATGATCTAGCTACTCTTTTGTGTTAAATAACTCAGTTATTTTCACGACTCTTTCAGTGTTAGAGTGGACCATATTGTAATATCATTATATCCCCCATATTTGTGAGTTCTTCTGATTTCGACTCTACCGTGCATGGATGGAGACAGATGCTTGAGCCCTCATTGGCACAGTTGGACATACAAAGTTATTGAGAAATAACTGCATACTTTTAAGCCAAGGATTTCCCTTTAATACTCTTTTGATGTTTAGTTGGGTGTTGATATACCAATTCGTTTGGGTTCTATATTACAGCTATTACTGATCTCAAGGACAGTTCAGAACCAGCAATATCTTACCATAGACCCTATTTGAGAAATAAAAAGAGCAAGTTCCCCACTTTTAAATATAATTTAACAGTTTTTTACCGATTTTATCATGTTGGTTTCTCCTTTTAGATTTTGAACTAAGGTCTCAGATATTTTATATTTGTTGCTTTCAAGTTTCATCTAATTCTTGTTGTAGCCTAAGACCCCCACCCATTGCTTCAATGCTTGGTGATTAATTTGTAATTCATCCCTTTCAAATAAGAACACAATGGGTACCGATTCTTGATTTGCAACTTTCTTTGATGGTTCTAATGAAATCATGGATTGATTTCTCCTACTTGCTTTTGACTTAGATTTGGAAGAGTTCTCCTGTATTCCTCCTTGAATTTCCATTGATTGAGATGGCCACTGTTTTTCATAGTTAATTAGAATAATTGAAGTATAAGAGTACAGTAGTTTGCAATTGTTATAGATTTTTTCATTTATAATCTGAATCCCAAAACTCATGTTCTTGAATTCTCCAAGTTATCAGGAAATTGTGATTCGCTCTGATACCTTCATGATTTCAGAGTGTATACATACAGTTCTGCACACTGTATAACACTCTTGCTTGGGTTTCTACCACCATTCTCTCATGCTTTGTCTTTAGTTATTTTTTGCAACCTAGTGTCTTTTGAATTTTTACACCAACACTTCTCTTCCATAGCTGTTTGTACTGTGTCTCATTAATCTATTCAGGGTATTTGTGAATAATAATATAATTCCTTCGTTTCTTTTTCTAGAATGACTGTAATGAAGGATGCTCATACTTACAATCTTGATGTCTTTTATTCCATATCTTAGGCTCCAGTTGCAATGGATCTTATTCTTGCCGAGTTCCATAAATCTTGCATCTTTACTGTTCCAAAATACATTCCATATTCAAAGGTGAGGAACGGAAAACTCTTTAATGCAAATTGATTTCAGGATTAACTTACATTTCAATGTTTATTCATGTCAACTGTCAAGTACATCTTTTTTATCCATGACCTGGGAAGTGAAGATTTCATCTTTTCATTTAAAACCTTTAGCTATTCAAGTATCTTTATGTTAATTACTAGGCTATACATAGAAACATACTAAGTAGATGATATTAAGTCAATATGTATCATTTTATTTCCACCGTAATGTTTACAACATGCTCCATATCTTTAAGTTAATTGCTAGGCTATGAATGGAAACATACCAAGTAGATGGTATTTAGTCACCATGTATAGTTTTTTTTTTACTGTATTGTCTACTATTATAGTATGTAATTTGTCATTCTGTATTGGAAGCATGGAACTCTTAAGCATTTGCCCTTCTTGGGAAAATTAACAAGTTTATGTTGTTTCATCATATTTAGACAGTCATGCATTGCACAGCATCTAACTCTGCTATTAAATTTGTTGATAGTTGTAATATAATTTTGTATACTTATAAATTAGGATTAGTTTTTTACGAATTTTGGGGAGTAATGAATCCTGGGAAGAACAATGTTGTGCATGAAAGGTACGAAAGAGGGCAAATGTTGTGCATGAAAGAATAAAATTGCATACTGTTTTTTAAGTTTATAATTTTTGGATGCTTAACTCTTCACTATTAATGTAGACTTATCATGAGTTCATCTCATAGTAATGATTTTTTATTTTGTTAAAATTTATAGAAAATGATTTTCAGGGCAATAAAGCAACCCAGGCCCCAAAGTACTGACGTAAAATCTGTGCTTCTGTTTTACAGTTGTTTGTCATTTAATATAAAGGTAGTTAGGAATTGTTTTGGTTTAGCTTTCATTCTGGTTGGTTACTTTATGCATTGAAACATTGTTGATGGAAGAAAACTTTATAGGAACAATTTTACCCTAGAGTATTATAGAAGTGCATTAAAAGTTTGCTAAGCGGACTTTACAAAATCCCTTTCAGTGGACTGTTGGGCAATTAAGCTGCAAACACCATAGCTAATAGCAATGTATAGTTTCACATACACATGCATATTGTCAAACAGGGTAACTGAATAATGTAATGAGACTTTATTAATGTAAGCACGGATACATTAATAGGGTAGTCAACAAAATGGATTACATTGTCCACACGATGGCAAATCTCTTTTGATAATTGCCAAGCTGACCATTTAATGAATCAAGGAGAGTTGCCTTATTGAATTGTAGGCTTTGTATAACAACACAATGTTGGAAGGAACTATTGAACAATCATTTGACTTACTATAATTATATATGGTTGTGACAATACATTTTCAGTGACATAATGACCTTGTGAATGATGTTAGGACTTGATTCTATTCAAAACTTGAGTTGATTTTTTTTACATTGCTTGTGATACACAAGACTTGGTTAATTTTAAGTAATTCTGAAGTACAAAACTTTTCCAAGTAGGAAAAACCTCATTGAGGATTAAGTACAAAGATAGCATCACAACCTAGAGCTAACATTTTCACTTCCCATTGAACTTAGCATCCTCGTTAGGTTGGTAGTGTTGCTCTTGGTCAAAGGTAATTATGAGGAAATTCTAAGTTATCGGTTTGCCCCTTGGGGCCCTTGGGTCCTGGTTCGGTCCGACTCAGGTTCGATCCCTTGTGGGTTCAAACAAGGTCCGAGCCACGACGAATTTTTGCTCCTCATGAGCCTAGGCAACGCATTTTGATTTTTTTGACTTTTTAATTTTTTTTGACATAAAATATTAAATAAAGCCTCCCAACCCTAAAATGATGTCTACCATGAAGGTTTGTGTGGCTTTGAAGGTCCTAATTTGGGTCTTATTTTGAATGCAAAATGATGTACGCCATGAAGGTTTGTGTGGTTTTGGAGGTCTTAATTTGGGCTTGGTGGTGGGGGCTCCGCCCCTCGACCCTGCCTTGTACCATCGAGGACGCTACCCTTGGACCTCGCGAGGGGCATTGCCCCTCGACCCCACTGGGGACATTGCCCCTTGACCCCTACAAGGGGCGTTGCCCCTCGAACCCCATTTGGGGCATTGCCCCCAAACTCCCATTGAATTCATTTAATTTGCCATGTACTCGCCAAGTCCCAAGTTTCCAAGTTTTCCTACAAGTCTTCACCTATAATATTGTCATCCAATTGGACAATCTTCCCTAATGCTTACCTACAAGGAGAAACACAACAATGTAGTTAAATTTAAAATATAATATATATTATGACATTCGAGTTTGACTAATTGACATTCTAATGTTTCTTATTTTTATGGTGGTTTTGTTTATTATACAATATATGATGCTATGTGGTATTTTGAACTTAATTACTGTTGTAAATATGTATATACTTTTTTATTTTTATATGTTTTTGTATGGACGAACCCAAAATGAGCATAACCCCATTTTTTTTTGGATCAAATCCACGAACCGAACCCTTGAACCCAAACCCAAACCCGAACCGGTAACTTAGAGGAAATTCATTATGGTGTCCTCTTGGAGCAAGTGAATTTTTTACCAATAATTTCTTTTTGGGATGTATTTTCACTTGAGATGTTACATTTTTTGTCATGTACTTGTACAAACATACATCTTTGAGCCTTAGTATGTCTTTTTCTTAGCGTTTGAATGATTTAAGAGGGTATTTGCTTGACTTGTGGAGAGCCTAACAAGAAGCTCTACAACTTCACAACTAGACACCATAGCAAGATGTCTTGTTTTCCTCTTGTTTGACGTCTTACATCTTCATATAAAAAGGTTTCACCTAGTTGTGTTCCTCCTTTAGGAGTGAATTCTATACATCTTGCCTAGATTTCTCAATAGCACATCTTGTCTCCACATGATTGGATATGCACAAGATATTCCTTCACCTCTACAACTGGGTGCCATTCTTGTTGGGACTTGGAAAATAAATGTTTTGTAACTTGACGAGCATGCTATTTATGCCGAGATGCATAACTACAATGCTAGCAAGGGGGTTGTAATCGAGTAAGTGTATAACAACAACCCCTAACATAAATTTGATGGATATTTACATGTCAGACCTTCATATGCTCAATTGAGAATGGTGATAGTGTGAGATTTTACACGAATAATCCAATATATACTAGCATATATATATCTTAAATACATCTACCTAAAGACACTGAAAGATTCAATCTTGAGACGCCTATCTAACCTATGTCACAAATCCAATACAGGCTACTCATGACTGATATCTCTTGTTGTCTTTTAGGTAGATTTATTTAAGATATATATGCTAGTTTATGCTGTAATACTACTCTTTTATATTTGTCAGCTATTACTTGGGCTTTTGAAAAGTTGATTACTCGTATGTTTAGGGATATATCTCATAGAGGCTTTTGAGAAATCGGAACTGGTATGGATGTTACTCATATATGTAGAGGGTTTTGAGTAATAGGGTTGGATAATACATACCCATTATTTGCAATATTTACTTCGAAAACTTGTCTGGGATAGGAAAACAATTTAATTATTTAACCACTTTTTGTGCAAAGCAGAAATTACCATTAAAAGACAGAAGAGTAAACATTTGAGCCTTCATTCTGATTGGTTGTAGTTTTATTTGTCTTATATGGGGGTGGTTTCAGTGGTGCCAAACTCATCTGTGTTTTCCTACTACATCAGGGAAAATTCAACCTGTTGAACATGTCACTAACATCTTGTTGCAAGTGCTATGGGCCCCAAGGTGCACGAATCACCGTTAGACCTTTTATCTGTTTTTTTAAATATGCACAGATGAAAAGAGAGATGTAAATAGGTTTCTCACATCATCCTTTATTAACATTTTTCTGTTCATGTTTTGGAACCTACTAGGTACTCAATATTATCCCAGTTTTCATTTTTTTTTATGTTATACCTTCTTTTTCACATCTCATCTGTTGGTGTTTCAATTCGCACCTCTGGAATGCAGATTAGAAACGGACAGCTATGCACAGATAAACTGCACTTCAAATTTGGAGGGGAAGCTCCCTCTTCGCTGATGATGCTTAAAGAAAGTAAACTAAACTATTTGCCAATTTTTTTGGTTCTCAGCTAAGAGCACAAGGTTATAAAACTTTGGCGTTGTAGCTGAGATTTTCTCTTTTTGAATTTCAACTACGACTAAGCCTACTCTAATGACGCTTTTAACAACTCAAGTTTGAGAGTTAAAAGTAAACAAGGAATGATCTTGACATAGATACTTAAACAAGCTTCCTCCCAATGTACATCTGAAGACTCATTGTACTATTTGATGCAAGCTGAAATAAAGATTATATAAGCATAACACATAAAACGGAAACTTGAGATAGTAGATCAAAGTAGCAAAGCAGGTATAAGATTTCTTTTCTCAAATTTCAAATAACAAAGATTACACTTCTGAGATAGTAGGATTGTAGTAATAACAGGCTTACAGTTTTGCAATCAAACCAGAAAACAGTTGACACAAATTACACATGATTTGAACAATAACTTGCAGCAAAAGGCAGGCATGCAAGCTTGCTCTTACACTAAGTGAACAGACATTGAATAACAACTTGTAGGCAAAATAGGCTCAACAATTTGCTATCACAATAACGGTTCAAGAAAAATGGGCAAGGCCACCCTTATTTATACACAAGCGAGGAGTAGGTAACCCTAAAAACTCCTTGCGTTTACAACCAAACTTGCCAACTCGCAAGTTTTATTTCTAAAACTAAAACAAGATAACTATCTAACAACCTACTAAAAGCAAAAAAAATAGGTAAAGTTCCAACTATTACATCTTGATTTTTCCTCTTTCTCAAAGAATAGATAAGCATGAGACAAGAATAGCAAGAAAACTTGGAAAAGGCATCGAGTTAACTGCTGCTTTAAGTTCTATTCTTAGAAGTCTTCGCTGCCCCAAAAAGATGACGTCAAACATGCTAATTTTGGCAGCTCTGCAACTGGAGTGATGACCTTTTATAAATATATCCTCTTGCTTCAACATATCTTTTTTACCCTGTGTGTGACCATTTTCTGCCATTCCTCTGTTTCTTCTGCAGCTTTTATGCTTCTAACACTTCTCCTAATTTTTCAATGGAAGAATATTGTATGATGAAAATCTTGAATTTTGACTGTGAACATGCCTATGTTCAGAAAAGTTTTGCGCAAACTGTTGAAAACAAGTTGTTGAATTTTCTTGAAAAAGTAGATTCCAAAAAAAAAAATGAGGTCTGGGTTTTGTAGAGAATGTCGTTCTAAAGAGACCCAGATCGATGAAAACTAGAAAAACTGATTTTTTTAAGAACATGCAAGATGTTCAATTTTTGGTTGAAAAAAGCTGAAAAACTAAGATATGGGTTTTGAAGATAACTATATTCTAAAGCAACCTAGATTGTCAATTTTTTGAAAAAGTTGATCTTTCCTCAACATGCAAAGCTTCAAAAAATAGCTAAAAAACTAGGATCTGGGTTTTGTAAACAATTTCATACTGAATAGACCCAGATTATTAGATTTCGAGAAAACTGAGATTTTTTTGAAAAAGCATGGAAAAAGCAGATTCTTGAAAATATAAAATTTTCCAAACTTGAAGAGGATGAAAAACCAAGTGGACCCAAATTGATGGAATTTGAAAAAGATGACCCCCTTCTAAAATGTGATGCCTTGTAAAAATAAAGCATGAAAAAGCACAGTTCTATGGGGACACGTCCCCCCAAAAATGGAGCTGTTTCCGAGACGGGGACGTTTCTGAGACGCAGAGATGTCTGGGAAACATCCCTCCGTCGTCCCCCGTTTCTCCACCGTCTTCAAGATGTTTCTCTTTTGAGGGGACTTCTGGAAGTCCCTGAGACTTCCAAGCATCCCCCAAAATGCAAGAGACTTCCAGACATCCCCTTTAAAATGCAATTAAAAATGATTTTTTTTTTTTAAAACAAAAGCAAAAAATTTATAAATTTAAATTTTTAAGTATTTTTGAAAGCCTAAAAGGCTAAATTGACATGCCTTTGACTTAATTTTTATAGCTATTTTCATTTTGCCCAAGTGTTTACACGACTATCTCAGTGTGAGCGTGGGTGGTTGTTTCATTTTTCATCTATAGAACCAAGTATGAGGGTTTTGACATTTCTGTTTCATTTATGCTTTGCTGGATGTCCAAACCCGTCCAAAGCTCCTACACTGCAGCTGGGAGGGGATTCACCTTGTTTTATGCAAGCATGGGAAAGGAACCGGAATTGCTAGACTGAAGGCCTCAAAGCAATGTCATCTCGTGGGATGCAATGAAGTTAGGGCTTGTCCCGTGCATGGGCCCGCACTTCATTGCATCCCATGAGATGACATCTCTTTGAGGCATTCAGTCTAGCAATTCCCAACTCGAGTTACACTTGAGTACTGATGATGGATATGGGATTGCACAACAAGATTCTGTGGATTATGCATACAAATAGGTTCGACATGCACACACTTTCAAGAAGGAAAAAACAAACTTTCACAAATTAAAACTCATGTGCAATTGAGTAAACACAGTTTATAACCTACATGATACCACTTTTGCAAAGAAAGGCATGCTAACATGAAACGAAGCTATAAGGAAAAGAAAGATTTTTCACTAAGTAGCTTGATGAATCACTTAAAAATGCATAATACTTCACAAGAACCAGAAGGCAAAAAATGAACCATCAATGGTAATCAAGGTAAAACAGGGTGAATCGACCCCTCTCGGCTGAAATGTTTCATTCCAGTCCATAGATAATATCAACATGAGGCTAGAAGTAGAGCATTTTGATTTTCATTTTTTAGTCTCAGTCTCTCAGACTCTCAATACTGTCTGATACATACTGAGCAAAATAAATTTAAAATTGATTAATCAAATAGATATGGTTGAACAACCATAATATCTATTTCAATAATCATTTTAAATTTATTTAAAATTAGTTCTAATTTTTAAATTTTAATTTTTAATCGATACAATTTTTTAATTTACAGGCAGGAGAATGTTTGCAAAGGTTGTGGAATCTGACTTTACAACTAACAGTTCACTAGTTCAGTGAAATCATTGCAATGTGTTTAAACTCTAAACTTTACTTATTCCTTAGGCTTCTACAGTTATACATCTTTTTATAACTAATTTTTCAAGTACTACATGTATTTCAGCGCAACACTCCCTCGCCGCCCCCCCACTGTCGTCACCCCACCACCCCCAAACTTAGACCCCCCGTCCCCGCATCCCCGAAACGCGTCCCTTGTCGTCCCCCCGTCCCCGTCCCTGAAACCTTGTGGAACACTATGAAAAAGCTAGCCTCTATGCAACTTGATCTCAAAACCACGAAGAACGCTGTAAAAGCACCACATTTTGGCCTCCAAATCTTGATGTAAAGAAAATTGTACGTTTCCTCCTTTGGATGTTAACTTGCAAAAAGTGAATAATGAATGCCAAGAGCCTTCTTAAATAGGTTTTGAGGATAAAAACGCTTTATACTCTAGCTTTAAATCTTTGAAGACAATTCGGAAGCAAGTACATTGAATGTAGACGTTGTTTTGATTGATGTATGATGAAATTCGGAAATTTTACTAAGGCATTGAACTTGGGTGCCTTTACCTGGCAGACTAAGCCATTTTTTATGAAATTTTCAACTTTTTGCTTGATAAAATGCATCCCTTTGATCTTCAATTCCGGACACTAGATGAATCCTGTGAACTGGCTAACTGATCCATTGTGAAGCCTGATCAAATCGGAGATGATTGTTCTGGAGGCAACATCTTGCTAAAAACATCATTTGAAACCTCAAAATCTTGGGCGCCCCTGGCTAGCTGGGGTGCCCAAGTCCTCCAGATTGATTTTTTTTTTATGTTCTTCAATTTTTAGTGCTTTTTGAACTTCGAATGAATTCGTAATTCCGGCTGCTCGGGAGCTCTGATGAACTGGATGCTGGATTCGTTGGACAGCTTGTCGAAACTGGAGAAGATCTTCTTGGAGGTAACTTGTCTTGAAAACTTTATCTGGTGTCTTGAATTCCAAGGCACCCCTGGCTACTTGGGGCACCCAACCTTGCCAACATTTGATTTTTTTTTGTGTTTTTCATTTCTTCTCTTCATTTTCTCTATCTATTTGATCCACAATATCTAATGACTGGCAAATCTTCTAAGCTCACTGTTGAATTCGTTGGAGAGCCTACTAGAAACTAAAGGAATGTTTTGAAGGCTACTAACCCTGAATCCTCCTTCTGTGCCCTTAAAAAATTGATCGCCCCTGGCTAGCTAGGGCACCCAAACTCTCTAGACTTAGAATATTCTCTGATGAATTTTAACTTTCAACTTTGACCTTCCATGCCATGTCCTCCATTTGATCTGAAACTGTGGGTGACTGAAGAATCTGATGAACTAGCCAAGATATTCACTGGATAGCCTAAGGAATTTTGAAGAAGATGAGCATCTTGGCAAACCCTAACAGCTGAATCTGACCTTCCAAAACCATGGGTGCCCCTGGCTATCTAGGGCACCTTTACTGGTTAGAGAGAATATTTTTTGATGATTCTCATGATTTGCATTTTCCTCTTTGACAAAACTTCTCTATTCAATCCACATTTCTAGTTGACCGATTGATCGGATGGACTTGTGGATAGATTCACTACAAAGCCAGATGAATTTTGAGAATAAACTATTGGAAGTACAACCCTAGAAACAGAATATGATAGCTTGTAATGATGGGCGCCCCTGGCTAGCAGGGGCACCTTTACTATGCAAAGTTAGTTTTTAATCATTTTTACAACTTTTCCTTTGTTCTTCGTGTTCATTACTCTGTGCCCTGATTTGGTGAGGTTGAAAAATATGCTAAGGCATGAATGGCTAGGTGCCTTGACTAGGCAGGGGTGCCTAGCAACTCCAGTGCTAGTCAAATTTTCTCTATTTTCAAGATTTTTTCAAATTCCCCTCCTTCATTCGTCGTTCCTCAAGCATCTTTTGCCATTTCTCGATCTGTGCAGTGTTAGAGACTTTGAATCTAACACCTGGCAGTTGACCAACCTCCATTGATGACCTTGGAGCTCCTATTTTAGCTTCTGAAAAAGCAAAATAGACCCACCAAAGAAATACTGATCTTTTGACGATTCTGGCTGGACCAGCCTAATGAGGGAGTATTTTCAGCCAATCAAAATCAGTTTGAACCCTAGAAGCCAAAATTCTATTTTTAGAAAATTTTGCCATTATCCATTTGAGAAGAAACCCAAAAAAAAAATCTATTTTTAGAAAATTTCCTAAAATTTAGGGCCGAAAAATTGAGATTTGGGTTTTGTAGACAAGGTTGCTCTGAGTAGACCCAAATCGTTAGATTTGAAAATTTTGAGTTTTTAGCCCACATGCATGACATGCAGATTCCATTTTCCGACCTTTTTTGACAATTTTTACAAGAATTTTACTACTCTTTTCAAAATGCCTAAATGTAGCAAAAATTTTAATTTGCGGTACAACATCATCTTACTTTATCTTTTCCCATTTACGTGAACTCTTGACATTCAAAAAGATTTTTTTGCTGCCTGTTAACAAATAAACTACTTTGTCTCTAATTGCTGGAATTTCTGTACATAACTGAATTTCATTTGCATTAATTTGTTTAGTATGGCAAATGGATGATTTGATGAGAACCTTCTTTTGAAACTAGTTTTGTAACAAAATTTCTATAAATATTGCAGAATGCTTTTGAATCAGAAAATGCCTACTATAAAGCAGTTGGATATAGAGAAGATAATGGAAAGGTTGAAAGTACAGATAGCTATCTGACTCGCATGAAGGCCTGTGTAGCTCTATATGCAGCAATCGTTCAGGTTGGCATTTGTAGTGTTAAGTCTGTTATGATTTCTTATTAGAATGGTAAGGTGCTTTAAATTAAAAAATAGAGTTACAGTATTTAATTTTGTAAATTTTGCAACCTTGCATACGTATGCCTCAATCATTCAATGACTTTTTTAAGTTTCCAGTATTGTAGTTTTTCAGGGTTAGTATTTTGGGATTATTTATGTCAATGTCAGTTCCATCTGTCACTTGTCTGAAATTAGATGTGCTAGCAATTTACCCCAAGACTTAACTCATTAGAACCTCAAAACCCTAGTCAATTGAAGGGGTAGGACATACACTATTATTTGGACAAATGAGCTGGATAGTGTAGTTTACTCTGGCTTATGGCCACTGAATTTTGGTCTTATTTTATTGTCTATTGGTGAGCTCTTTTGTTTTCTTGTTGATAAGAGAGAACTGCAATAGACAGGTATTATTTTTCTGTGGTAAAATGTATCCTTCAACTCTTCTTTGCCAATTGCAGACAAACATACCAGGTATTCACAATCCACATGATCTGAAGGAAGGATGGGCTTGGCTAGCTCGATTTTTAAATGCACTTCCTCCCAACAGGTTCACAGGAGCTGCTTTAGAAACATTTTTGAAGGTAACATTCAAAAGTTGTGAGTTTGGGCATCCTGCATAATTTTGTGTCCTGCAGTTGTTTGATATCTTCATTTGTTGCTGCAGATAGCTGGTTTCCGTCTCTTTCAAGCATACCCTAAGCCATTTACAAAGGTTTTAGATCTTATATCAAAAGATTTTATGGTTAAGCTGAAATCTCAGAATGACCCAGATTCAAATCGAGTGATTAACAACATAGATACATACTTGATAACTCAACAATTTAGGAAAGAGCCTGAAGGGTGCACCTTGGCCATTACAGATGAATCAAAGAATCTACGGGCCTGAGAAAATTAGTTGTGAAACATTTATTTATAGCCCAGAAGACATGATGTTTTGCAGTTCTAGTTTCAGATTTATTTGTTAACTTAAGGTTTGCATTCTGGGCTAGCTTCTGTAAGATTTCATTAGTTAAATTGGTACAAATTTATTTTACATAGTTACAAGCAAAGGTCCATGGTGGATGATGGGCAACAAGGGTATCACGAGTTTGATATCATTTCATCCACAGTAAATGAACTAAATTCGGGCGTGGTTTAGGACTACTTGAGCCATAAAGGATCTGTATCACATACAATTCTTAAACCATTATTCTTCTCAATATTTTAATTATCAATAGAATGCAATGGTTGGGTACATTGATTTCATATTGAAGTCTCTTCTTCACCTCGTCAGAAAGATAAATTTATTGTTGCAACAGCAATAAGCACCTAATGAACACAGTAGGTTACATGTGGAGATGTTCAATGATCGCACTGACAATCTACGAGGGCCATGTCTGTATTGGTTTTTGAGAAATTTTCAGGAGTGGATATCAAAGATGAAGTTAGGTAGTAACTGATTCAAATTAATTGCATGCTTCCTGTGTATGAATACAACTATATTTTCTTACTAGCAGACAATCATCTTTTCTTACATAGATAGTTATTAAATCTCCAATTAATCATTTGGAGCCTAATGCCCAAATACTTTCAAAACCAATATAAATGAAGATAAATTTCCTATTTAAAATTTACCCTTTTAAAGAGGAGCTTAAATGAACTATAAATGCAATAGACACTCTGGAAGAAAGATGTTCGAATATTGCTTTTGAACTACTTTCGTAACCATTAGAAATGATATATAGCGTATTTGGAAAAAACAAGGATCAGGTATACATGCTTGAGAAGGATCAAATACACAGCACACCACAAAGTCCTTTTTTCAGATTATTAGTGCTGAAGGCCTGATTGCAAGTCCCAAGAATTAGAATCAAATGCAGAAGACATTAACTGTTGGTTTTTTCTCTTGCGAAAATATTTTAGTAAGGGTTATGTTGAATAGTTCATTTCGTATTGCATTGTTACTTGTCCTACCCCAGTCTTCATGAATCTTCAGGAATGCTTTCGGTAGTCTTCGTTTCTATGCCCATGTACATTCGCATTACCTGTATCATCTATTTTGAAATGAAATTAGAGATTTTAATAACGTTCACAAAACCAAACAGTGTATGTGATCAGGAGCAGCAACAAAATGCAAAACCAATTCTGAAACTCAAGAGCCCCCCAAAGGTCTTATGAAGTTTGGAAGCCATTATTGATGTTGGATCTTTTATTATGGATCTCGATAAAAAAAATCTTGCAGTTTTGTCTAGCCTCACCTCTTCAAACAAGATGTTTAGTTTTCCACTCTCATATGGATGTCATTGTAGACCAAATACTCATGATGTAGTGCCATTTTCTCCATCACTTCCTTATTGCAAAATGGACATGCTCTCATTTCCCATTCTTTAGATATTGTCCATTTCTTGGTCTTGAATGTAAGGTGATGTGAGAAAGTCCTTAATTGGGCCATTGACATTTCTCTTTCCACTAATTTTTTTCTCCTATGTAAGTTCCTTTTACCATGGTCCTAGATGGGGTTAAATTCTTTGATATAGAATGCTTTTGTCCAACCAATTTGTTTTGTTTATAGAGCAGTCATGAATTGTTACGTGTTTTTTTATTTCCTCATTAGTGTTCGGACACTCATACATATTACCGTTCCATTTATTCATCTACATGTCCTTCCTTTTGCTTAACTAACCATTATGGAATAATGATGATTCTCCATATTTTGAGTCATTTCTAGATAGCTTAACAACCAATCCATCACTAATGCTTCCAACGAGAAAATACTTGTTTCAACTACTAGAATCTTGTACGAATTTGAAGTTTTGATTTTGAGCCTACTTATATTTAAGTGCTTTTGGATGATTTCTGCCTGCCTCCATTTTTGAGCTGACACATTGTTGCCCAAAGTTTCACACCCATAAAGCACCACTAAAATGATAAGCAAACCAAATAGGTTTCATAATAAAATGATCACAACTTCGATTTGTTTGGTATTCACTTGCATCCTAACCACATGGTAGAAGTCCTCAAGTCCCTCAAGTGTTCCCTCAAACTATGAGCTACTTTCCTATTGGCATGAGATTATTTGCATATGAACTTTAACACGTAATTGGCAAGTTGAACACATTGACCACTAGCCTCATTTATCCACTCTTCTAATTCATCAATGTATAACCCAAACAAAATATGGAAGAATGGGCAACCTTATTTGATATCAATGTTGCTTCCCAAGTATTTTAACATTCCATCACTTGAATAAAAAATTATATAGTTGAATGTGATGAATGCTGGAAAATTCATTGTTAGTGTTCACATAAGTTAATAATGTGAACACAATTATTTGTTGAGGTTTGTTTGTTTGTTTTATGAGTTGTTAAAACAACTCATCTAAATAGAGAAGTGGTTATAGGAGATTCTTCTCTAAAGTAGGAGATGTGACTCTTATATATTTGTAACGTCGTATTGAAGAAAGAGATAATAGAAAATCAAGATTATTTGTATAATGCTCTAAAATTTAATATGGTATTAGAGCAGATTTTGCATCCAAAGATCTCTTTTACTACAAGTTCAGTAAAATCATGATTTCTCTCTCAATTCTCAATGAAAACTTTAAAAAAATCAAAATGTTCTAGAAAGTTGATGAATAGTAGAATAAATCCTAGAAACGTCTTGATGAGATATTTAGTATTTAGCGAGCAATTCTTTAGTCGATAGGTTGTATATATTGTGAATGCAGTTTGAGCCGAAACCTTTCTCGTGCCATAAAGACCATTCTTATCATCCAAAATTGTAAATATATATCATCTAAAATTGTGAATATAAATTTTAAAGTCCATTTTAAAATTTGTTGCCTATATTTTCCTAATCAACATTTGTGATTACTCAATAATCTACCATAAGAAAGACAAAGTCATTCACAGAAATGAAAATCCCACAACAAAAAAATAAATTTTACAAAATTAAAGATAAAAAAAAAATCACAAAAGATTTTGTAAAAGCTTCCATAACTTATATGATTTTAATATTATATATTATCAAAGAGGTGGGCGGTGGCACATAACCCAAATTTGGAGCACGAAAAAACATGGAAAATGTAGTTGGAATAATTTACGACAACATCGAAAAACCGTTAGGTTGAACATATGATGTATGGGCACCCCATCCATGCCTTACTACATTCATTCAAACCCTGTACATTTGCACTCAATTTTGTTTATTTGTACTTCCTACTAGTTGGGTTTGATTATGTTTAGGTTTTAATTACATGTACTTTTCTATTGGTGTAACCCTTGCACCCCTTCTAGTGCAAGTGCTAGTTGTAGAAGAAACAACAACAAAATGGTGGACATGATTTGTTGTTTGTTTGAGGAAAGCACATTATGATTTGTTGATTGGCCAAAGTTTTATGTTTTCACTTCTCAATGACTAATTTATTTGAAAACTCTATAATTTCAATATGTTTTCTTTGGCAATGAAATATTATTATTTTTCCATGAATAAAGAATTCATCATAAATACTTATAGTTCAAGGAGGAATTTGTATGAATTGTGAAAAACATGAGCCACAGGATCAAACAATGAACAAAGATACCTTCCACATAAAAGATTTGCAAACAATAGATGCAATATTCCTCAATAAGAAAAGGCTACAAAAGAACCTCAAGAAACTTAAAGGAAAACAAGATTCCTTAGAGGTTGAGAGTTTCAGAGATAATACAAGGAGGGTTGAGTGCTATATAGGAGCAGCCCTAAAAGGTAAAGGGATTGGATCAGGACAAGTGTCAACATCACATGCAATGAGACATAATGATCTAATAATAGCTCATTTCAGTTAACATAGAAAATCACTTAGTTAATTGAATAAAGAACTCCTAAGTTTAACTTAAGTGAATGAGAATACATTAGACTAATAATTAATTAAAGATTATTTAGCAATTAAGTAGATTAATTAATTATTAGCTAATGCATGATTACTCTAACACCCCCCTTAAGATGAACTTAGGGAGTAATTAAAAACCCTAAAAAGAGAATGCAAGATGGGTCCTGGAAAACAAGGCTTGGTGAGGTACCTATGAACAAACAAAAGATCTTTCACAACTACAGAAAAGGAGAAAATCACATGGGAAAAACTCTTCTCCAAAAGAGAGAAATGCGAATGAAGGACTAAATAAGCCTCTAATCAAAACAATGTCCCAAAAAGATAGGAACATATAGAACATCACTGAAGCAAGAAGTTGTAAACTGTTGACAAATGATGATTGATATAGTGTTGAAAAGAAGAACCTCCAAAAATAGGAATTCAAGAGTGTCCATATGGTAAGTGATCCATCTCACTGAAATGCATGTAACTAGTTGTTGATGTATGTTGCATATGAAAGTACATTGGAACAAGAACTAGATACATAGATCACTCCAAATCGCAAAATCAATGAAGCATTAACACCAACAGTAGTAACCCCCCCATAATGCTGAAAATGGAGAATCAAGATAGGTACACTAAAACTATGTGAAACCAAGAAGTACATGTAGGAGAAACAACCTGAAAATAAAAGGGTGTGCAAACTAAGACACACATGCATGAGGCAAAAATCATTGGGATTCACTATTGTCGTGGGACACTCACATGACAAAAGTGTGATGGCAAACCAAAGGCAAACATCAACCCCCCATGACACTTTATTTCATAGTGTGAGTACAAAAGCACAATAAGATGTGCAAAATCTCAAACAAACAAAAAACACCAAAATGACACTTTATCTCAATGCATCTACATAATAAAAAAATGCATACAGTGGAAGCCCATAATGTCCAAAAAAAGACTACATGTTGAAAATACAATTCTCTGATAGGAAATGAGAAAATTGATAGCACGAAGACAAAGTACACAAAAAACATGCACTTTAAAAAAATGACACTCAAAAAAGAGTCTGAATGCGAAAGATATGGCCTGTCAAAGTCTCCAAAACAAGAACCGAACAACAACACTAAGAAAACTAAATTCTAGAAAAAAATATAAGTCCAAACTGGAAATCACCTGCACCATTACGAAAAGCACAAAATTCTACTTCATTTCAAAAAAATTGCATGGAAAAGACCATCATATGGCTGATATATAACCTCTAGAATATTAGGTGCACAACTAAAAAGCCCAACAAAGAGGGGTTGGATTGGGTAAAATAGGAACTCCGCTAGATTTGTTAAAAACATCTCCAAATATAGAGATCTGTCAAAATTAGTACTTCTACTAAAAAAAAGCAAAATATTTAGCCCCCCTGGCCTAGATGTTGGTCGCCCATGTGACCAAGGGAGGGAAAAAGTTCTTGGTGCTTGCAAGATTTTTTATTAATTTTTTTTTTAAAACTATTATTATAAAATATTTAAAAGTTTTTTAAAAAATAAAATTAAAAAATGGGGTTATTCCCCCACCACGACCACCCCTTAATAAAGGAGGCAGGCCTTTAATGGGTGGTGGTACCATTAAAGGTATTGCACCCATAAATGGGTGGGCCCGAGGTATTGCACCTGATGCAATACCTACGAGAGTTTGTTTTTTAATTTTTTTTCTTTTAAAACTTTTTAAAATTCAACAATAATAAATTTTTTTTAAAAAACCATTTTCTTTAATTATTCCTGCAAAATTGTACCTATGCTAGGGAGGTCGTACGACCTCTCTGGCAATTTTTTTTTCTTAGATGTTGTCGACACTGAAATAGGTCAAATTATATATCAAAATTTGTGGAATCGACCTCCTAAACGTAACCGTGAAGTTCTTTTTGGCCAAAAATGTCTTGGAATCACAACTACCCTCCGGATCTGGAAAAAAAATAACTGCTTCAAACCCTTGCAAATATGACCTCAAGAAGCCAAATCAAGCCAAACAAAAGGAAAAACTAACTTTTCGACGGCTCTGAATCCAGTGGAAGACTCTGTTTTGATCCTAGATGCACCAAAAATTTTCCACCTCCAAAATTTGTAATAAAAACAAAGGGGCTTCAGATCTAAAGTTTGCAACCCTTGTTGAAGGGAAAAACCTCATAAATTGATAAGGGATTCAATGAATCCACGCTTTGATACCATGTTAGAATTGTGAAAAACATGAGCCATGAGATCAAACAATGAATAAGACACCTTCCACACAAGAGATCTGCAAACAATATATGCAATATTCCTCAACAAGAAAAAGTTTTAGAAGAACCTCAAGAAACTTCAAAGAAAACAAGAGTCCTCAAAGGTTGAGAGTTTTAGAGATAATACAATGAGGGTTGGGTGTTATATATGAGTAACCCTAAAAGGTAAAGGGATTAGATCAAGACAAGTGTCAACATCACATGCGATGAGACAAAATGATCTAATAATAGCTCAGTTCAGTTAACATAGAAAAATACTTAGTTAACTGAATAAAGAACTCCTAAGTTTAGTTTAAATGCATGAGAATAAATTAGACTAATAATTAATTAAAGATTAATTAATTATTAGCTAATGCATGCTTACTTTAACAAATTTTACATTGCAGTGTCAAGTCCATAATTTTATGGATATGCAGGCCTTACTGGTAGAAAGATTATTATTGACACATATGGAGGATGAGCATATAGTGATTGCAAAATAGATAGATTTTACTTTGTTGTCAAAGTCTATTAAGTTGCATTTTGTTTTGAATAGGGTTCATTTTTCCTCTTCCAATTTATGAGGCATAAATTATTTGTTAAAATCTAAAAAATGTCAATGTGCTGAAGTATTATAATCAAGGTGCATTGTCAGTGGATCCCGATACCTTTGATTTTCTTTTTCTTAAAGGAGTAGTCATGGGAAAATTAAGTTTCATCGAGAAATTTGAACGTAGATATTTTCATACATGGCAGATACAAATGCAATGTTACATCTGATAGAAAAAGATCTTTGGGATGTTGTCAAACCAAAATCAATCTCACCAACTGATGCAAATGGACTTGCCAAGTGGATTATCAAAAATCAAAAAGCTTTGGGGACTATTGGCCTCGGCTTGTCAAATGCATACTTACATCATATGAATTTCACAAAATCTACAAAAGAGATTTGGGAGTCATTAAACAAGCTCTTTGGATCTAAAGTAGAAAGTGCCACAATGACATTGAAGAAGAGATTTTATGGATTGAAGATGTTGGCATTAATGAGAAAGTAAAGGATGATGATACCAAAGGAATACTTTTAAATAGTTTTCCTAAGAATATGTTTGGTATGGTGTTTACATTAAGCAAGGTAAACATTAGTCTTGAAGGAGTAATCTCTACTCTACTTGACTATAATGAACATTCAAAATCTAAAGAATTCTTTTATGTACATAAGAAAGTAAGTTCACTTTTAAGAAATGGAAAGCACAAATTTAAGCATTTCCCTTCAAAAGAATATAAAATGCTTCTATTGAAATGAAGTAGGACATGTAATTTTGAATTGTAAGAAGAGGGCACAAGATCTACTTGATGACAAACTAGATAAACATGCTTCCTTGGTTGAAGAAACGGGTTGGGAAGTCTATGCCAATGATGAAGAGCTATCATGTTCTAGTGATGAAGAACATGTCTTTTAAATAAATTCAAACTTTGAGGCAGAAGGTAATGGAGGATGGACACTCAAAGTCCTCTCATCAAACACCAACGACGAGGGTGCTTATTAGTTTTGGTGGTATTTTTTTTTCTATTGTGGTGTATGCTTCTATTTTCTATGTTTCTAATAATTAGAAATTTCACATCATGGGGGGAATATAACACTAATATTTCAGCAATTGCTATTTCTATTCATGTGTGTTATTTCCTTATGTAACCTCATAGTGTAAAATATTGTAATGAACAAAAATACTAGGGTAATGCAATTCATGGATCTTGAAATGGTTAGTGGTATCCAGAAAACCATCTAAGGTGAACAAATGAGTGTTGTCTTGTTCGTGTCCAGGTTTGTTGTAAACATGTGTGAAAACCATGAAAGGTTGATGAGAGGCACCTTTCATTTGAATCAAGATCATGAGCTAGAAGAGTTAGGCTTAATGTAGTTGAGAGTGTGATTTTTTACCATGTTCACACTAAGGGGGGCAATGTTGGAAAATTCATTGTTAGTGTTCAAATAAGTTAATAATGTGAGTTGTTAACACAACTCACATAGCTATTATAGATGTGAACATAATTATTTGTTGAGGTTTGTTTGTTTGTTTTATGAGTTGTTAAAACAACTCATCTAAATAGAGAAGTGGTTATAGGAGATTCTCTTGTAAAGTAGGAGATGTGACTCCTATATATTTGTAATGTTGTATTGAAGAAAGAGAGAATACAAAGTCAAGATTATTTGTATAATGGTCTGAAATTTAATGCTTTTGAAATTTAATAATGAACCATCACATAATTCTAATATTTGTTCTAAATTTAACCCTGACAAGCTCATAAAGCCTATGAATTGTCACTCTAAACTTATATGGAACTCAATTTAAGCATGTACTAAAGTGTGTCTCTAGACATTGTGTCAAAAGCTTTATTAAAATCTATAAAACGATAGTTAATGTATAGAAGCTTGTTTTGACAACTAGAAAATGTTGTATGTTTACCATTCCATTTTGCATTTATGCTAAAATAGTTCCATTAGTTAATATATAGCACCTTTGTGATGACTCCTAAAATATCAATAAGGTCCTGGGGGTTAACATATCTTGGTGCATGCATTTATGAATGCATTCTAGCATAAATACATGTGATATCTTGGACTATGAGGAATTAATAGCTATAACTAGGATAACCACTCTTATAACATTGTGAAGATTAATATTTGAATAATTTTTTGCTATAAGAATGAAGTCATAGATGAAATATGTTCAATATGTAAAAGGGTTTGCAACAAGGTGTAATTGACATTTAAATGCAAGGATTTGCAATCCATAGATTTGAATTGATTATTGCTTTTGTCTTAGGAGTAGGGAATTTTCTTTTTGTGCACTTTTGATTAGCTAATATAAATGAGGCTCAATTTTGAATTCTATTATTTTGTCATTCTTCTTTTGAATCGAAATTGGTATATTTTATCTTTATCTTTTACTGAGAATATAATTGCTAAGAGTATGCACTCCAATACAAAATAAATTAAAAGTTATTATTTAGGGATTTTATTTTAGGTTGTAGACAACTCACGAGCAAATGTTGTTAAGTGATTAACTATAGGTTAATGAGTGAAAGTATGATGGTTGTTAGTGTAGATGTAGTCTTAATAGAAATCTAGTACTATGTTTATGCATAAATAGATATCTATGAATAAAGAAAGTGTGAAGTATTTGTGTCTATCTCTCTTTTCTTTATTACTACACCTCACATTATTTTAATACGGTATTAGAGTAGAATTGGATGTAACTCCTAGGAAGATGAAAACTTGAGATATGGTATTCCCTAACATAGATAAGAGGGTACAGACTAGAGTAGCATATGAAATGTTTGTTGTGGATTAGAAGAATTTCATTCCTCCAATAAATAACTTTTTTTTCCTACATATTGCACGTACACATTTTTCACCATCATATATAACATTTTTATCAATTTCTTGTAAATGTCTCATATTCTTTGCAAGGTATTTTTGATTGGGATAAATTTTATCATGTACTTATTATTTCTATGGCTATATGAGGATGTAGATACATTATTATTTTTAAATTTAGAGGGAAACACATGCATTAACCATTTATGTCTCGATTACAAAGAAGGTGAAAGAGAAGAAAGGGTAGTTATAATAGTTTCATTTTATTCCACAATCTTTCTTGATTATATTTTTTGATTAGGAGTAGATAACTATGATTTTTACAAGCATTATTTCATGTTTATGAAACAAAAATGAAGATGACGATGAATGAAACAACCAATGATTTCTTCACTTGAAAATTATGAATATTTGAGGTTAGAGGGAGAAGGTTTAGTTCAATATGGATTGCTATCCAATAATTTGAGAGATCTAAATTTTGGGATTTTGGGAAGTGGAATTAATGAAATTATGAATTTAGTAGAGTGGGAACTTGGGAATTATAAATTTGAGGGGGGTGAGACAATGTCATGGAGTTTGGTGCATGCAAGATTTTAGAATAATGGAGAAAAGTTGATTAAGATGAATATTTCTATTTGTGTATATGTTATCAATAAATTTAGAATTGAAGGATTAACAAGGGTGTTTTTTATTAGAGGTAAAATACGGGTTTTGAAGGGGCCTAGAACCCTTTACAAAAGAAAGCATTAACAAGGGTGTTGAGTATACACTTCAATACAAATAAATTCAATAGCTATTCTTTAGAGATCTCATGTTAGGTTGTAGACAACTTGTGCAAGTTTCATTAAGAATGATTAATTGTAGGTTAATGAGTGAAAATAGGGCAGTTTGTTAGTGTAGAAGATGAAGTTTCCAAGACTCTACCATTGAGTTTACATAGAAATAGATGTATCTATGAATAAAGTGTGAAGCATTTGTGTGTCATTTTCTTAATTATTGCATCTCATTATTTCAACAATAACTAGAAAAAATCAATAGTGTGGAAGAATTTTCAAGGTAATCATCAAATAATTAGCGAGTATTTCTACAAGACAACGAGAAGAATGGAGAGGACTTAATTCCTAAAGAGAATCACACTTTTCACAATTGATTGTCACCAATTAGTTGAGACATTTACAATTGGAAATGTGGTATAAAATAATGATATCAATAATTATTATATTGCTAATACTAGTTATAGTAACATGTTGCTTATTAATCTTGAGTATTTAAATAAAAGGTTTATGTTGATATGGAGTCAAAGTTATGGGATGCGCCAAAACAATGTGATTAATATCTCCTTAGTGGGTCTTGATGCTCCAACAATTGAATTGTTAAATAGAGGTCCAAGTTGTGCTATATAAAAATAATTTTTTATTGAAAGATTATTGAGAATATAGATCCGGGTATTTATGGATTATTGTATATCTACACAAAGGAGATAAGAATGTGACATCTTGTCAAAAAATGTGAAGCTTTTGGTGCATAATTGTTTTCTTGCATTTAGTTTATTACTTTATTGCATTTGAGTGCATGTGGGATAAACTTAAAAATATTGAAGAGAATTTTTAAACTTTGGGTAATCTAATGATCACCTTGTAGAAAATCCAAATGGGTATTTGTAGGCCAAATTTGGTGAAGATTGGACAAGATTTGACTAAGTTATGGTGCTACGGGATTTTGGCTTGCTATTAGTTGCAGACTTTTAGGTTGCTACTGAACCCATCTTGCGAATGTTTGGTATGCTTTGAACTTTGCAAGAAGTTGTTACTAAACTAAAAAAAATTATCGAGTTCTAATGTTGAAATAACACAACTCAAGTTACTATGCAAAACTTTTTTGATTTTGTGACTTTAGGTGGTCAGACATTTCGTCAAACAATTTATCACTCAGTTGTTTTAAGCTTAACATCCATTTACTTTCAAGACATTGATAAAAGGTTTGGATAATGTAGGTAAAATATAGATAACCGCTAACACAAAGATATTTTCAAACAAACCCTAGCAATGTCTACTTAGAAACTTAAGTATTGTAGTCTATTGAAGGTTAGAGTTGGAATAGTTTACATGCAAGATCATAGCATTTTAAATTCAAATTTAATAAACATTGCTCTCTTAAGACATTTTTCTAGACACCTTTGGTACCAAACTAGATATCACAATGAACAGTCAAAATACATATGTAAGTTTATGCATAAATCACTGTGAGCTATGATTTGTTCAACATTTAACATGAAACGATAATAAATATAGAATACAATCAAGTGTGGCTATCGCTTCATCCACTGTCCCTTAGTTAAGCAGCTTCACACCCTTCTTGAAAGATGAATTCTGATCAGTGACTCCCTAATCTCTTGTTAGAGATTTTGACCAACGACTATGGTCACCAATATTTCCATCTCATCATATAATTAAGACTCCCTCCCTAAAGTCCCGTCGACTCCCATCCAACAAGCATTCAATCCCAAGAAATTAATATTTTTTTTGTTGACTTCAGCACCAACTCAAGCCTTTCAAATCAATTAAAACTTGGCGCCAGCTATTTCATACTGAAATATCTCAACTAGTGAACAAAGGCGACAGTCGATACTTCTTAAATCACAACTTATATTTTTTACTATAGTTTCTTCAGTAATCAGTGACTCCTAAAAGAGTTTATAATTCCTGCACTTGGAATGACTGCTCATGCACAAGCCCAATACTTTTCCTTCAACTCCAAACACCTCTTAAAACCTCCTTAGTGTCTCATCCAATCATCATGCCACTCGTCCCAACCCAATCCATGAGAAGTAGTTTAAAGAGTTTGTATTCAGCAAGTCAAAAATGGAATAAACGTCATTCTTCATGCGCCCAACTGAAGTCCTTATTTTGTCTGACACTTTGAATAACATCAATGCTCATTTAATTAGAGGTTCAAACTTCTATTAAGTTGTCTCTGGAATTAATCAATTTCACCAACTTCAGCCCTATCACACCCTTCAAAAACCAACCATTTAACACATGCAGATATTATTTTTAACATCAACCATAGGAATTCGCCCAACAACTTGTAGATGTTAAATCTGTTACCAATATCCTTAACACCCACAATAAGTATCAAACCCGTATATGGCATCTTTTTCCATGCTAACACTCAGACTTTGAAAGCACAGAAATTTGTCTTAGAATAAGATTTTACAAATTTTCAAAATCTGTAAATGATATATGCACGCATGAAACTTGAATGGATCCACTTACAACTAGCTATCGAAATGGTTTACTCTTTGGGTTTAAGCTCCTCAAAAAGCTCTCAAAAATTCAGTTTGATGAAAAATAAAACCCCCCTCCGAAAATGAGCTTCCAAATTTGCTTTATTCATTTTTTTTTGTAACTCTTCTTTTTTCTTGAAAACCAATATTTACTTTAGATTTAACTCCTTTTTTTGCCAAAAAATGACGGTATTAAATTTACTTGCTTTCCAGCACTTCAGTCACTTATTTTAATAAATAGTTAATTTAAGTCGACATTTAAACATGCTTTATTTGATAACTTAATTAATTGTTTCCTTCACCACCAACCAAAATTGCAAAAAATACAAAAAAATCCAATTGGAACCGACAACTGAAGGTGCCAAAATCCTCTGGAGCTCTACGAAACATCTAATAATCTCTCTGACATGATTGCATTTCAATGAGAAAGCCAAAGCTACAATCAACATTGACATGATCGAAAATTGGGAAATTGTAGTCCGCGCCCCCCCCCCCAAAAAAAAATTGTTTGTCCTCAAGCAATGTCAAGGCACCCTCAATAACATCTAGTTGAGCCCAATTGAACCCAAGTGTGATCCCAAGGTCCCAAATCAATCTCTGGAAATATCAACCAAGTTGTCATTGCACTACTCTAATAAGAACTATTGACTCATCATGCCCACTCTAAACTCCTCTCCAACAACCCCAAAATATAAACATCATCAAAATCCAAACTAAAATATCTATGAGGGTTGAAATCTATATCATGAAAAGTCTCTTGCCAAGGCGCCATAGTGAGGCCCACATCTACAATCCCACTTCCTAACACAATACTAAAAAACATGAAATGTAATTTGCTCGACCCCCAAGAATAACCCTCAACATCTCTCCTCATAGTGTCCTAAAAGTGATGCCAATCAGTCCCTGACCATAAGCCATTAAGAAAGATGATAACAATGTCATCCTTGGAATCATTCATCCTAAAAATACCTACTCAATCATAAATTGATAATCCCTTACTAACATTTAATCTCTAGGTGTCAAAAAATCAATTTTGAGCACACCAATTCATCCAATCTCTTACAATCATCACAATAACATTTGGAGATATATGCATCATCTCAAATTGATTGCAGTAACCATCACTCACCCTAGTGGGAGCCAGAAATAACTATACTAACTCTGCAAATCCTCCACAACCTGCTACCAGTGAGCCCATAAGTACTCGAAGTCTATTTATCCATAAATTGGTGTTGCCATAATCAACATGAATATGCAAGGACAAAAACTATCATACAAAATCCCCCTAAAAGCATAGGAGATGTGAGTGTGGAAATGACCATAAAGAAAAATATCCAAATTACCTCTACCGATCAAAATCAAATGAGAATTACTCCACTGTTGAGTTGGAGGTAGTGGCCAATTCAATTACATGATATCATTCAAGGTCTTATGTAGGCAGATTGGAATGTGGATAGTAGTACCAACTATGAATCTTTGTCCACCACTCCACTGAAATATCTACAAGGGATGAAATATATATCATGAAAAGTCTCCTACCAAGGCGCCATAGTGAGGCCCACATCTGCAATCCCATTACCTAACACAATACTGGGCAACAAGAAATGTAATTTTCTCGACCCCTAAGAATAACCCTCAACATCTCTCATGGTGTCCTAAAAGTGATGCTAATTGGTCTCTGACTAGAAGCCAGTAAGAAAGATGAAAACAATGTCATCATTGGAATCATTCATCCTAAAAATACCTACTTGATCAAAAACTGATAATCCCTTACTGACATTTAATCTCTAAGTGTCAAAAAATCAATTTTGAGCACACCAATTCATCCAATCTACTACAATCATCACAATAACATTTGGAGATATATACATCATCTCGAACTGATTGCATAACCATCACTCACCCTAGTAGGAGCTAGAAATAACTATACTAACTCTGCAAATCCTCCACAACCTACTGCCAGTAATCCTATAAGTACTTGAAGTTCATCTGTCCATAAATTGATGTTGCCATAATCAATGTGAAAATGAAAGGACAATGACTGTCATATAAAATCCCCCCTAAAAACATAGGAGATATGAGTGTGGAATTGACCATAAAGAAAAATACCCAAATTACCTCTACCAATCAACACCAACTGAGAATTACTCCACTATTGAATTGAAGGTAGTGGTCAATTCAATTGTATGATATCATTCAAGGTCTTATGTAGGTTGATTAGAATGTGGACAACAGTACCAACTCTGAATTTTTTTATACCACTCCAATTCTAAATCAACATCTCACCCCTGGAAACTATACCTCGATCCCAATCCCGAGATTTTCACCAATCATACTCACACATATGTTCCCATACCCACTAAAGCAAAAGATGACAATAGTGTTAAGTTTGAAAATTCAATTTATAATCTCCTTGGGAATGCTTTTACTGTTATAGACTGGTGATCCCTTATCAACACTCAACCTCCAAGTGTTAGAGTGACAATCCAGAGCACACAAACTCATGCAATCAACTACAATCCTCAATGTAATGTATGATAAATCTATGTTCAGCATCATAGAACAACCACTATTCATCAAGGAGTAAGACAATAATCTTTACACCAAACCTAAAAATTCCTACTTGCTTTAAATTGATAAAATTATTTCAAATCAACAAACTGGGAATGTGATACTTGATTATTGACTATTAATGAATGGTGATCAACATTTTCAAAGTTGGGAACCCTTAATATTTCATTTGATAATCCTCTCATAGGAGTTCCTTCCAAAGTGTGGACAAATAGTGATGTCTTCAATAAGTAAGAATTAACAAATCCATTATGAAATGTTAACCTTTTTGTGTACCTTGGATCCATCAACACTATCTCATGTTTGTCTATGAAAGCTTGAGTGTCAACATGATAAAGCCCCTTAACAAAGTCACCTACATGAAACTTATCTATCACCTTATGATTATCAAGCTCATTCAAATACAAAAGACTATTGTTAACACTCATAGAATCCACCTTTTTTTCATCCCTTTCAATGGTGTCTTCAAAGCATACCTTCCTCCAATTTCGGATGATCATCATTAGTTGTTGATCCATGAAGTGTATAATGGTGAAAATTTCCTTCATTTCCTATTATATCGGCTATCTCATGTTGCAAGCTACACCTTCATGTGAAAATTGATACTCAAAATTCAAAAATTCATATTCAGGATGTGGTTTCCAATCTCTATCATCATACTAAATTTCTCTAATATGGGGAAAGCTAACACCATTATGCAATATTTCACCCTTGTGAAGTTCATCAATCCCTTTGACTATTTGCTTAGTCTGTAAAATCCTTGTATCACTTTCTTGTTCCTTGGGTGCGCTTGCAATAGAAATATGATTTTCTACTTTGTACAATGAATAGTGAGCCATACTTAACCAAAAGCAAATCTCATTGGCCTCTTTTTCCTTGTCTTCAGCATACTTGACAACAAGATCCTTATCCATGAGTCATTATAAATAATTTGACTTCATCATTTCTAATTCTTCTTTGATAGCATGCAATTGTGTAAGAGTGACTTCATTTACAACTCCTTTTTACTTCTCCTCAATTTGGGCTTTCCAATAAGATTCTCAACATATTTATGAGTCTTGTATGCCCTTGTTAACACTTGCACAACTTTCTCATCTATAACCACAAGCTAGTCCTTCAAATCTTGCAACGCCAAAGGTCTTTGTTCAAACTCATCAATGTGACATGGGCTACCTCATAATAAATTTTCTGATTTGCTTTCATTTGTTGGAAGAATACCACCATCAAAATTAGTTGTCTCACTAGTTAATGCCTTGCAATCCCCAAGTAAGAATGGTAGGACAACATTATTATTAAACATAGTATCATCAAATGAATCTGTCTCCTCCTCACATGGCTTATTAGTAACAATCTCTAAATCGCCAACATAGAGACACATGCACCCCTCACTTGTAGAAGCAACAAGTGACTTTTTTCCTTAAAGTCCATTGTATTACTCTGTTAGAAGGAAACATTTTCTTTTTATTTTTTATCCACAGCTCCTTAGTTGTTGATTTAGTGAACTCCAAATCAACAGTTTTTTGATCCCAACATTATCGTAAAGATCAATGTACCTCACTTCGCTAATAGAATCACATGAAGAACTAGCTTCATCCTCATTTTTCAAAGCATCGTGAACATTAGGAACAATTTCCACCTCTTGTATCTCTTTTTCAACCTCTTCTTCTATGACTGTTTGTTCTTCCTCTAGCCTCTTTTCCTTTTTACCTGTGCATTGGTGATTAGGCTCCCAGGTTCCTTTGCATGAGAAGCAAATATTGTGTCTTCCAAGTTCATTTATACTACCTTCTTTTTTCCTTGTACTAGATAATTCTTTTCCCTTGTATCTTTTTTCTTTTCATATGAAAAGAGATTCTAACACTTTAAGATGCTCTAGAAATTTTGTTAAATTCTATCATATTTTTGGAAATTTTGTATTAGTTCTATTAGGAGTTCCTACATGGAAATACTCTTTCTTATTGAAATAACCAACACTCTGCTACAATTGAAATGACTAAGTGTTGGTCACTCACCAAAAGCAAACCAAGAGTGAACTTTCCCTAACTTTTGAATTCAAAATTGTGCATGCATTCAACTAGAAACCCCCGAAATGATCAAAAATATCTGCTATTAAAAATTGGCATTAAAACCCATCGGTTGGAAAAATCATCAATGTTGATACCACTGAAATAGCCCAACTCAAATTGCTATACAAAACTTTTTTTATTTTGTGACTTTGAGTGGTCTTGCATTTTGTCAAACGGTTTGTCACCGAGCTTAACATCCATTTATTTTCAAGAGATTGATAATCAATTTGGATAATGGAGGTAAAATATAGATTCCCCACTAACACAGATATTTCCAAACAAACCCTAGCAATGTCTAGTCAGAAAATTAAGTATTGCAATCCATTGAATCTTACAGTTGGAATAGTTTACATGTAAGATCGTAGCATTTTAAAATTCAAATTTAATAAATATTCCTCTCTTAAGACATTCTTCCAAACACCTTTAGTACCAAACTAGATATCACAATGAACAATCAAAATACATATGTATGTTTATGCATAAATAACTATGATCTCTAACATGTTCATCATTTAGTTACATGGAATGAGAATAAATATGAAATAGAATCAAGTGTAGTTATTGCTCCACCCATTGTCCCTTAATTAAGCGCCTTCACACCCTTCTTGAAAGATGAATTCTAATCAGTGACTCCCTAATTTCTTGTTAGAGATTTTTGACCAACGACTATGGTCACCAATATTTCCATCTCATCATATGATTATGACTCCCTCCCTAAAGTCCTGTTAACTCCCATCCAACAAGCATTCAATCCCAGGAAACTAATATTTTTGTTAACTTCAGCGCCAACTGAAGCCTTTCAAATCAATTAAAACTTAGCAACAGATATTTCATACTGAAATATCTCGGCTAGTGAAGGAAGGTAGTGATCAATACTTCTTAAATCACAACATACTTTTGACTATAGTTGATTCAGTAATCGGCGGCTCTTAAAAGAATTTATAGTTCCTGCACTTGGAATGACTGCTCATGCGCAAGCCTCCAATCTACCATATCCCTTATTTTAAGTCACACCTCTCTTTCAACATCTAGTTGCAATCCCAATAATTTTACTTTAGCTTGAAACACCTCTTAAAACCTCCTTAGCATCTCATCTAGTCATCATGCCACTCGTCCCAACCCAATTCGTCAGAAGTAGTTTAAAGAATTTGTAGTCAGCAAGTTGAAAATGGAATAGCCATTATTCTTCATGAGCCCAACTAAAGTTCTTATTATGTCTGGTGCTTTGAATAACATAAGCACGTATTACACCTAATTTAATTGGAGGTTCAAAATTCTATTAAGTTGTCTGTGTAATTAATCAATTTCATCGGCTTCAGCCCTATCACACCCTTCAATAAAAAAAATCAACCATTTAACACATGCAGATATGATTTTCGGACATCAACCACATGAATTCGCCCAACAGCTTGTAGATGTTAAATTTATTACCAATATCCTTAACACCCATAGTAAATATTGAACCCTTATATATGGTGCCTTTTTTCCATGCTAAGACTCGGACTTTGAAAGCATCGATATTTGTCTTAGAATAAGATTTTACAAATTTCCAAAATCTAGAAACAATATATGCATGTGTGAAACATGAATGGCTCCACCTGCAACCAGCTATCGAACTGGTTTATACTTAGGGTTTTCATCCTAGGGTTTATGCTCCTCAAGAAGCTCTCAAAGATCCAATTTGATGAAAAATAAAGCTGCCCTCCCAAAATGAGCTTCCCAACTCACTTTATTCATTCTTTCGTAACTCCTCATTTTTCTTGAAAACCATTATTTATTTTATATTTAACTCTTTTTTTTCAAAAAAATGACTATTAAATTTATAAGCTTTCCAACACTTTAGAAGCTTTTTTAATAAATAATTAATTTGTCATCATTTAAACATTCTTTATTTGACAAATTATTTAATTATTAATAATTTCCTGCACCACCAACCGAAAATACAAAAAAGTCTGATCGAAAGCGACAATTGTAGGTGCCAATATCCTTTGGAGCTCCATGGAACATCTTATAATCCCTCTGACACAACTGACTGTCACCGAGAAAGGCAAGCTACAATCAATGCTAACATGATTGAAAATGGGGACATTACAAATGTTTGGATTGGTTCTAATGTGTTTCCTCATACAAATTGGTGTTGATGGTTCCTTTTGCGCTTGTGGGAGCTTCTAATTCATCTAGCTTGAAGGAATTTTGATATCATCTAACTTCACGTGGGAAATCCTTTTCTATCAACCTCTTATGGTAATTCTATATCCTACTGAAGCTTGTCGGTCCCTCGTGATCATTTGAACCTTGCGGGTAAAATCAAGTGAACCAAACATTGGGAAGTTAACTAATCGATTAAAATGAATAGTTATGTCGATGACATCACAATGCATGGGTTGTGGGGATTTACCAACCAACTAAACTTGAAGCGGGATTTCATGTTTGAACTAGTTGTTTATGGATTTTCCACTTGCTACTACACTTTGTGGGTTTCTAGTTTGCTACTACATTTTGTGGACACTCAACCTCTAGTTGCACTTCAGCGTTTCTGCAACCAGTTGGTGGTTGTAATGGTCAAGATCAAATCCAATTCAACTTCCTAGCCATTAATGGATAAAATGAGGATCATTGTAATCATTCGGGGATCTTGGGGGCGAGTTGCAGAGATAGTGATTATGATAGAAATCAATTATATTCATGTGTTAGGAATTACTATCAAACAATAAAATTAGGGTCTAATGATTCTATAATTAATTTCTATTGTTGAATAATGTATTTGGCTAGGTGATTGGGAAATTTAATAGAATCCCAATTGCATCAATTGGTATCAAAGCAAGGTTTTGAGAGTGAGGGTTTGTTGTATTCATGTCGAGAGAAGAAATCCTAGAGGAATTTATAATGGGCGAGTAAGTGAAATAGAAGACTTGCAACTGTAGAGAGTATGTGGAGACATGGAACATAAAGGAAGAGGTCGAAGAGGAGCAACACCATGGACTAGTGATATGGCCATTGTTGAAATGTTAAGTGAAATTATAACAAGGTTGGAAGTGATATAGGCATCACAAAGAAGAGGGGTACACATCAAAGTTAGTGAAGAAAAATAAGAAGTGGTAGAAGGAGATGAAGCACATGAAGAAAATGAAGGAGAAGTGGACCAAAGAGAAGAAATATTTTTTAGAGCAAAGCCCAAAATGAGCATCAAACCAAGAATAGACCCTCCCAACTATAATGGTAGCCTAAACCTTGAAGAACTTATAAACTGGATTATCCAAAATGGAAAAGTATTTTGATTTTGAATATATTGAAGATGACAAGAACTTTAAATATGCTTGCACAAATTTGAAATGGCATGCATCCCTATGGTGGAAACAATTGCAGACAAAGAGACAAAGGCAAGATTAAGTCATGGGACATAATGGTGATCAAGTTGAAGGCTAAATCCCTGCTAGCAAACTATAACCTAATCTTGTTTAGAAAATTACAAAACTTGAAGCATAAAGAATCCAATGTAAAGGAATATATAGAAGATTTCTACTAATTTAGTATCAATGAAAGACATGTTGATGATGATATTGAAAAGGTATCAAGGTATGTGAACGGTCTATGCTTATCAATGCAAGATGATATAAGTATGATCATATTATAAATTGTAAAAGAAGCCTACTAGTATGCCTTGAAGGTAGAGGAGAAATTGGCTAGGAAACATCAAAGAAATTCTAAAGGTAGAGGAAGATTCTCATGTGGAAGAGAACAATCTAGTGGTGGAAGAAGTTATCAAGGAAAATAAGAAGAAGCCAACACCTCCCAAACAAGTTCCTACACTCCAAAGGTTGGAGGAAGAATAGGTTATCCTAGAGGTAGAGGAGATTATTCAAGAGGAAAAAGAAATTTTGGTTGAGGAAGAGGAAGAGGATTTAATGGTACATGTTACCAATGTGGTGAAACTAGACATAGGGAATTTGAATGTCCTCAAATACAATCTAGTATTACTAAAGGAAAGGAAGCCATAATTCATGTGGCCCAAGGAAAAGATCAAAGTGTAGCTTCACACAAGCATGGAGAAGATCCTAAAGATGGACTCGTTGAAGTTGAGGAGAATTTTGTTGAAACCTGAAAAAGAAGGAAGAACCAATATAAACTAGAAAATTGTTCAAGACCAAATGTAAATCTAGAGGGAAATGTGGCAAAGTTATCATTGGCAGTGGTAGCATTGATAATCTAGTGTCAGAAGAAATGGTAGAGAAGTTGTAGTTGAAGAGGATGAAATATCCCTTCCCTTACAAGGTTTCTTGGCTAGAAAAGGGACACCAATTATTGGTAATTGAACATTTTTGAGTAAATTTTCATATAAGAAATTACAAGAATGAATAATGTGTGATATAATGCTAATGGATGCAATGCCGCATTCTATTGGGAAAACCTTGGCAATATGATAGGCAATCCATTCATAATGGCAAGGAAAATTGTTATAGGATAAAGAAGAATGGGAAGGAGTATACCTTTAATCCTTGGAGAAGGCATGTTATGATTTCATTCCTAAGCTTTCATAGGTTAGGACAATAAAGAAGTAGGAAGCACCCATGGAGGTACAAGATATTTTGGGTCAATTTTTTGAGATTTTAATGAAAAAAATACCCGATGGATTGTCACCAATGAAGAGCATAAGCCATTGTATAGATTTGATCCCAGAGGCTAGTTTTCCAAACAAGGTGTTGTACATAATGACTCTAATGGAGAATAAAGAGATAAAACACTAAGTGCAAGATTTGTTGGACAAAGTTTTGATTAGAGAAATTTTGAGTCCATGTGTTGTACTTGTAGTATTCGCACCAAAGAAGGATGGTGAGTGGTAGATGTGCATAGATTCAAGAGCCACAAAACAAGATAATCATCAAGTACATATTTCCTTTGCCCTAGATGGATGACATAATGGATGTTTTGAGTGGATCCAAGTACTTCATAGAGATAGACTTGAAGAGTAGATACCATCAAATACTGATTAGTGAATGAGATTAATAGAATAGTACGTTCAAAACAAAGGATGAATTATATGAGTGGCTTGTAATGTCATTTGGGTTAATAAATGCCTCAAGTAATTTTCATGCAGTTGATGGATGGGGTACTAAAACCTTTTCTTAGTAAATTTGTGATTATATATTTAGATGATATTATGATTCTTAGTAAAATAAAATAAGTGCATATAGCACATATTAGGGATTTTTTGTAAATATTGAAGGAAGAGAAGCAACTTGTGAATTTGAAGAAATCTAGTTTCTTGAAGAAGGAACTAGTATACCTAGGGTTTGTGTGTTTGAAGAGGGGTTGAAAAGGGACCGAGAGAAGGTTAAGGAAATAGTCGATTGTCTTTGACTAAAAAGTATGTTTGAAGTCAAGAGTTTTCATGGATTGGTGAGCTTCAAGTTCATCAGAACTCTCAATGGAATATGTACACCTATCAAAAAGACAATGAAAGGCGGTAGGAAATAATTTTAGACAATTACAATAGAGCAGATTTTTCAACTATTGAAAAACAAGCTATCAAAACAACTAGTGTTGGTGTTACTAGATTTTAGTAAAGTAATTCAAGTTTACTATGATGTCATCAGTAGTGCGATTGGAGGAGATTTAACTCAAAGGAAATCCCATTGCCTAATTCAATGATAAGTGAAACAAAAAAAGGAGGAAGTATTCATTATATGACCAAGTGAAACATAGAAAAAGGGATCCTAGGTCCTAAATGCAAAGAACCTAGGATGCAAAGGTGGCCTTTTTCCAAATTTCATTAGGATGTAGATCACAAGGGGAAAAGATTGAATTTCAACCCTAATGGTGAGCCAATCATACCCGAATCTACATCTAATGAGGGATTGGAATGGATTGGAAATATTTTGGAGTGATTAACTTAATGATCCTATATGCCCTAATATTAAAAATGCTAGATCTCGACAGTTGACAGACGGAAACAACAGTTTGCAAGTGGATCTAGGAATTTTAGAGGACAGAAAACCTACTCAAAAAAATTGGTTTTGATGTGCTAACAAGGACTCATTTTCCCAATGGTGAATGGGTCTTTGTATAGGGGTCCTGATCAACTTTTTGGGTCCTCTGGTGCTAGATCTAAGATTCTATTTTCCACCTGCAAATTTGTTTGAATGTCAAAAATGAATTTTGCAACTTAGTTTTTGTAGGTTGACAAGAATGATGACAACAAATGCAACAATGCAAAATTTCTCCTCAAGATCTCTTTAATCCTTCTTCAACTTGTAACCTGCAAATTCACAAAGAGAGGAAATGTTGGGCCATTTTAGGGGCTTTCCTCAATCAAACCTCGTGTAAGTGTTTCCACTTCCACAATGGCAATGTTGATGATAAATGGATAATTGAAAGGAAGGAATGATGAAATCACAATGTGATGCAACTTTCCACCCTTCAATGGTTTCCTTGAAGAATTGAAGTCATACACATCACCTCAAGGATTTGGATCTTGCTTGCTTGAATACTTTGGAGACCTACAAAAAGATGTTAGCCTTCACAAAATAATGGCAACATGATAATATAAACTCACAAACACTTTAACATGATGCTTGGATCTTGAATTGTTGCAATAATACTCTGAAATGTTGCTCTTGACTTTCTCTTGTATTTTCTTAATGTTCACCTCTTGCTAGATTCTTTCACTTAGATCTCAAATGGTGAAATGACTAGGTATTTATAGGCATTTATTTAATTTCTCAAAAATTAGATCCTAGAAGCTGACATTTAAATTTTGAATTGTAAATGTCAAAATGCCACCAAAAACATATCCAAAAATGGGTCCTGGCTCATAAAGGGGACCCATTCGCCCTTGGGTGAATGGATCTTGGCCCATATTTCCAAGACACTCAATTTTGGGAGCAACAAATGAGTTGTGTGTATTTATTCAATGCTTGTTGTCTATTGAAAGATGGGCCAAATGAGCTATGTAATACATAATTTTAGGCCATTAGAGGGTCAATTAAGCTCAATAATTTTGGGGGGCCAAAACATAGTGTGAAATTGTAAAGGTATACAATTTTCTACACTACATCAAGAATTATATGTTATAGTGCATATTGAAGAAATGTAGAAACTATTTACCCCCTAAGGAATTTTTATTATATGCATACCACCATGCCTTGCAATTCATCAATAGCCAAGGTAAGTTAAACTAGAGACATAGGAAATGGGTGGAGTTCTTACAAAGTTATACTTTTGTTTTGAAACATAAGAGTGGTAGTTCCAATAGGGTAGCAGATGCACTTAGCAAAAGATGTTTGTTGATGAATGAGTTAAGGGTCAATGTTGTTGCCTTTGATGCAATGAGGAAGTTATATCCAAATGATCCAGATTTCAAGGAAGCATGGAAAACTAGTAAGAGTCTAGTGAAAAAGGACAAAAATCCATGGTTGGATTATTTCATTCAGGATGGCTTATTTTTTAAGGGAAAGAAGTTATACATACCTAGGGGTTTAATGAGAGAGAACCTGATAAAAGAGAAGCATGGTGGAGGTCTGAGTGGGTATTTTGGTGCGAAAAAAATAAAAAACATTGTGGAATGACACCCTCTCACAAAGGTTGCCTTTAATAATTATTTACATAAAAATTATTTTTCCCCTTTTTTAAAGAGTGTTAATGCACATTCTTTATTAATATCTCTTCTAACCAAAGGATCATAATATCCTTTATTTTTTCTTTACCCCTTTTAATTATAAAGGTTATTTCATAACTTTTCTTCTCTTGGGGTAAAAGCCACATAACATTTTATGGTTTGTCTTGATGTGAAGATTTGAGAATTCCTTTGGACTTGATGGAACTAAAATAATTAGAGATTGTGTGCTAAACAATGCAACTTTAAGTATCCTCTTAATTATATGTATAGAGGGTATAGGTAGCCTCTACATCTATGGAGTTCCATCCTTACAAGAAATATTGGCATGATAAACTTGGCCATGGCATGGCTATGAATGAGTTAATTAAACTTGCTAACTTTGTGTCCAAGATTAATGTCAAACTTAACCAGTATGATATAATGATGTGAGTAACTCTTAATAGACTTGAATAATCTATCTACTCTAAATATTTACTCAAATATATGTTAAGTTTAGGATGGAATTCCTTTGATGGTCTTTTTCAAATGTGGGCAACTAATAGTAAGTACTACTAAATACAATACGATGTTCTACCTTTATATCCATTTGATGGATAACTATATTCCAATCTTTATGATTGGTAATAGACAAAAATGTTATGTACCTAGAAGTAGAATATTATATAATATTACATCAATGGATTTAATTTCTATGTAATAACAATGTGTTCTCAAATAATAGTTAAATGAAGTAAATGGAATTTAGGACTACTTTATAAGTTTGTATTTATTCATATGTGTCCAAAAAGAGGCTAACTCGTGTGGGCTAAATTTGTTACTTTTGTGATAAATTTTGACTCCAAGACCTATAGGACCATTGTATATTTTAATGGATTCCTTTGGGGTAATATTTAACTATTCTAGGGTGTAAACCCTTAAACAATACGTTTTAAATCAACATTCTAGTAATTTTTAAATGTCACATGGTTGAACTAAGATCAAAAAAGGTGTTGACTTATTGGCATCACAACTAGGGTTAAGAATGGGACTCTATGAGGGCAAAGGTAGAGGATAACTATTCTCTTAGCAAAGCTTGGTCAACTCATCTTGGGTTGATAACCAAAATAGTAAAACCTATGACCGCTTATAGATAAGCTTACCATTTCTCCAACATGATAGGAGACTGCTCTTGCAGAAGAAGCATTCAACTGTATCATAGGGTTACTCAACTTTCACCAATAGCATATAGTTAATAGATGTCAATAGCTACCTATTTTAGGAGTTCAATATTAGCAACAATGCATTAGATGAAATATGTGTGCTTCTAGTGCAGTGTCTACCTAAGGTATGCTTCTCAAGTTTTTTATTATTAAGCAGTATAGGGATTGATAATATAGAAACTAGTCTTAGGTGAGGTAAAACCATATGAAATTATGATTATATTTATTTAGTTATAAGATAAATTTGAGGCTCAATGAGCTATAGAAATATTATTAATGGCCTTATATGATGTATGTTGTGACACTTGTGACCTTGTCGATGATGACAAGAAGTATGGGATGCTTGTCTTTTCATCACAATTTCCATTGATCTCAAAAAAAAATGGGGCCCATGGTGTAGTATGGAACACACTAACTTTCCTCTTTTTGATTCAAATACTTGAAAGTATTTAAGGATTTTTTCTTGGTGAACTAGATAAAAGGGGGAGATGATTGCATAAATCTTGAAACCACTTCTCTTTTAGCATGCGAACTATAATGCCTCTAATCCCTAAAAAGGGATATGTAGGTAGGGTCATCTCAAATTAACCCTCAAAAATTAGGTCTAGGTCTAGAGATTTATCTTGTTATGTAAACTTATCTTATCCAATGAAAGATTTTGCATTTATGGTATAAAGCTACTACCCTTGCTATGGTTGAGTAAGGTTATAAAACTATCTCTTCTAATTAGATAGTGTTAGATTCTTCAAGAAGTAAGAATCGAGCCAGGATCCGATGTTGGTCGTAGATCACATGCAACTCCAATCAGCAAATGATCAAAGATAAAAATAGTAGAATGAAGAGAAAATATAAAATGAGAGAACAATGGAGACAAAGTGAGAGAATTTTGAGAGTGCTCAATATATAGAAGATAAGGGAAAATACATCCAAGAGGTGCATTAACTCCTACTACCCATAAAAGGTGGGAGGTTATCACCTACTTGGTAAATGAAAAAACATGTGGCATAACCTCCTCAAGTGAAGATAGGAGAGAGGTGGCACATAAAGCCAGAAGAGGGTGAGAAACCCAACTACCCCATAAACTACTCAAGGAAAAATAGAATAGTGGTTATGAGAGGTGCCACAACAAGCCAAAAGAGGATGTGTAACTCAAATACCCCTGTGTGGGGAGAGAGTGACACATGTAGCTGATGTATTTCACCACGTGTCCTCATATTAACCACTCCTAATAAACCTAAGCAATCTTAAATAATATGTGTAGGAAAAAATAAATATCCCTAACATAAGGAAAATAAAAAACCTACACTAACACCCCCCTTAAGCATAGCTTAGGTGGGTGAAAATATGGGTCCCAACAAATGAGGCCATGTTAGGTACCCATGTACATAGAGATCCCCCCAAAAGAAGAATCCCCTCCCATAAGAGGAATAGCCCCCCCTTAAATAGAGAGAGAAAATACCCCCCAAAGTAGAGAGAGTAGAAAGGACTTAGAAGCCCCTCCTAAAGTAGACACCTATCGCACCCCTAGCAAAGCTCGCAAATGAAGGAACTTGCTCTTTGTGAAGGGTTTGGTGAATATTTTTGTAGTCTACTCCATGTAGAACAATACTTAAGATCGATTATTCCTTTCTAAATCAGCTCCTAAATGTAGTGCATATGTATCTCAATGTGTTTTTCCCTCTAGTGATGAACTAGATTCCTTGAGATCTATATAGCACTCTGATTATCACAAAAGATGACTATAGGATTTCTAAATGGAATGTCAAAATCAGTGAGAATATAGAACCAGAAATGTGAGAGTGTCATCCTACTGCAGAATGTAGATGTTCAGATCATAATGGCATCGAGTGAACTCAATTGTTAGAAGGAAGGATTCCATCTTGGCATACCAAGCTCGAGGAGCTTGTTTAAGGTTGTACAGATACTTCTGAAGACGGCACACAAGTGAAGGATCTTGGATGAACCCTTGTGGTTGCTCCATGTAGATTTCCTCCTAAGGGTCACCATGAAGAAAGGCAATCTTCACATCCATCTGATGAACTTCCCAACGATGGGTTGCAGCTATAGCAAGGACAAGTCAGATGGAATTCATCTTAGCAACTGGTGCAAAAGTCTCAGAGTAGTCAATCCCAAGAACCTAGGAGAATCCTTTTGCAACCAAGAGAGCCTTATCCTTATCAACTAACCCATCTACTGCAAATTTTGTTTGATTGATCCACTTGCATCGAAAAAGTTTCCTTCCTTTAGGAAGAGGGACTAGATCCCATGTGTGATTCCTCTCTAAGGAATTGAACTCTTCCTACATTGCAGCATCCCACTCAAGAATACCTGAAGCTTCTTGAAATGATTATGGATTAGAAGCTGAAGTAATGAAGAGATGTGGAGCCTATTGAAACTGTGACCTTGTTCTTCTAGTATCTAATGGATCACCAACCCAATCACTAGCTGATTCCAATGTCTAACAAGCCCGCAGAGGTGAAAGGGATGGAGAGTCTGGAGGAGAATCATCATCTTCTAAATGATGACTAGGAGAAGAATGTGAATCCATGTCATTATTGTCACCATCTGAAGTGGAGGAAGAAGACTCCTCATCAGGATTAGGAGGATTAAGATCCATTGAAGAACTATCATCATGATGCACGAGCTCCAATCTGATAGTGGAGGGAGAAGTGGTAAGAGAAGAACTCGAAGGGATCTCCTCAAAACGAACACTCCTCTCAATGAACAACTCATGAGTGGTATGATGGAGAAGCCTATAGCCTTTGAAATCATCTAGATACCCAAAAAATATGCAAGGCTTGCTCTGCAGATCCATAGCCTTGCATTTCTTTGTTGGAATGTGGGCCCATGCAAGAGATCCAAACACTCTAAAGTGCTTAACTATGGGTTTTCAACCAGTCCAAGCTTCAAAGGGAGTTACCCCCTTCAAAAATTTGTGAGGAACTCTTTTTTGGATGTAACGCGGATAGTTGATGGCCTCTACCTAGTATTGAGGTGACAAAGATTTGGAGTGAATCATACAATTAGCCATCTTTTTTAAGGACATGTTCTTGCATTCTGCAACACCATTCTATTGAGGATTGTATGGAATTGTGTTGAATGTTGATACCTTCTGAAGCACAAAACTGTTCAAATTGATGATTAACATATTCACCCCCATTATTTGTACACAAAATCTCGATGAACTTCCCAAACTGTTTCTCTGCAAAAGCTTTGAAATCTTGAAAATGCTCAAAGACCTCAGACTTGTGTTTTTGAAAGTAAACCCAAGTGTATTTGGAAAAGTCATCAATAAATGTCAAGACATATCTATCCCTACTAAAAGATGGTTGTGGAAATGGTCAAGCCAAGTCACTATGTACCAGCTCCAATAGTTGTGTAGCCCTCCATGCTTTTCCTTTATCATATTTCTCCTCAAGATGCTTACCAAAAATGCATCCTTGGAAAACACCATCAGAAAATTGAATAAAAGGCAACCATGTAACCATATCCTACTAACTGATTTGTTACAAGTAACGGTAGTTCAAGTGGCCAAACCGTTGATGCCACAAACAACTCACCTCATTTGTGTGAGTGATTAAGGTTGTCGAAGGAGATTCAAGAACAAAGTGAGAAAACTAATATAGTCTGGACTGATGATTTGCTTTTCCCACAGTAACTGTAGACCCATTATGTATTTCACTGATTACCACTATATTTGGAGTGAACTCATCTTGCTTACCAAAATAGTGTGAGTGATCTGATAAACAGATAGGAGATTAGTTGAAAAAGATGGAACACAAAGAACATCCTCAATTGTCCCTTCACCCATATCAACAAACCCTCTCCCATGCACTTCAACAGGAGTGCCATCACCCATTAATATGGTAGGCATAGAACATGGTTCCAAAGAGGTAAAATTATCCTCTGATGAGGCCATGTGGTGTGAAGCACCCAATTCAATGATCCAAGACTCTGGTTGTGAAACAACAACAACTAGGTTTGTTCCCTTTCCTTTCCCCTTACTTTTGTTTGTGTCCTTAGAAGACCCTTCTAATGAACTCTATTTGACTAAATCAGGCACCTTGATATTTTTCTTTTCTAGAAGATGAGAAAGGTGATCAATTTTCTTCTTTAAACACTTGTGTTTATCATGACTGGGCCTCTTATAGTAAGAACACTTGACCTTCTCCTTCTTAGGTTGATCACCTTTTGATGAAGAGGTATGATTATCTTCTTTTGAAGCAATAGGTTTCTGATCTTTCTTCTTCTCTCCCTGGTTCTTTTGTTTCTTATCCTTCTTGCTAGGACCTTTCTGTTCTTTTGTGCCTTGATTGACAACTAAGGAATGTGACTTAGAGGGCTTAATTGTACCCATTAGAACCATTTTTTCCTGCTCCCTAGTGAGCTTTGCAAAAAAATCATCTAGAGAAGGCATTTTATAGGTTGAACCTAGGGCACATTTTGTAGCATAGAATGTAGAAACAAATACATAATAGTTAGGACCAAGCTTAGAAAGAATTCTCAAAATCAATTGTTTATCATCCTTCTTGATTCCACATTGTTCTAACTGCAATTTAATGGCTTTCAATTTTGTGAAGAAGTCTTGTATAGTGTCAAAACTGCTAGGACTTAACCCTATAAGTTCATTCTCTAACTGATGACCCCTTAACTCATCCTACTTACCAAAGAGGGTTTCCAATTTAGTCCACACATCATTTGGTGTTTTAGCAGACTCAATATGAAAAAGAAGGTCAGGAGAGATTGAAATGCATAGAATACCAAAGGCTTCATCACATTTATTAAACCATTTAATCTTTTTTGCATCATCTTTTGGTTCAATTTCAAGTCACATTGTTACAAAATGATATCCATGTCTTTTCAGATATATGATCATCTTATATTTCCATTCAAAATAGTTATATGGAGTTAAAACTGGAAGTGTAGATGCATCCATGAGTGCAGAAAAGAAGATTGCAAAGAAAAGAAAAAAGTGTGAAAAAAGAAGAACACTAGACACCACCCCTGTTCACTAGCTTCTGAAATGACCCCCCCAGAAATTACAATGCTGGCACTTTATAATTAGTGTAATTATAATGCAAAAAATTAGATCTTTCAGACTCTTGCAAGGCCTAAAATGGCCAAGAAATTGAAACTACAATTCAAGTACAATATGAGATCTGTTTGAGAGCACTGATAGAAAGTAAAATATGAATTCTAACAAAAACAGAGTCCATTTGCACAAGTTATGGCTCCCAGAAGGTCTCAAAACAAGAACTGCGAAGCAATTTCTAGAAGAATCTCCAATTTCTGGGAATTTGGAGCATCAAATCAGAAAACCAACTTTTCCACTGTGTAGAGCATGAAATTCTACTGCAAATAAAAAAAAATGCACTGAAAAAGGAGCTCGAATGACTAAGATGTTAACATATGAAAATCAGCTGCAAAAATGAAAATGCAAATGAGAGGGGGTGAACAAATTCTTAAGACCCTGCTGACGTGGCACTAATGCATGCTGACATCAGCCAATCAGCTGATTAGATTTGACGGCCTATGGTCCATCAAGAGAGAATATACTTTGCTCCACGAAATATGCTCTATGAAAGAATATTCTCTTGAAATATTCTAGATGTCGGCAAAAGGGAGAATCATGGAGAATCTTTCGGTAGAATGTTCAAAGGATGACTAGAATCTTGAGCATTGCCGAAAGAATTTTTGGGTCACCAATTATTGAAAAGTGACTGCTGGAATATTAAGGACATCAGATTTGTTGAAGATCGGTCGGTTTGAATGAGTGTCAACCGTATATGAAGTTTCCAACTTCCTGTCAGTCTGCACCAAGCAGGCCCGCTGTGACCACTAGACACCCACCGCATGGCAACCAGTACTGGTGGGGTACTAGTGTCAACACCTTATGCACAGTACCTGGTACTGGCAGCAGAAAATACAAAAATTTGCCCCTTTTTTTTTTCTTTATGATTTTTAATAAAAAGCTTTTACAATAAGATTTATATTGGAAAAATTTAAAGATTTCAAAAAATTTCAGCCTAAATAAAATATAACTTTTTTGAAAAATTTCCATATGGTACGGCGCTGCATGGGCCATACGACCTGGAGTGAAAAAAAATTTGCCTTAGAAATGACTTTCTCCAATTTCAACGAATGGGTATTCAATTGTTAGGTTCTTGGGCCTTCTAAGTGCAATGGCGAGGTCTGTTGGGCTGAAAGTGCTCCAATTTGATGGCTACCTCCAAGAACCACGCTAAAACCCCTATTTTGCAATTGGCTCCTCTGATCTTCAATTTCGGTGAAATGAAAGCCAATATTGACTTTCTCAGGCCTTCTGGACACTATGGAAATACTAAAAACACCTCCAGGATTACCAGAAAGCTACAGTCGACCAGATCTCACAAGAACCAAATATGCAACCTAGATCATACAGATGCTTATTTTTCCTTTAAATTGTTCATGTTAGAGGAAAATGCTAGTTCTGGATTAGTCTCCAATCTCTATAAGAAATCAGATAATAAAAGTGAACTAAACCAAAAAAATAGGCTCTCATACCATGTTAGATTCTTCAAGAAGTGATAATCGAGCCATGATTCGATGTTGGTCATAGATCACATGCAACTCCAATCAGCAAATGATCAAAGATCAAAATAGCAAAATGAAGAGAAAATATGAAATGATAGAACAATGGAGACAAAGCAAGAGAATTTTGAGAATACTCTCGTGACTCTCACCGGAAAATCACCAAACTAGTTGAACTAGTGAAGGTGAGAGAAGAGTGCTCAATCTATAGAAGATAAGGGCAAATACATCCAAGAGGTGCATTAACTCCTACTACCTATAAAATGTGGGAGGTTATCACCTACTTGGTAAATTAAAAAACATGTGGCATAACCTCCTCAAGTGAAGATAGGAGAGAGGTGGCACATAAATCCAGAAGAGGATGAGAAACCCAATTACCCCATAAACTACTTAGGTAAAAATAGAATAGTGGTTATGAAAGGTGGCACAACAAGCCAAAAGAGGATGTGTAACTCAACTACCCATGTGTGGGTAGAGAGTGACACATGTAGCCAATGTATTTTGCCACGTGTCCTCATATTAACCACTCCTAATAAACCTAAGCAAGCTTAAATAATATGTGTAGGAAAAAATAAATACCCCTAACATAAGGAAAATAAAAAATCTACACTAACAGATAGAAATTGCTTGATTGATAAAGATTATATCTAAGGTATATTGATACTAAAAAAAACTAGTAGTTACCAAGGGTAGTTATTACACTTGTGTCCTTCCAACAACCTCCTCAAGAAGACTAGCCACCTCAAAAAGATAATTCAAATATTTCTTATATTCACATTATGCCAAAAGATAAATTTTATTTTTTTCTCATTTTTTAAATAAACTAAACTTGATTTATAACCATGAACCATTATCTAATAAACTATAAATATTTGTACTTATGAACTATTCAATAGCACATTAAAATGGGGATTAATAATTTTAATAAATTATTAAACAAAAACTTTTAAAGCGTTTCAATATATTACCACAAAATGAGTTCTAAAATTGAACCCTTCTATTCAATGATACAAGTGAACTACCTAATATATTTTTTGGCAAAAAGGTAGATTATCAAGCAAACTCCTTCATACAAACCATCCTATAGCATTGAAGTTGTATCTTCTATTTCTTTACTTTTGGACATTTTTATTCTTTCTTATATTGAGAATTTATGTTTGAACTACATTGAATTCTCTACCAGATATTAGTCTTATGTTTATTCAAAGTTGAGGCCTTGAAGGGTCAAAGGTTAGCATTTGATCTAATATTATCTAGTAAACCATTAGCTAAAATACAACCATATGGTAAAAAAAATTATTTCCATGTAACAAACCCACCTCTTTGGAGGATGAGAATGGTTTCAAAACCTTGATAGAAGTTAGACGCCACCTTCAATAAAGTTTTCTTCAAAAAAAATTTAAACAAGTCCTTGAACCCAAAAGAAACTTTGACGCAAGAATTTTTAGAGGGTTGTATAAATATTGTTGGGAGCCAATGTAATGACCCTGCTCAAATTTGATTGAAAAATTTTGATTTTGGCTCCAGGAATTTCATCAAACACTTTGCATACAAGAGATATGTGTCTGATCTATAACTTTTCAGTTTGCTTAAAAGGCACTTTCCTTCATTTAGCATCAATAAGAATGATTGTAAATGCTCTAAATTGTCTAAACAATGTCCTAAAATGAATGTCCATCTTATTTTGGAAATATTCAATGCATATATACGATCTAAACATGAGAAATGATCACCTACAGCCAACTAGTATTTTAACAAAAAGTTGGTATGCAACTACTATGTTGATAAAAGCATCTACAACCACTTGTCATTATGTCAAATAGTTGGCATACATCCTCATACAATATTCAATGATCATTACAACAATATAACTCCCAACTAATGATATCTTTATTGAAATGTTATCCCTTCAATAATGACGACAATGAAAATGCCAAGACTCTTGGCTTACACTTATGGATGCAATTACAATGCCAAATCTGATATACAAAATAACCATTTACAGCTGCAACACTAATCTTTTTATATGCAATGATATTATGAACTATTAATAGTGAAACCTAATTGAATGTTGATGCCCTTGATGATAGATGATGAAGCCATCAACAATAAGCCAAAATGATGTACTCCAATCCCAAGTCGAAGTCTTCCACTTGCCACCCCTGTTGCTGATGGAAATACAGATATAAAATAATAACTAGTTGTTATTGTGAACCTAGTGTTTTTATCCTAATCTAAGTGTGCAAACTAACTAAACTAGAATGCAAAAATAGAAACACAAGATCACCTCAAATGATTAGCCTAAGGAAGAAAACACAAAAGAAAGATAAGAAAAAAAAAACAATGATTATACCTTTTGTGTTGACTCTTTGGTTGGCCCTTAATGTTGTTGAAGATATGTGCTCCTTGGATGGCTTTGTAATGAAGATGAGTGCAAGATGAACAATGTGGATTCAATGAGGGTGATAATATGAGCTAATACAAGTGCCACAATACAAAATAATGGCTTGAAGATGGCTTGCAAATTTGAGAGAATAAGGGTACAAAATGACTAAGTTATGCAAATGTATTAGAAGAGGGGGTATTTATAGAAGAATTTGAATTCTCTAGAGAATTCAATGGTCAAGATTGAGCCAACATGGAAAAGATGAAGGGTTGAGGTGAGTTGAGGACTCACAAGCCCTCACATCTTGCCATGTGGCGGATGATGTGTCACAAGGACAAATTGAGGTGGATAATGACATGTGATGGAGGTACTTGCAAGTACCTTGGCATGTGACTTGATGTGACCTCTCAGTCATCACATGGGAAAGAGGAAATCTTTGGGAGAATAAAAATGAATTTTAAATTCAAAATGATTGGGAGATCTTGTGGATAAGACAAGGTTCCCAAAAAGAGAGGTGAGAAGTACCTTGGATAAGAGAAGGTGCTTAAAAAGGTAAGTACTTACCCACATGTGAGGGATGTGACAAGTCAAAGGTTCTAGAACTTGCATAGGGAAGAGAAGATTCCTTGGAGGAATAAAAGTGAATTAAAAATTCACATGGGGAAGAGAGAAGTCTTGGATGAATAAAAAGGAATTAAAAATTCCTTGGGGGATGGGGAGAGTTGAACAAGGTACTGATTAGGTTTAGCTAATTAGTGATTAGAAGATAATTAGTGGTTAAGGAAGATTACAAGCCAACTTGCAAAAATTGGAGGATGTGACACATCCTAATCAAAGATTAGGCATGTGCACATCCCTAATGAAGAGATTAGGAGGTGGGTTAGGATTAAGTGAAAATGATGTGACATGTGAGGAATTAAATAAATGTCATATTTATTTAATTCATTTGATGAAAGGAGGATTAAAGAGATAAGGTATTTAATTATTAACTAAATACCTTAGGGATTTGGCAGAATTAAGGGTATTAATTAGATAATAGTGATATTACCTAATCAATGCAATCAAGAGGATTTTTAGATGAAAAGGGATAAATTTGGACCAATGTAAGTGTCCAAATTTAGGTTTCTATAGTTTTCAACCTCCAATCACACCAAATGAAGTTTCCTAGGCCTCAAGAGTCAAGTGCCTCCATCCTTTAACAAAATCGGACCACAATGACTCCACTTCAAGCAAATTGTGGCCTTTATGCAGACCAAATATGACTATAATTTTTGATATTAAAAATATAATTCTTCTTAATACAATATGACCTCCTAAATTCCAAATGAATGAAGACCTTGATATCAAAATTGTCTCCAACAATGCTCCAAATCGAACCATACAAAAACTTGGCCAAAGGCCACAAAGTTTTTACAATGAAGTACAAATAGAAAGTCTGAAGTGACTTCCTCCAGCTGCAATAATTCGGATGATATTCCACACCCTCAAAATTGCTTACCAATTGAGATTTTCCATTCTCAATGGCCAACTGAAACAACTGCAAAAACCCTAGGCTCCACAACTGAAAATATCAAATCAATATTAAAATTTCCATGATAGGCAATGAGCTCCTCATGTCTATTTATTATTTTCCTCAAGAGGTCAACCTCCTTCGAGAAATTTTCCAAGTCAGCTTCTGGAAGGAATATTATAATATTATTTTATTATTACACTTTATAATAATATGATAATATAAACTCATAAAGTGTAATATAACATTATAATATAAAGTAAGGTTTCTCAAAATAGAAATATCAATGAAGATTATAGGAAAACCTTCGTGAAGTCTTGAAATGAGCCAACCAATCAACTGGGTGTCTACCAAACGACCCTCCTATCAAGCCCTATTAGCCTACGAGGATCAATAATAGGCTAATTCCTCTAAACTCCAAAGCTCATGAAAAAGGGGACATTACAGTCTGTCCTCCCTGAAATTGCTTGTCCCAAAGCAATCTCAATAGTAAAGTACAACTCTTCTCCACTTGGATCCCAAGTGAAGATTTGTGTAATGTCCCAAACATCACCAAACAGCTCCTATAGCACTAGCACATCTTGTTGAATCAACTCAATCCCAAAACTGTGATGATAAATATGATACATCCATACTGTTGGAAATCCACCACCTATTGCTTCTCATTGTGCCACTCTGATACCTCCCATCTCCAAAATGCAGCAAGTCCCCAAGTCTTGAATCAAATGGTAATCATCATGAGAGAAGCAAGTAGAAGATCTACCAAACTCAGAATCACCATCTGAGGTCAGATACCAGAACTGATTAGGACACTCCTTTGCAAGCCATATTTGAAATCTCAATGCACTGGAAGGATCCCAAGTGCAACAATCAATGCTCATGTCAAAAGTGTGAGTGATATGTAACTCAAAGAGAGGATCATCATGATGAATGCCATCTACTCTCAGAAGAGAAGTTGGATTGCCATCATCATCCCATATGCAAGTCCTAGATGAATGAGTCTCCAAACTATGAACAATTTCAACCTCACATGAAGAATCATCATTATTGGAACAATGTGCATATTCATATCCAACCTCTCTTTGAATAAAAAGTCTTCTAATGTCATCTACACTTTTTTGATTGACCTTGTCTTTCACTTCTTGAAGGATTTGTCTCATATTTGTAGCCGCTAACCTATCCTCCTTGGCCTTCCTCAACCAATCTTCATTCATCATTTTGAACCTTCTAATCTCTTCAATGCCAAAGTACATAAAATCGGTCTTCTTATGCTTGATATCTTCATGTCCACTAATGAGTGTAGGGTTGCCATCAAGAGATGATATCATATCATTGGCTTGCACATGAACACAAGCCTCTTTTTCATGAGAATGATGATGCACCATATTGTTGTCCTCAAACAAATACATGATGACATCATGCCATTGTAAAATGTCTCCTTCATAATGTGAAGACAAAACACGATTGGTTGCTCCACTAAATAGAGGATCAAATTCCACATCCTCCTTAATATCTTGGACCTCCAAATCACAATCAATTTCTCCATCATGATAGGATGAAGCAAGTTAAGACTCAGCTAATGAAGCATCACAAGAACCCATATCCTCATGTGGTTGCTCTAAAGAAATTGGTTTGTCTTCAAACACCACTTGTTCTTCTTCAGCCTTGCAATCCTCCTAGAGTATCTTGTGCCTAACATCTTCCTCTAATTTGGTCTAATTTTTTTCCTCCCTAGGATCAGTTGTAAGTTGGTCATCAACTACTACAAACTCATTGTAGAGGTTTCTAGAGACCTCACTAGTAGAGACCTCTTATTCCTCCTTCTTTTCCTTTCGTCTAAGTATCATTAGATATCCCCTTTTAAATCCAAGATCACTCATCACAACATACAAATTATGCATCAATTCATATGTAGATCTATCAAAAGCCATAATGTCTTCGTTATTCACCCAACAGGATGGCAGGAGACCGCTCTGATACCACCTTAGTGACCCTGCTCAAATCTTATTGAAAACTTCTGATTTTGGCTCTGGGAATTTCATCAAACACTTTGCATACAAGAGATATGTGTCTAATATAACTTTTTAGTTTGCTTAAAAGGAACTTTCCTTCATTTAGCATCAATAAGAATGATTGCAAATGACTCTAAATTGTCTAAAAAATGTCCTAAAATGAATGCGCAACTTATTTTGGCAATATTCAATGCATATATACGATCTAAACATGAGAAATGATCACCTACAACTAACTGGTATTTTAACAAATAGTTGGTATGCAACTACTATGTTGATAATAGCATCTATAGCCACTTGTCATTATGTCAAACAGTTGGCATACATCCTCATACAATAATCAATGATCGTTACAACAATATAACTCCCAACTGATGATATCTTTATTGAAATTCTATCCCTTCAATAATGATGACAATGAATATGCCAAGACTCTTGGCTTACACTTAAGGATGCAATTACAATGCCAAATCTAACATACAAAATAACCATCTACAGCTGCAACACTAATATTTTTATATGCAATGATATTATGAACTATTAATAGTGGAACCTAATTGAATGATGATACCCTTGATGATAGATGATGAAGCCATCAACAATAAGCCAAAATGATGTACTCCAAGCCCATGTCGAAGTCTTCCAGCTGCCACCCCTATTGTTGATGGAAATACAGATATAAAATAATAACCAACTGTTATCAACCTCCAATCACACCAAATGAAGTCGCCTAGGTCTCAAGAGTCAAGCACCTCCATCCTTTAACAAAATCATACCACAATGACTCCACTTCAAGCAAATTGTGGCCTTTATGCAGACCAAATATGACTGTAATTTTTTATATTAAAAATCTGATTCTTCTTAATGAAATACGACCTAAAGTGCAAATGATTGAAGACCTTGATATCAAAATTGTCTCCAACAATGCTCCAAATCGAACCATACAAAAACTTGGCCAAAGGCCACAAAGTTTTTACAATGAAGCACAAATAGAAAGTTTGAAGTGACTTCCTCTAGCTGCAATAATTTGGATGATATTCCACACCCTCAAAATTGCTTACCAATTGAGAGTTTTCATTCTCAATGGCCAACTAAAACAACTACAAAAACCCTAGGCTCCACAACTAAAAAATATCAAATCAATATTCAAATCTCCATGATAGGTAATGAGCTCCTCATTTCTATTTATTCTTTTCCTCAAGAGGTTGACCTCCTTCTAGAACTTTTCCAAGTCGGCTTCTAGAAGGAATATTATAACATTATTTTATTATTACACTTTATAATAATATGAAAATATAAAGTAACTCATAAAGTGTAATATAACATTATAATATAAAGTAAGGTTTCTCAAAATAGAAATATTAATGAAGATTATAGGAAAACCTTCGTGAAGTCTCAAAATGAGCCAACCAATCAACCGGGTGTCTGCCAAATGACCCTCTTATCAAGCCCTATTAGCCTACGAGGATTAGGAATAGGCTAATTCCTCTTAACTCCAACGCTCATGAAAAAGGGGACATTACAGCCAATGAAGTTTCAAGAACCTTGTCAAGAGATGAAGAGGTTGTGAGAACCTGTTTGGACATCAACACAAGTTATGAAACTTTCCTAATTTATCGATGCTTTTAAAAATAGGAAAATTTAACCCGTCTAAATTTGAAAATTCTCCCAAGTTGTAACAAAAACTAAATGAAATATTTTGAACAGAAACTAAATGTAAATTTATTTTTTATGCAATATTTATTACAAACCTAGATGCTCCTACGTCACCTTGCATTGGTAAACTAGTAGACTGGGACCTTAGGATTCATGGAAGAGAGCACTATTACATAGAAAAGAGACATAATAATAAAATTTCAAAAAAATGGATAAGGTGCAACTAGTGCCTTAATGGAGGAATAATTAATCCACAAGGGTGAGGTGGACATAAGGGAGTGCCAAATGACTCCCCAAGAAATCATGTTAATTCTATATGGTATATCATACACTTTGGAGAACATGTTTAGTTATTCATATATCATAGTAGGGGGCCTAGAATCCCCACTACTTCACTCACAAAAGCAAGGACACACTCAAGCCAAGATAGTTGACTAAGAAGAAAACCTATACTATGTGAATTCCAAACAATAGAAGAGGATCTTGTAGTACAAGCATTTCAAGATAACAAAGAAGTTAAAATGGATAGGAAGAAAAAAAATTAGGATTTCTAACAAAATTAACCTATAATACTCAAACAACACTAGATGTGAACACAAAGCAAGAACAATTAAAACCACTAGTAGTCAGACAAGAAAGCCACCTAGAATCAATGTTTCAGTAAGGAATAGAACCAAAACAGTATGAGGAAAAGAAACAGTTTGAAACCAACATAGAGGTGGAGGTTGAGAATCAAGACAACCAAAATCTATACAATCCCATATCAATACCTCTAATATGGTCTTCAAATTTGTATGTCAAAGAGTTAATGGAACTAAATGGAAAATTGAATAACCAATAGGTGAAAGAGAAGATGAAAGATATCAAGTTTCAAGGGACCGTAGAATCCAAACAAAAGCTAGCACAAGAAAATGAGTTAGTTAAAAATAAAATAAACAAATTGCAAAACACCATTGAAATAGGGAAACGATATTTGGCACTAAAGCATGAATTAATCCAAGCTAAGGGTAGAAGCATAGCCCAAGTAGGTGAAGAAAGAGATATTTTGCATCTCTAAGAGTTTCAATGAGCAATATAAAACATGGAGTTCAAAGAAACTAAATTAATGGAGAAAGTAGAAGAGGCCAAGTCATGGCACAAGTAGTAAAAGAGCCAACAGAAACACAAAGAGAGCTCATGATGGAAAAAATTATGTTACAAATATGGGAAGAAAATATTAAAATGATCTAGAGTGGAAAATATAATAATTAAATAGATAAAAGATTATTGGGAAGGAGAAAATACTAGCATGGTAGTAAGAGACTTCTTATTAGATAAATTCTAATGGGTAGGACACATCCTCCAAGAAAATAGAATTGGAAGAATGGTAAGGGAATAAAGGAATAGGGATATAATGTTAACCTTCAAGAACATCAAAGATAAGAATAAAATAATCAGAAATAAAAAAATTCTCCATGGCACACAGTTTTATATAGATGAGGATCTAACCCCAACATAATTACAAGAAAGAAGGAAGGAATGGGAGAAATTTGTAGTAGCCAAAAATGTGGGAAGCGAGGTGTGGTTATATAGGGAGAAATCCTAATTTAATGACAACACAACTCATACTAAATAGGAAGATGGGCCCCCCTAAGATCATCTTAAAATTATAAGCTAGAATTATAGGGGCTGCCCTTGGAGGAGGGGTCCTAGTTTAGAGCCTATAGTAGAGAGAAAGAACATCATTGTCCTTGTTGAAATGCATGAGCGTGAGGGGTACAAAGTGCCAAAGTTTGAAGGTTACAAAGAGGTCTCAATTGGGAATGAGAACATAAAGTGGCAAGGGACATAGGAGAGTGCTAGTCTTGGTAATGGAAGCATGGAAAGGAATCATAAAATTTGAAAAGAACCCAAATAACCAATACATATGGATGAGGATAGCATATAAGAAATATACAAATTATTTTACATGTTACTTTGCCTCTTATTCTCTAAAGCATACAAGCAAATGCATCTAGATAGGGAAGATCCATATGAAGCATTAAAATGGGACATAACAAATTATTGTGCCACATGTGAGGTAATTTTAATAGGGTACTTTAATGCAAGAACAAAAAATAATGAAGCTCTACACCTCAATAGGGAAGAGGGGTTGAATATCAAACCACTATAGTTAGAGGAAGAAGATTATAAAAATTAGGAAAGGTTTCTCGGATTAAAATAAAAAGGTGTTTCACAATATGGAGCTGAATTGTTGGGTATATGCATCCTTCATGATTTAATCATATATAACAACATAAGGGAATGGTCAAGCTCTAGAAACATCATATGTCAAAACTTAAAATAGGAAAAGCATAGTGGACTATGACATTTGTTCACATTGATATGTCAAGCTTAATGGAAGTTGAGATAGGAAATTATCTTATAGAAATAAAATATGATCATAACCTTGTATACATAAAGATTCATAAGCAAAAAGAAGACTAACAAAGGACTAGTCTCCATCTAAGTAAAAAAGTACACTTTCAAGGAAAAATCCTTATAACCTATGAGAATCAAGATATTTTGAAAGAAATGCTTGAAAAATAGCTACAAAAAATAAAAGAAATTAGCTTCAACAAAAATAAGAGAACAATAAATAGTGATAACCTAATGGAAATAATCCACAAAGATCTCATAGCATGCAAAATAACTAGGGCCAAAAATGGTATCAAAATAATTTTATGACAAATTTGTGGTATAATGAAGAGTGCAAGACAACAAAAACAATGGAGAAAATCTTGAGAAGGGAAAAAGCAAGTAAAAAATGTGATATTAGTAAGATCTAAAAAGTAAGAATAGATGAAAGTAAGGATGAAGGAGTTAATTTCTCTAAGGAAGAATATTCCAACAGGTTTTTGGAGGGAATTGCATCATACTAGAACAAATGCTAAGAATAATATCACAAACTTCCAATGACTAGATTATGTAAAAATGTTGTATGAAAGAGACCAAAATAAAGACCCCCTTGATAATTATCACTAAGGCCAAACTCTTCTCCACAAAGGATATATAGGAAGGAATTAAAAATTTGGGAATGGGCAAAGCTCTAGACATAGATGGGTTAGAGGTTGAATTCTTAAAATGGGTCTTGGAAGCCCTAGCACTGCACATCAAAAAGATATTTAACAAGTTCATTTAGTATGGTTTCATGATAAATTGGGCTAGCATCGTCATCCCTCTCCTCAAAAGCAAGGATACCAACAACTTGCCAAAAAAATTTACTCTAATGATTAACCCCCTTTTCGAATAACTCTTTGGAAGTAGTGGAGGGTAGAATTAGCCTTTGGGTAGAAAAGGAGGGTGAGGGAAAAAGGACAAGTGAGTTTCAAGCCAAAGCATTCTACAATTGACCGCTACATCACTCAAATATTTGATTAAAAAAAATTGGATTAAACAAGGGTAAAAGGTTTTTTTTTGCCAATTTTAGAAAAGCATTTTAACATGGTTCTCAGAAGCAAATTTTGGGGCCGAAGGGAAGATTTGGAATACCAAAAAAAAATGTAGTACTCCACAAGCTTTATGATCAAGTTCAAGCCAAAATCAAAACAAAGGGTGGTTTATCATAATGTTTATCGAGTGACATTGAATTCAAATAGGGGTGTCTATTGTCCCCACTTTGTTTAGGATATACATAGACAAAATAGAAGAGTGGATAGACAAGTTAAGTGATGGGATTATTCAACTAACCACATATGTGGTAAAGTTACTCCTATATGTAGATGACATTAAGTTAATGGTAAGAACAAGGGGGATGGAAATCCCTATACATGCTTTAAAATAAATACAAATCAACTAAGTTATTGAATTGAAAAATAATAAAACTTATTTGGGTTGTTGATTACACCTTAACATCAAAACAGAGACAAATAGAAAGGTTACAAATACATTTAGTTGCAAGAAGTTTCAAAATAAGAACCACAATTGCATATGAGATTATCTTAATTAAGGCTAGAGTCTTTCCAATAGAAATGATGCTACAAATTTGATTGTTAGGATATTTGAAGAGAATTGGAATTATTAAAGAACATTGTTGGCTTAAAATAGCAATAAAGAAAAAAATTGATTAAAATAAAATACGAGAAAGGGTTCAAACCATTACAAAATAGCTAGAAAGTATAACAAGACAAGTCTCACCAAGATTGAGATCGAAAAAAACTAAAAAAAAAAAGAAAAAACAACAAGGACCAACAAAAGCACCAAAATTAGCAAGAACTAGCTACATATCAACAACAGCTTAAGGCCACCAAAGGCTTGCCACTCAGTTCAAGAATTCCAACTTCTCCTTGAAAGAAACCTTCTAACATTTGTTTCTATACTCAACATATTTGATAAGATTACCTTCAGTTTGAGCAACTAGATTATCCTTCATCACATGCTTTTTGGCTTGAGTTCTATTAGTAAGTCTAGGTTGGGAAATATTGGCCTCGACAATGTTGGTCCCATTCACCTAGTTTTTAGCTTTTCTTCTTTTTTTCTAGCTTGAACTAGAACACATGTAGGGTGGTAGTAGTATTCTTGACCATTTCTTTGCTAAAGATTATTATTTCCTTCATGTTACTCATTATATTTTTTTGGTTCATTTTAAGGGAATCCACCTCCCTTTTTAAGTGTCCCCATTTCTCAAACTTTCTACAATACTTTTCACAATACTCCCACACATCTCCCCAATCTCCTCATTCTGTCAATTAGGGAACCTCAGCTAGGTGAAGGCCTCAACCTTTGAATTTTTCCTTCTACCGTGATGCCGGGGGGCTCGCCACTTGAGGATGTTATTTTTTATGTTAATGGCCTTGTACAAGGTGTTGAGTTTTTCCTCCAAATTAATGTAAAAGCTTCACTAAGGGTTTCCCTCCATGAAGCCCTTGGGAATAGCCTTATGCGATCTATGACTAGTTGGGGCCCAAGTATCAAAAGGATTATTACCCTTGGACAAATGAAATTTCCTTGGAGGTGTAATGGTGATTGTGGGCTTCTCCAAAGATGGATGATCTTTCGGGGAGGGCTAGGGGAGGAGGGATAAATTTTGTGCTTTCCTTTGGTTTTTGCATTTAAGGTGGTGGGTCAAGGTCCTGTTTTGGAAAGATGTGAAGGGAATCCTCCTCATCAGAAAAGGAAAAGTAGGACCCAATGATGATTTCCTAAAGGAAACCCTTTGCTTTTTGGAACTAGGAGAGGAAGGGGAAGGGTCCTCAACACAAGTGGGGGCTAGGCTAGCCTAAGGGAAGCATAAATGCACGGGATGGGGTTTAATATATTTTTTCCTTTTGAAGCGGACCTCCTCAAAGTGGACAGGAAGGGATTATAGTTCCACAAATCGTAATAGTATGAGTAAGGGCTGTTGTGTAATAGACAATAAATTAACCCTTGGTGTAATGGAAGTTTTTCATTCAAGTGAGACTTTGAACAAAATATTTTAAGGAAGAATAGAGCCAAAAAGAAATTTTCATTTTTAATATTTTACCTAAAATGGTTGAGCATGAGAAGATGTAGGAGTGAAACCTTTTATACAGACCATCTAGCGTGACATATCTCACTAGAATTTTAGCCACCCTTTTCCATACGCCAGTGAGATCTTCTCTGTTAAATCCATTCTACAACTAGTTGAGCAACAAAGCAAAATTTAAATAGAAGGAAAAACACATGAATGAATTAAAATACGAAGTGGATGACTAAATGAGGAACCTTTTATACAGACCATCTAGCATGACATATCTCACTAGAACTTTAGCCACCCTTTTCCATATGCCAATGAGATATTCTCTATTAAATCCATTCTACAACTGGTTGAGCAGCAAAGCAAAATTTAAATAGAAGGAAAAACACATGAATGAATTAAAATACAAAGTGGATGACTAAATGAGGAATTAACATGCAAGAGTGTGGAAATCAAAAGGTACATGCAAGAGAAAGTAAAAGCAATCATGTGGACAAAACAACTCAATTTGAAAAGAGAATATTATATCAAACAATTCAATCCCACATGTGACCATGAGAAAAAGCACTATATAAGAGTTGAAATAAAATAAAAATCTAAAATGCTAAGAACTAGCTCAGATGACCTTAGGTGCAAAACAAGGAGGTGAAAAATACTCAAGGAATGGGAAAACAAGGTTAGTGTTTTGCATGTCAAGATCAATAGAAACATAATGGCATTAGATCATGGTGCATGGCATATGAGGGCATCTAGATCAAACATGCAAATACTCTAAATGTTGAATCTTTAACAACTTTGTTTGAAAAAGGAGATGGTAACAAAAGCAATAAATTACTTGATCAAAATTCATATCAAAAGATCCAAGATTAGTAAAGAAATAGGGAAAAGCCTTAAATAAAAATTGAGGGTTGTTAAGTGGAGCTTTTGTATCTTGTTGAATAGTTCAATTCTTGAGTCCTATAAACTACTTGGCCTCATGGACATCATTACAAAATTTCATTTCATTCATTTTTCATGTTTAAAATTAATATTCTCTAAAAAGCAATTTGAAAACTTAGTGTTCCATAAGGCAAGATTGTCCCTTCCTCTAAAACCATCAAGAATATTCTAAAAGATCAAGGATGCACCGATACAAAGTAATTGTCTATTTCTCTAAAAAATCTAATGTCCAAGAATGTTTCCTAGTTTAGATGGGTGATCGGGGATGAATGTTTCTTAGTTTAGGTGGGTGATTGGGAACTACAATAGATTGCAAAGCAAAAATTTAGGTGGATGATTGGGAATTACAAGTATTCCCAAAATATTCAAGGTTTTTTTCAATTTGTTAAGAGCATTTTTTTAATTATTTATTTTATTTTATATATAATTAAAGCAAATGAAATATTTTTTAACATTTATTTTCATGATCACTAATAATGACTATCTCAAATATTTATGATCATATGGGAGGTCGACTTAGATTAATTTTTTCTCCTTCCATATCTTCCAAAAGCATCCACTAAAATTGGGCAATTACGTTGGATATATCATATTAATTGGACTTAGTTTCCCTCTAGATGAGGGAAGCTAAAAGAACTAAAAAATACACTAATAAACTTGTAATCTGAAAAAATTGAAAAATACATTTAAACTTGTAATACAAAAACTAAAAAAATATATTAATAAACTTCTTTCTTTAAAAGAGAGAAAAAGAAAGAGAAAAACGAAGCTTCTTAGATCATCAAAGTATACTGTAAGAAGAAAGATACAAGCATGCACTTACTCAATTGACAAACGCGTGATAATTACCTTTATGGTTATCAACATAAATTATTTTTAAATTAATGGCATTCCCTCCCAATCTTATATATTATGATGATTGTCAAATATTGATTATTAATATTGATTATATTAATATTTACTCTTGAGCAAAAATCTATTTCCAATACTTCTAAATGTTTATTTTTTAATTTAAGCATTTCGATATTTAGCCGATAGACTATTATAGGTGGGAAATCCCACCGGAATCGTCTGATTGTCACTGGATGGGAAATCGGCACTGACTATGCAGCCTACAAAAAGGCATGGAGGAAGCCATGTGCATGCCATCCAATGGTTGTACCATCCTTTCTACCATATAATTGTTTGTCACTGTCCATAGCAAGCACCCTGTCCTTTATAAATGCTCACTGGTGGAGTAACAAGTTGTAGTTTTGCATTTTTAGTTAATGCGGCTTTCCAACTTATATGAAATTTTTAAAATTAAACTATTCAATAATTTTGCATTTTACTACTTGGTTTTATTGTTTATTTTAAGTTTTAAACCAAATGTTTGTTTAGTTTTTTATTCTAGAATTAGGTTTTGCACATCTTTGGGTATTATAGAATATAATATTATATACTAAAAATATAATGCATTAAAGAGATATATATTTTTTATATAAATATGTGCATATGGTTAATATACATTGCGTTCTTATATTTAAAATATATTTATAAATTTTATTTTTTTCTCTATAATATAATATTTATATTATATTATATTATATCACATTTATTATAATATATTATATATAATATTATGATATTATAATGTTCGTTAAGGGACCAGTTTGGGTAAATCCAATAGGGAAGGTCTCTAAGAAGGTCCAATGGGAGAAACCAGATGAAGGATGGTGGAAGATAAATTTTGATGGGGCCTCGAAAGGAAATCCAAGGCCTTCTAGGGAAAGTTTTATAATTCGAGATTAGAATGGGGATGTAGTAGCATTAGGAGCAAAGAGGTTACAAAATGGTACAAACAACTTGTCTAAAGCACTAGCAGCTCTATTAGCAGTGAAATGTGGTAAAAATATGGGATCCACAAAGCTACATCTGGAAGGGGATTCGATGATTATTGTTCAAGCAGTTATGTCCAGTATAATACATGCTTGGCACCTACAAAATATGGTGGATAATATCATAGAGGTGTTATCAACCCTAGAGAGCTTTAAAGTTAGTCACATTCAAAGAGCTGGAAATAGGGAAGCTGATATATTATCAAAGTGAGCACTAACTTTTGATGAGGTGGGAATATTAAAAATTGAAGATTTTTGGGACGTAAGAATGATGGATTTTGTTTAGAATGGGCATATGTTGCATTTAATGAGAAAGGTGATGGACAAAGAGTGGGAGCTCAATAAGGCCAGAATTTTTGTGGGAAGTCAAGCGACGACAGGGGAGTACACAGCGTCATAAATGTTTTTGAAGCTTGTGAGATGGTTTTAAGTTGAGATAATAATGTTTATCCCCACATTTCAAAGAAATATTGTAGAGAAGTTGCAAAAATAGGTGGTGAAGGCGGTGGTTGTTGAAGACGGAAGCAAACTTCACTTTTCGCTCATGGAGATATTTGAATCCTTTCTTCGGCGATGCGTTTGTAAAACGGTTGGAGGGTCTCTTTCTCATTGAAGATGAGAGACTTGTTCAATGCGCTCGAATGATCATTGGCAGAGATTTCAGTGCAATGAGGCATAGGTTGAGAAAAAAATTAGACGTGTACTCTTTGATTGCAACTTGGGATTTGGACATTGGAGACCCAGTGAAGCTGGTTAGAAAAGTGTTGAAGAAAATCGTTTATGAAGCTTGTGGGTATGGAGTCAATTTTTGAATGGGCAATTCTAGGGGTTGGTCTGGATATTTCAAAAGGTATAATTGATGAGGAAATGGAGTTGCTTTACGGTCACTTAGGTTTGAATCCCTTCATCCACTGGCCTGAAGGAAATTTCAAGGCCCTCTGCCAAGAGGAAGCTCGTCTAGGCTAGAAAGCTCTTAAACTGCTCATTGAGTTGGTGGAATTAGAAGAATACATGGAGAAGATGAAAGCAGAGGCGCAGGGGAAGGTGGTGCGTGGAAAGAGGTTGATGAACCATCTAAGGAGGAAGCAGAGGAAACGACAGAGGAAAAGGCAGGTCCAAGAACTGAATGAAGGGGCATCAACTTCTGGTAACATACATAAAAGGAGGACCCATGACAGTCCCTGTTAGTTTATGTATGGTCTAATTTTAGTGTAGGTTGGGTGAACTTTTTAAGTTTATAATGGGGAATTTGATGTCAGGCAGTTTTTTGATCTGGGCATGAAGACCCATGGTGGCAGGGTATTAGTAGCTTTTGTAGTAGCTATGGTGACCTGTGGTGGTTTTTTGGCATGTTTATATGCTTTGTCTCTCTTCTGTTGGTTTTTTTGGAAGGTATCGAACTAAACTGTATGAACTTTTTAATTTTCAAGCAATAAAATATCTGGCGTTACCGACCAAAAAAAAAATTATGATATTATAATATAATAT
>VDFB02000015.1:164598273-164630401 GCA_007258455.2 Sequoia sempervirens | reverse complement strand
AAGTGGCAAGGGACATAGGAGAGTGCTAGTCTTGGTAATGGAAGCATGGAAAGGAATCATAAAAGTGGAAAAGAACCCAAATAACCAATACATATGGATGAGGATAGCATATAAGAAATATATAAATTATTTTTTGCCTCTTATTCTCTAAAGCATACAAGAAAATGCATCTAGATAGGGAAGATCCATATGAAGCATTAAATGGGACATAACAACACAGCTACATGTGGGAGGGTATCCCATTAGGGACTTTAATGGGAGAACAAAAAAATAATGAAGTTCTACACCCTCATTAGAAGACAGGGTTGAATATCAAAACCCGCCATAAGCTAGAGGGAAGAAGATTATAAAAAATTAGGAAAGGTTTCTCGATTAAAAGAAAAAGGTGTTTCACAATATGGAGTTGAATTGTTGGGTATATGCATCCTTCATGATTTAATCATATATAACAACATAAGGGAATGGTCAAGCTCTAGAAACATCATATGTCAAAACTTAAAATAGGAAAAGCATAGTGGACTATGACATTTGTTCACATTGATATGTCAAGCTTAATGGAAGTTGAGATAGGAAATTATCTTATAGAAATAAAATATGATCATAACCTTGTATACATAAAGATTCATAAACAAAAAGAAGACTAACAAAGGACTAGTCTCCATCTAAGTAAAAAAGTACACTTTCAAGGAAAAATCCTTATAACCTATGAGAATCAAGATATTTTGAAAGAAATGCTTGAAAAATAGCTACAAAAAATAAAAGAAATTAGCTTCAACAAAAATAAGAGAACAATAAATAGTGCTAACCTAATGGAAATAATCCACAAAGATCTCATAGCATGCAAAATAACTAGGGCCAAAAATGGTATCAAAATAATTTTATGACAAATTTGTGGTATAATGAAGAGTGCAAGACAACAAAAACAATGGAAAAAATTTTGAGAAGGGAAAAAGCACGTAAAAAATATGATATTAGTAAGATCTAAAAAGTATGAATAGATGAAAGTAAGGATTAAGGAGTTAATTTCTCTAAGGAAGCATATTCAACAGGTTTATGGAGGGAATTGCATCATACTAGAACAAATGCTAAGAATAATATAACAAACTTCTAATGTCTAGATTATGTAAAAATGTTGTATGAAAGAGACCAAAATAAAGACCCCCTTGATAATCAGCACTAGGGCTAAACTCTTCTCCACAAAGGATATATAAGAAGGAATTAAAAAGTTGGGAATGGGAAAAGCTCTAGACATAGATGGGTTAGAGGTTGAATTCTTAAAATGGGTCTTGGAAGCCATAGCATTGCACGTCAAAAAGATATTTAACAACGTCATTTAGTATGGTTTCATGATAAATTGGGCTAGCATCGTCATCCCTCTCCTCAAAAGCAAGGATACCAACAATTTTCCAAACTTTTTTACTCTAATGAGTAATCCCCTTTTCGAAGAACTCTTTGGAAGCAGTGGAGGGTAGAATTAGCCTTTGGGTAGAAAAGGAGAGTGAGGGAAAAAGGACAAGTGAGTTTCAAGCAAAAGCATTATATAATTGACCGCTACATCACTCAAATATTTGATTAAAAAAAATTGGAATAAACAAGGGTCAAAGGTTTTCCTTTTGTCAATTTCATAAAAAGTATTTTAACATGATTCTTAGAAGCAAATTTTGGGGTCGAAGGGAAGAGTTGGAATACCAAAAAAAATGCAGTAGTCCACAAGCTTTATGATCAAGTTCAAGCCAAAATCAAAACAAAGGGTGGTTTATCATAATGTTTATCGACTGACATTGAATTCAAATAGGGGTGTCTATTGTCCCCCACTTTGTTTAGGATATACATAGACAAAATAGAAGAGTGGATAGACAAGTTAAGTGATGGGATTATTCAACTAACCACATATGTGGTAAAGTTACTCCTATATGTAGATGACATTAAGTTAATGGTAAGAACAAGGGGGATGGAAATCCCTATACATGCTTTAAAATAAATACAAATCAACTAAGTTATTGAATTGAAAAATAATAAAAACTTATATGGGTTGTTGATTACACCTTAACATCAAAACAGAGACAAATAGAAAGGTTACAAATACATTTAGTTGCAAGAAGTTTCAAAATAAGAACCACAATTGCATATGAGATTATCTTAATTAAGGCTAGAGTCTTTCCAATAGAAATGATGCTACAAATTTGATTGTTAGGATATCTGAAGAGAATTGGAATTATTAAAGAACATTGTTGGCTTAAAATAGCAATAAAGAAAAAAATTGATTAAAATAAAATACGAGAAAGGGTTCAAACCATTACAAAATAGCTAGAAAGTATAACAAGACAAGTCTCACCAAGATTGAGATCGAAAAAAACTAAAAAAAAAAAGAAAAAACAACAAGGACCAACAAAAAGCACCAAAATTAGCAAGAACTAGCTCCATATCAACAAGCAGCTTAAGGCCACCAAAGGCTTGCCACTCACGGTTCAAGAATTCCAACTCCTTGAAAGAAACCTTCTAACATTTGTTTCTATACTCAACATATTTGGCAAGATTACCTTCAATCTAAGCAACTAGATTATCCTTCATCACATGCTTTTTGGCTCAGGTTCTAGTAGCAGGTTCATCATGGGAAGAATTGGCCTAGACGATGTTGGTCTCATCCACCTAGTTTTTAGCTTTTCTTCTTTTTTCCAACTCGGACTAGAATACTTGTAGGGTGGTAGTTGTATTCTTGACTATTTCTTTATTGAAGGCAAGTGTTTCCTTCATTTTACTCATTATGTTTTCTTGATTCATTTTAAGGGAATCCACCTCATTTTCTAAGTGTTCCCATTTCTCAAAGCTTTTTGCAATACTTTTCACAAACTCCCACACATTTCCCTCAATCTCCTCATTCTGTCAATTAGGGACCTCAAGCTAGGTGAAGACCTCCAACCTTTGAATTTTCCTTCTTGCCACATGCCAGTGGGAAAGCTACCACTTGAGGATGTCATTTTTTATGTTAATGGCCTTGTACAAGGTGTTGAGTTTTTCCTCCAAATTAATGTAAGAACTTCACTAAGGGTTTCCCTCCATGAAGCCCTTGGGAATAGCCTTATGTGAGCTATGACTAGTTGGGGCCCAAGTATCAAAAGGATTATTACCCTTGGACAAATGAAATTTCCTTGGAGGTGTAATGGTGATTGTGGGCTTCTCCAAAGATGGATGATCTTTCGGGGAGGGCTAGGGGAGGAGGGATAAATTTTGTGCTTTCCTTTGGTTTTTGCATTTAAGGTGGTGGGTCAAGGTCCTGTTTTGGAAAGATGTGAAGGGAATCCTCCTCATCAGAAAAGGAAAAGTAGGACCCAATGATGATTTCCTAAAGGAAACCCTTTGCTTTTTGGAACTAGGAGAGGAAGGGGAAGGGTCCTCAACACAAGTGGGGGCTAGGCTAGCCTGAGGGAAGCAGAAATGCACAGAGGGATGGGGTTTAATATATTTTTTTCCTTTTGGAAGCAGGACCCTCCTCAAAGTGGAGAAGGAAGGGATTATAGTTCCACAACGGAATAGTATGAGTAAGGGCTAGGTTGTAATAATAGAGACAATAAATTAACCCTTGGTGCAATGGAAGCTCTTTTCATTTAGTGAGACTTTTTGAACAAAATATTTTAACGAAGAATAGAACCAAAAAGAAAAATTCATTTTTAATATTTTACCTAAAATGGTTGAGCATAGAGAAGAGGTAGGAGTGAAACCTTTTATACAGACCATCTAGCATGGCATATCTCACTAGAACTTTAGCCACCCTTTTCTATACGCCAATGAGATCTTCTCTATTAAATTCATTCTACAACTGGTTGAGCAGCAAAGCAAAATTTAAATAGAAGGAAAAACGCATGAATGAATTAAAATACGAAGTGGATGACTAAATGAGGAACCTTTTATACAAACCATCTAGCATAACATATCTCACTAGAACTTTAGCCACCCTTTTCCATATGCCAATGAGATATTCTCTGTTAAATCCATTCTACAATTGGTTGAGCAGCAAAGCAAAATTTAAATATAAGGAAAAACACATGAATGAATTAAAATACGAAGTGGATGACTAAATGAGGAATTAACATGCAAGAGTGTGGAAATAAAAAGGTACATGCAAGAGAAAGTAAAAGCAATCGTGTGGACAAAACAACTCGAATTGAAAAGAGAATATTATATCAAACAATTCAATCCCACATGTGACCATGAGAAAAAAGCACTATATAAGAGCTGAAATAAAATAAAAATCTAAAATGCTAAGAACTAGCTCAGATGACCTTAGGTGCAAAACAAGGAGGTGAAAAATACTCAAGGAATGGGAAAACAAGGTTAGTGTTTTTCATGTCAAGATCAATGGAAACATAATGGCATTATATCATGGTGTATGGCATATGAGGGCATCTAGATCAAACATGCAAATACTCTAAATGTTGAATCTTTAACAACTTTCTTTGAAAAAGGAGATGGTAACAAAAGCAATAAATTACTTGATCAAAATTCATATCAAAAGATCCAAGATTAGTAAAGAAATAGGGAAAAGCCTTAAATAAAGATTGAGGGTTGTTAAGTGGAGCTTTTGTATCTTGTTGAACAGTTCAATTCTTGAGTCCTATAAACTACTTGGCCTCACAGACATCATTACAAAATTTCATTTCATTCATTTTTCATGTTTAAAATTAATATTCTCTAAAAATCAATTTGAAAATTTAGTATTCCATAAGGAAAGATTGTCCCTTCCTCTAAAACCATCAAGAATATTCTAAAAGATCAAGGATGCACCGATACAAAGTAATTGTCTATTTCTCTAAAAAATCTCATGTCGAAGAATGTTTCCTAGTTTAGATGGGTGATCGGGGATGAATGTTTCTTAGTTTAGGTGGGCGATTGGGAACTACAACAGATTGCAAAGAAAAAATTTAGGTGGATGATTGGGAATTACAAGTATTCCCAAAATATTCAAGGTTTTTTCAATTTATTAAGAACATTTTTTAAATTATTTATTTTATTTTATATATAATTAAAACAAATGAAATATTTTTTAACATTTATTTTCATGATCACTAATAATAACTAACTCAAATATTTACGATCATATGGGAATGTCGACTTGGATTATTTTTTTTCCCTTCCATATCTTCCAAAAGCATCCCCTAAAATTGGGCAATTACGTTGGAAAAATATCATATTAATTGGACTTAGTTTCCCTCTAGATGAGGGAAGCTAAAAGAACTTAAAAAAAACTTGTAATCTAAAAAAATTGAAAAAAACACTTAAACTTGTAATACAAAAACTAAAAAATATATTAATAAACTTCTTTCTTTAAAAGAGAAAAAATAAAAATAAAAAACGAGCTTTCTTAGATCATCAAAGGGATAATAGTAAGAAGAAAGATACTAGCATGTAATTCTATCAATTGATTAAACGTATAATTACCTTATGGTTATCAAATATAAATTATTTTTAAATTAATGGCATTCCCCTCCCATCTTATATATTATGATGATTGTCAAATATTGATTATTAATATTGATTATATTAATATTTACTCTTGTTAAAATCTATTTCAATACTTCTAAATGTTTATTTTTTAATTTAAGCATTTCGATATTTAGCCGATAGACTATTATAGGTGGGAAATCCCACCGGAATCGTCTGATTGTCACTGGATGGGAAATCGGCACTGACTATGCAGCCTACAAAAAGGCATGGAGGAAGCCATGTGCATGCCATCCAATGGTTGTACCATCCTTTCTACCATATAATTGTTTGTCACTGTCCATAGCAAGCACCCTGTCCTTTATAAATGCTCACTGGTGGAGTAACAAGTTGTAGTTTTGCATTTTTAGTTAATGCGGCTTTCCAGCTTATATGAAATTTTTTAAAATTAAACTATTCGATAATTTTTACTATTTACTTTGGTTTTAATAGTGTTTATTTTTAAGTTTTAAAACTAAATGTGTGTTTAGTTTTTATTCTAGAATTGGTGTTTCTTTATACATGTTTAAATATATTATAGAATATGTAATATTATATATGAAAAATATAATGTAATAAATATATATAATATTTTTTATATAAATATAGTTATATTAATATACATTGTAAAATTTTATATTTAAAATATATTTATAAATTTTATTTTTTTCTCTATAATATAATATTTATATTATATTATATTATATCACATTTATTATAATATATTATATATAATATTATGATATTATAATGTTCGTTAAGGGACCAGTTTGGGTAAATCCAATAGGGAAGGTCTCTAAGAAGGTCCAATGGGAGAAACCAGATGAAGGATGGTGGAAGATAAATTTTGATGGGGCCTCGAAAGGAAATCCAAGGCCTTCTAGGGAAAGTTTTATAATTCGAGATTAGAATGGGGATGTAGTAGCATTAGGAGCAAAGAGGTTACAAAATGGTACAAACAACTTGTCTAAAGCACTAGCAGCTCTATTAGCAGTGAAATGTGGTAAAAATATGGGATCCACAAAGCTACATCTGGAAGGGGATTCGATGATTATTGTTCAAGCAGTTATGTCCAGTATAATACATGCTTGGCACCTACAAAATATGGTGGATAATATCATAGAGGTGTTATCAACCCTAGAGAGCTTTAAAGTTAGTCACATTCAAAGAGCTGGAAATAGGGAAGCTGATATATTATCAAAGTGAGCACTAACTTTTGATGAGGTGGGAATATTAAAAATTGAAGATTTTTGGGACGTAAGAATGATGGATTTTGTTTAGAATGGGCATATGTTGCATTTAATGAGAAAGGTGATGGACAAAGAGTGGGAGCTCAATAAGGCCAGAATTTTTGTGGGAAGTCAAGCGACGACAGGGGAGTACACAGCGTCATAAATGTTTTTGAAGCTTGTGAGATGGTTTTAAGTTGAGATAATAATGTTTATCCCCACATTTCAAAGAAATATTGTAGAGAAGTTGCAAAAATAGGTGGTGAAGGCGGTGGTTGTTGAAGACGGAAGCAAACTTCACTTTTCGCTCATGGAGATATTTGAATCCTTTCTTCGGCGATGCGTTTGTAAAACGGTTGGAGGGTCTCTTTCTCATTGAAGATGAGAGACTTGTTCAATGCGCTCGAATGATCATTGGCAGAGATTTCAGTGCAATGAGGCATAGGTTGAGAAAAAAATTAGACGTGTACTCTTTGATTGCAACTTGGGATTTGGACATTGGAGACCCAGTGAAGCTGGTTAGAAAAGTGTTGAAGAAAATCGTTTATGAAGCTTGTGGGTATGGAGTCAATTTTTGAATGGGCAATTCTAGGGGTTGGTCTGGATATTTCAAAAGGTATAATTGATGAGGAAATGGAGTTGCTTTACGGTCACTTAGGTTTGAATCCCTTCATCCACTGGCCTGAAGGAAATTTCAAGGCCCTCTGCCAAGAGGAAGCTCGTCTAGGCTAGAAAGCTCTTAAACTGCTCATTGAGTTGGTGGAATTAGAAGAATACATGGAGAAGATGAAAGCAGAGGCGCAGGGGAAGGTGGTGCGTGGAAAGAGGTTGATGAACCATCTAAGGAGGAAGCAGAGGAAACGACAGAGGAAAAGGCAGGTCCAAGAACTGAATGAAGGGGCATCAACTTCTGGTAACATACATAAAAGGAGGACCCATGACAGTCCCTGTTAGTTTATGTATGGTCTAATTTTAGTGTAGGTTGGGTGAACTTTTTAAGTTTATAATGGGGAATTTGATGTCAGGCAGTTTTTTGATCTGGGCATGAAGACCCATGGTGGCAGGGTATTAGTAGCTTTTGTAGTAGCTATGGTGACCTGTGGTGGTTTTTTGGCATGTTTATATGCTTTGTCTCTCTTCTGTTGGTTTTTTTGGAAGGTATCGAACTAAACTGTATGAACTTTTTAATTTTCAAGCAATAAAATATCTGGCGTTACCGACCAAAAAAAAAATTATGATATTATAATATAATATTATGATATTACAATATAATATATTATAGATTATACAATAATATTATTTTACATATAATAATATAATATTATTATATCAATCTATAATATATTAATATATATTGTAAAATTTTATATTTAAAATATATTTATAAGTTTAAGTTTTTCTTTATGTATAATATATATATAATATTATATATTTATTATAATATATTATCTATAATATTATGATATTACAATACAATAATATAACATATTATAGATTATATAATAATATTATTTTACACAATTATATAATAGATAATATATAATTATATAATTGTGTAAAATAATATTATTATATAATCTATAATATGTTATATTATTGTATTGTAATATCATAATATTATAGATAATATATTATAATAAATGTGATAATATTATATTTATAATATAATATATAATATAAATATTATATTATAGAGAGAAAAAACTCAAATTTATAAATATATTTTAAATATGAAATTTTACACAATAACTAGCTTATCTATCTTATTACATAATATATATAGGAAACATCGAGATATATCAACTTGTTTGAATCCATTTTAGAAATTTGATTGTTGCGTGTTTATCATAATGGATTGTTTAGTTGTACAATAATATAATATCATTGGCTTATCTTCTAGGAATGTACAATATCGTGACATGTGTATGATATTGAATATAACTAAGGAGAATGAATATTGTCTAAACATGAGGACATTATATTGAATGGATAAGTAATTAGTTGTATTATAAGGCTTGCAGCCTGTGATTTATCTTAGAACCCTAACTCTAACCCTACCCCTATTGAAATTCAATCCTAATTGAACTATATTGCTAATGGTAACCCTAACCTATTAAAGTTCAACCCTAATTGAATGTAAACACTAACCCTAACACTAATTCTAACTATAACCCTAATTAAACCCTAATCTTAACCATAATTGAACCCTAACCCTAAACTAACTTTAACCCTAACTATAGTTGAATCCTAATCCTAACCTTATTTGAACATTGACCCTAATTGAATATGAACCCTAACCATAACCCTAATTAAGTCCTAATTGAATCTTAACTCTTATAGTAATTGTAAGCCTAACCCTAATCCTAGTTGAGTTCTACCCCCAACCCTAACCCTAACCCTAAACTTTATCCTAGAACCTTTACCCTAATTGGACATCAATTGAACCCTAACCCTAACTCTAATTGAATCTTAACCCAAATTAGACCCTATCCCTAACACTAATTAATCCCCAACCCTAACCTTGATCCTTGCTCTAGCCCTAACCCTTATCGTATCTCAAAAATCCTAACCCTAACCCTAGTAGATACATAACCTTAATTTAACACACAAATTGGAAAGTATGAAACAAATATATTATATTAGAATATATTATAGATTGATATAATAATATTATATTATATTATATGATATAATATTTATTGTATTGTATTGTATTATATTATGTATATGTATGATATAATATATTTTATATTTTAATATATTATATTATTGTATTGTAATATCATAATATTATATATAATATATTATAATAAATGTGATATAATACTGTATAAATATTATATTATACATAAAGAAAAAAAACTCATATTTTAAATATAAAATTTTACAATATATATTAATATATTATAGATTGATTTAATAATATTATATTATATAATTATATTAATATATATAATATATTATTATATAATTATGTAAAATAATATTATTTTATAATCTATAATATATTATATTATTGTATTGTAATATCATAATATTATATTATTATATTATACAGAAGAAAAAAAACTCAAATTTATAAATATATTTTAAATATAAAATTTTACAATGTATATTAATATGATTGTATTTATATCAAAAATATTATATATATTTATTACATTATATTTTTTGTATATAATATTACATATTCTATATTATATTTAAACATGTATAAAAATCACCAAATCTAGAATAAAAACTAAACACATATTTAGTTTTAAAACTTAAAAATAAACACTGCTAAAACCAAAGTAAATAGTAAAAATTATTGAATAGTTTAATTTTTAAAATTTCATATAAGATGGAAAGTTGTATTAACTAAAAATGCAAAACTACAACTTGTTACTCCACCAGCGAGCATTTATAAAGAATAGGGTGCTTGCTACTGACAGTGACAAACAGTTATATGGTAGAAAGGACGATACAACCATGGGATGGCATGCACATGGCTTACTCCAAGCCTTTTTGTAGGTTGCATAACCAGTGCCTGGGAAATCAACGTACCTTATTTCAAAGCTCGATTGGTGGGAAGGAAACCAGCGTACGATGTATAGTCCACTACGATTGGGCTAAATACTGGGACTCCTTGGGCCGAAAAAGTAACATTAATGATGAGAATATTGTAAGGAAGAAGACTGCAGATGAATTAATAGCACAGTTATGGGCACTCTGATAGGATTGTTTGCGAAAAAAATTGGTGGCCTTTCATCCCTAGAGGAGCGATCTAGTTGGAGAAGCATCTTCATAAAGTTCTAATCCCTGCTAAGATTCGTTGATTGGAGGCGCGTTGGGTATGGAGGGGCAGTAGAAGAAAGAGAAAAGAGAAAGAGGAGTCATATTTGGCTATGGTTGTGGTGGTATGGATGCCTCAAGGAATGGAGTCTGCTTCTCCTCTGCCTTTGGTTAAACTGGATGAACTAGTTGCCAATCGTGATTTCTTTATTAAAACACTAGACCATTTCCATCCGGCTTGTGAAAATTCTATTACAGTTACTGATTATTAATCTCCTATCTAAATAGATTATTTGACTCTAAAAAATTAATTCATAGCAAATATTGAAAAATAACACAACTGCAACTTCACCAATAAACTCGCAGGAATAGAGAAGAAAACATGCACAATAATGAACACAATATTTTTGGACAAATTGTCCATGGAAAAACCCCAAAGGGAAAGCCACTACAGCAAATGAGGAATTTTATTAAACTTCAGAAAATTAAGGAATACATAAACTGCTTGCCTCTTACTGGCAGAGCTCCAGCAATATTCTTCTCTGGAAATTCTTCCCTCAATTTCTCCTACTGAAATTCCACAACTTCTATCCCCAATGCTATCACTATGCCCTTGCTATCATTGCAAGACTATTTGCTCTCACTGCAAATCTACTTGCTATCACTACAAGTCTTTCTCAAGTGTATGTTCTCCAAATGCCCATTGATCCCTTTTTATACTTTTTTCATTGGAAAACCAATGGCCATGACTTAATCACAATCAATGGCTAAGATTAATTAGACTCTAACAACCCTAACTAACTGGATTCTAGAAGTCTCTAGAGGAATCAATTATTTAATTACATAATTATCTAGACAACTCACTCCTTTCTAGAAGTCTCTAGAAAATAATTAAATAATTAAATAAACATTTCTTGGGAATGGAGACACATGTCCAAGCTACCTAAATTAACACTCCCTCTTAGTGAGAAAGGTGTTCTACATGACACCCAACTTATCTCTCAAGAAGATGAATTTCGCCTTCCCCAATGCCTTGGTCAAAATGTCTGCTACCTATTGATCTGTAGGTATATACTGTAGCTGAACAATCCCACGCTGTACACAATCCCTGATGAAGTGATATTTGATGTCTATATGCTTAGACCTATCATGAAACACTGGATTATCAGACAATTTGATACAACTCTAATTGTCGCAATGTATCACCGTAGTCTCAACCCTCTGACCAAATAAGGCTACCAGCAACTTCCGAAGCCATATCACCTCACACGTCTCCATGCTAGCTACTATGTACTCTGCCTCTACAAAACTCAAATCCATGGACTTTTGCTTCCTATTGTACCAAGAGACAACTCCTAATCCCAAACTAAAGCAACACCCTGAAGTGCTTTTCATGTCCGATGTATTGCCTGCCCAATCTACATCAGTATAGCCTATCAACCTGATACCATCACCTCGAATATATTTGATCTCATACTCAATTGTACCACGCAAATACCACAACACATGCTTTTTCAATGTCCAATGCACTCTCTTCGACTCAACCATGAACTGACTAAGAGAGTTTATTGCAAAGGATATATCTGGCCTGGTGTTGACCAAATACATGAGAGATCCAATCAACTGCCTATATAAGGTCAGGTCTACATCCTTCTCCCTAGATGTGTATACCTTCTTCCAATTCGTGATCATAGGAGAAGACATGGCTCTGCAATCCTCCATCTCGAACTTCCTCAAGATTTTGATGCAGTATTTCCCTTGTCCAAGGAAATCTCTCCATCTGTCTGCCATACCTCCATGCCTAAAAAGTAGTGCATAAGCCCCAAATCCTTCATCTCAAACTCTGCTACAAGGTCCCTCTTGCACTCCTCTATGAGCCCCAGTGAACCTATTAAAAACAAGTCGTCCACTTATAGAACAAGAATGAGAACCTCACCTCCAACCACCAAGTAGTAGAGGTTAGCATTCGATTCACTCTTCACGAAGCCCATTCCCTACAAGTATCTATCAATGCGCTCATACCATGCCTTGGGAGCTTGCTTGAGTCTGTACAAAGCTCTCTTCAATCTGCACAAGTGGGTTTCACTGCTGTGTGCTACAAATCCCTCTGGTTGTTCTATGTATACCTCCTCTTTCAATTCACCATTAAGAAACGTCGTCTTGACATCCATCTGATGGATCTCCCATCCCATTTGTGTTGCAAGTGAGATCACGGCTCGTATAGAAGTATATATGGCCACTAGAGCGAATGTCTCCTCATAGTCTATTCCCTCCTTCTGAGAGAACTCCTTGGCCACAAACCTTGCCTTGTATTTGTCGATGCTACCATCTGCATTGTACTTGATCTTACAGATCGAGCGTGATCCAACCACTACCCTATCTGTTGGTCTAGGCACAACCTCCCACACATCGTTCTGCACTATTGAGGTATACTCCTCAACCATTGCATCTTGCCACACTTGCTATTGTGTGGCCTCCTGATAGCTGAAAGGCTCGCTATCTACCAACTGACTAACTAATGCCATATAGTCATTATACCTGACTGGTTGTCTCCAATGTCTACTACTAATCCTAGGAGCTCCCACAAACTCCCGAGTATCCCTTTGTGACTGTCGGTTCCTACTAGCAACTGTAGAGGATGAAGTATCAACCTCCATATCACCCTGATGCATCTCTTGGATCTGTTGCATATGTTGCTCCATACTCTGCGAACTCTCAGCACTTGAGCCTGTGCTTGTACTAGTAACTGTACTTGAGCTTCGTTGTCCTTGATCTGGTTGAACAATCCTTGGAACTTTTGTTGGCTGCTCACACTGATCATCTGCTAGAAAATCTCTGGACCTCCTAAATGCCTTGTCCTCCATGAACTTGACATCACGCCTGACTATGATCCTTCTGTTCCCTAGAATAAATATATGATATGCCTTTGAGGTTTCACTGTACCCCACAAAGTACCCTCTTTCTGCAGTCTGATCTAACTTGGAACGTGTCGGCCCTAGAATGTGACAATACGCCAAACTCCCAAATATCCTGAAGTGGCTGACATCTGGCTTCTTCCTTGAGAACGCCTCCTCTGGTGTCATTTTTCCCAATACCTTATGTGGAACCCTATTCTATATGTACATTGTTGTACTGCATGCCTCTACCCATAAGTAACGTGGCATATCCTAGTCATGCAACATAGCCCTTGCCGCCTCTAATATAGACCGATTCTTCCTCTTAGCAATCCCATTATGTTGTTGGTTGTAAGGAATAGTCCACTCTCTCTTGATTCCTTCCCTGGTACAGAACTCGTGGAACTCTTTCCCTTTGTACTCGCCTCCATTGTCTGACCGAAGAACCTTTATCTTCCTACCTATCGAATTCTCCACAAGAGCTTTGAACTCTTGGAAGCGACTAAAAACCTCATCCTTGGTCTTCAAGAAGTATATCCAAGTCTTCTTGGAGAAATCATCAATAAAAGTAACAAAGTACTCATATCCTCTGAGAGACTTCATCGACATTCGTCCACATATATCTGAATGCACTAGATCAAGAACACCTATGGATCTAGTGTCACTCCTTGGAAAAGCTGCTTTCACAAACTTCCCCAATACACATCCCTTACATACATCATCATGCTCTGTGCTCACCTCTGGAACACCTGTCACTGTCTCACAAAGCATTTTAAGTGCTCGATGATGTATATGGCCCATCCTCCTATGCCATAGCTCTCCTTGATCTCTAGAATTACTGTTGCTCATAAGTGCCTTATGAGTATCAAACTGCAACCTGTAAATCCAACCGCTCCTAACTCCAATAGCTGTGGGTGATTTCCAATCGTTGTGCTTGATTAACACATTTTCCCCTCTAAAGAGTACATTGTAACCTTTATCCTAAAGGATGGATACGGAAATCAAATCCATACCCAAGCCTGACGCATGCAACACATCATGAATGGGAATCTGCTTGCCATTCTCCCTCTAAAATAGAACAGTCCCTTTCCCAACTGGATTGAGTTTGGACATGTTCCCCATAGAAATTTGTATTATGGTGTCCTCCTCCTTATAGCTGGAGAAGTACTCTCTAACTCCTGTCATATGAAATGACGCCCCACTGTCTATATACCAAACACCTTGTGAGGTTGAGATAGCCATACAAGCTATGAGAGCGAATGCATCCTCCATTCTACTAGAGAGCTCATTTGCACTTGCTGAAGTTGTCATCTGCTTCTTTCCTTTCTTCCTTTGCGGGCAATTGCTGACATAGTGGCCAAACTCGTGACAGCCATAGCACTTGACTTTAGATAAGTCCTTCTCACCTTGTGAATTTGATCATTTGCTTGACCCCTTCTTCGCTTTCCCTTTTCCTACAAGGGCAATGTTCTCTTGTTCTGCCTCACTTTTTTGACTCTTACTGTTGGTTCCGCTGACAAGACTAAGTCTAAGCTCCTCCTGAGTGAAGTCACTCCATAGTCGATCCCAACTCGGTAAGGTGTCTCATCCATTAATAACTTGAACGAAGACATCCCACTGCTTAGTAAACCCATTTAGGGCTATCTGCACTAGCTCGTCATCATCAGGTTTATCTCCAATAGTTGCCAACTCATCCTTGACAAGTTTGAGTCTGTTGGGGTAACTTGTCACATCTTCTCCCTTGTTCATCTAAGTATTCCTCAACTTTTCTCTGAGAATCAACTTCTGGTTAGTGGTAGCATTCTAGTACAGATTCATAATGGCATCCCACATCTTCTTCGTTGTATCTAAATCTGCAACATGTGAAACAATATGGTCCTTGACACCATCAAGAATCAGCCTCCTCGCCTTGGTATCTTCCTTCTTATGTGCTAAGATTTGTGCTAGATCTGTAGGTACAAGTACAACACTGGTCACATATTCCTTGATCCCATTCTCTTCCAGCAACAAAGAAATTTTGGCTTTCCAGACACCAAAATTTGAGGCTCCATCCAATCTGTCCTGATCTCTTAAACCTGTTGAGGCCATCTCAAAAGATAAAAACAATAACAATAAAAATAATTTTGAAGAAGTTGAATTGGGTTTTTATAAACCCTCTTTCCTGCGCTGAGCTTTTTCTGCCCTTAGATCAGCTCTGATACCATGTGAAAATTCTATTGTAATTACTGATTATTAATCTCCTATCTAAATAGATTATTTGACTCTGGGAAATTAATTCATAGCAAATATTGAAAAATAACACAACTGCAACTTCACCAATAAACTCACAGGAATAGAAAAGAAAACATGCACAATAATGAACACAATATTTTTGGACAAATTGTCCGTGGAAAAACCTCGAAGGGAAAACCACTACTGCAGATGAGGAATTTTATTAAACTTCAGCAAATTAAGGAATACATAAACTGCTTGCCTCTTACTGGTAGAGCTCCAACAATATTCTTCTCTGGAAATTCTTCCCTCAATTTCTCCTGCTGAAATTCCATAGCTGCTATCCCCAACTCTATCACTGCAAGATTATTTTCTCTCACTGCAAATCTACTTGCTATCACTGCAAGTCTTTCTCAAGTGTATGTTCTCCAAATTCCCATTGATGCCCTTTTATACTTTTCTCATTGGAAAACCAATGGCCATGATTTAATCTCAATCAATGGCTAAGATTAATTAGACTCTAACAACCCTAACTAACTAGATTCTAGAAGTCTCTAGAGGAATCAATTATTTAATTACATAATTATCTAGACAACTCACTCCTTTCTAGAAGTCTCTAGAAAATAATTAAATAATTAAATAAACATTTATTGGGAATGGAGACACCTGTCCAAGCTACCTAAATTAACACGGTTGTGGACTCCAAATATCAAGTAACATTTCCTTTCATTAAGTTGGAATGCTCACAAATTTGAGAAACACCAAACAGATTTAATATCATCATCGGCTTGAAAGTAAAAGGGTTTTAAGAGGGAGATCAATGAATTTGATATTCATGGACTTGCATTTCTATCAACCATGAGAGCTTCATTGGAGATCTCTATTTTGGGCCAAATGAACTTTTGCAACCTCAGGAAAGGTTGCAGAGTAAGACATATAAGCATAGGATGAGGCATCACAGACAGAGCCGGATAGAAGGGGGCTTTTATCCGTTGCTCAACCCACCCCCGCCTTTCCTCTGAGAAATTAAAAAAGAAAATAAAAATAAATCAAAAATTGATCAGGTTCGCTCATTCTTGTGTGATTAGTTTGTGTCTTGTCTATGCTTTCACATTCTTGAGCACTTGCATGGATTTGAATGGCCCGACATGCTTGGAGGACGCTGATTTATGTTGTGCAATTGTTTTTACCCTTTCCACTGCATTTGCTTGATAGTTTCTAAAGTCTCTACAATGAACCGGTCACTGAAAGAGAATAAACATCCAAAACCCTTGCAGATCGTAGAGTGTGCGGTGAACAATTTTAAAAATTTCAAGGGGGCCCATGCGTAGTTGGTTGGCCCGGTAACTAATTTCCTATGCCCAGAGTGTCTGGGTTCACACCTTGCATTTTACAAACGGGTTTGCAACTCCCTACAACGATAATCCTAGAAGGAATTTTGTAGGGGCTTGGAACCCATGCACATCAAAACCCTTGAAAGCAAGCTTAGAGGATACATTGGGAAAATCGGTCTTTGTTAATGCTAAACAATATAAAGGGATCCTGAGGCATAGGCAGGCTCGAAAGCTACGACAAACTCAAAAGAAGAAGCTCATTTTGATATTACCGAAAACTCTCAGCAAGGGGGCTCAGGTGTCCAATAAGTTTCCTCAAATCGGAGAAAGGAAAAGTAAACAAGATGAGAATAAAGAAAATGTAAATCTAAAGGACTTAGAACCAAGGGAGAGCACAACAGAGACGCTTGACACAAGCAAGGTGGTCAGGGTGGAAATGCATCAGAAAAATAAAGATGTTTACAGCCCTACTTCCACCCCTTTAATGTGGTCGTCCGGGTTGTATGTGGAGGAGCTCATGAGCGTGAAAAGGAGGCTTGAAATTTTAGAAACGAAGGGGTTGTGTGAGGACAGCAGAGTAAAAGAGACTAGGGAGTCTTGGTGCAAAATGGAAAATGAAAACAAGATGCTTAAAGAACAAATTCTGAGCTTATAGAGTAGCATGGAAAGAGTACAGCAGGAGCTGGCTGCTTTAAAACAAGAATTAGACCACCTAAAAGTAGCCAATATTAAGAAAACAGAAATGGAGAAGGGAGAAGACACAACACAAATAAAGGAAATACAATCAGCTTTGATAGACATGGAACTGAAAGAAAACCAATTGAAAAACTACATAGAAGAGGCTAAATCATGGACACAAGTTGTAAGAGGATCATCAAACAAACAAAAGGAAATCATAGAAAAACAAATCAAGGTGCAAATAAAAGAAGAAAAGGACAAACAAAGTAAAGCAACAAATATCATTATCAAAGGCTTGAAGGACTTTGGTGAGAAGGAGAGAACCGGCATTTTAGCAAGAGACTTCCTAAAAGACCAGTTGAAGTGGACGGGGCCTATTCAGCAAGCAAACCGAATTGGAAGGAGAATAGAGGGGGGAAGGGATAGACATGTAAGAATTACCATGAGGAACATAGAAGACAAGAATACAACTCTAAAGAACCGAGGATTACTCAAAGGGACACACATCTACCTAGATGAGGATTTGACCTTTTCCCAACAAGAAGCACAAAGAAAAGAATGGGAGAAAGTGAAAATAGCAAGGAGTGAAGGAAAATGGGCATGGCTGAAAAATGGGACAGCCCAAATTACCAACCATTTGACAAACAAGAAATAGGGATTAAGGGCCCCTCAGGAGTTTTTGCATATAGTAAGTTGGAACTATAGAGGTTATCCTTGGAGACGAGGACCTAGTTTTGGGCCCATAGCCGAAGGGCAAGACATTATTATTCTCACCGAGACACATGAACATGATGGCTGCAAAGTCCCAGAGTTTGAGGGTTACAAAAAAACTTTAGTGTGGAATAAAGGAAGTGAAACAAGCAAAGGTCATGGTGGTGTAACAGTTTTAATCAAAGAGTGTTGGGATGGTATTGTCATGGTGGTGTTGAGATCGGAGAATGTCCTTTTGAGTTGAAATCTGATCATGATCCTCTATTCGTTAAGTTTGACATAATCTCAAATAACCAGCATGGCATGCTGGCCCACAACATCAAAAATGAAGTTACCACCAAAGCGAAAATACCCCTTAATCAAGAAAATCGGAGCCTATTTAAGGCTGCTCTAGAGCAACATTTTCTTCAAATAGAAAATGGAAAAGAGGACAAGGTTGCCAGTGGGTCTAGTGGTCATATCAGCAACAATCTTCTTATTCCTATGATCCATAAGGCTTTAGACGCTTGTAAAAGGTCTTGTCCAAAGAAAGGGGTTGCAAACACTTTTCCGGCTAACCCTTGGTATGATGAAGAATGTAAGGCTGTCAGGAGATCTTTGAAAGAGAATGGGTTGAACAAGGAGAACAAGAAGAGGTATGAGAAGTTGGTAAGAACAAAAAAAGAGGAGTATGTAGACACAAGAAGGAAAGAGTTAATTTCCTTGGGAAAGCACAATCCCAAAGGTTTTTGGAGGGAGCTACAACAAAAGAGAAAACAGATTGAAAATGACATAACAGATGTTCAATGGTTAGAGTATGCAAGACTTCTTTACGAGAGGGTCCAAGGGAAAGTGTCACCCCCTATAATCAGTACATTGAAGGAGCTCTTTTCAATTGAAGATATCAAACAAGGTATAAAGAATTTGGCAAATGGTAAAGTGTTGGACATTGACGGGCTGCAAGCTAAATTTTTAAAATGGGGAGCTGAAATTCTTGCTCCCCATATCAAAAGAATGTTCAATGATGTCACTCGTGATGGCTTTCCGATTGAGTGGACAACTAGTTTTTTCATCCCTCTCTACAAAAGTGGTGAAATCAATAATCCATCTAACTACCGCACAATTATGGTCAACCCTATCCTTGGCAAGCTTTTTGGGAGCATGTTAGAGCATAGAATCAACAGTTAGGCAAAAAAAGAGGGAAAAAGAGAGAAAGGGAAGGCTAGCTTTAGGCCTAAATACTCAACTATTAACCACTGCATCACTCTCAGATACTTGATTGAAAAAATATGGAACACACAAGGTGAGGAAGCTTTTTGTTGCTTTGTTGATTTTAAAAAAGCCTTTGATACGGTGCCTAGAGACAAATTGTGGAATAGAATAGATGAATTAAGCATTCCAGATGAGTATAGGGTTGCAGTGCATAGACTTTATGAGCAGGTCAAGGCTAAAATCAGAACGAGTGGTGGAATGTCTGAATGTTTTGGCAGCGACATAGGGGTCAAGCAGGGCTGCCCCTTATCCCCCACTCTCTTTGGGTTCTACATTGACAAATTAGAAGATTGGTTAAATAAAACTAATGGAGGGGGTATCTAGTTGGCTGGTTATGTGGTGAAGTTGTTGTTGTATGCCGACAATCTTATCCTAATCTCAAAAACTACTCATGGTTTGAAAGAGATTTTGAAGGCCTTGGACCTCTTTTGTCAGAATGTTGGGATGCAGGTGAACACCTCCAAGACCAAAGTCGTGATTTTTTCCCTAAGGAAGAAAGGTAAACAAGATAAATTTCTTTTTGAAGGTAATCCTTTGGAAATAGTGAAAGAATACAAATACCTTGGGATTGACTTTCATTATAAACTCGGTTGGGAGACTGGTAAAACTAAAAGGATACAGGGGGTGGAAGGCTTCTTTCTTACTCCAAAATAGGTGCAAACAGGCTGAACTTTGGGATTGGAAAACAAGGAAGACTCTCTTTGGTTTGCTAATCACACTGGTGGTTCTATATGGCTGCGAGGTATGGGGAAGTAGCATGTCAAATCATAGTTGGAGATAGCTTGAAAGAATTCAAAAGCATATAATCATGTGCAACCTCAAAGTCAAAACTACTATCCCCTATGATATTCTCTTGGTTGAATCAGGAACTTTACCTTTGGAGGCTTCGGCTATAAGCCGGTTGCTAAGTTATCTAAAGAAGGTGGAAAACATGGATAATCAACGTTGGCCCAAAATTGTCATGGAGGAGGTTTTAGTTAGTAGGAAGAAAACATGGATGAAGCAAAATAACAAGTGGCTAAACAAATGGAACATTATCTTGCACAAGTTCCCTAACACCAATGAAGAAATAAAAAAGTATGTCGCAAATAAATTTAGGACTGCCATATGGACAAATCCGATTGGGCGAAAGAAAACTCACTATGTCAAAGAGTTCAACCCATCTTGGGAGCACAATGAAAAAGCCTACCTAGGAGCAGCTATTAAAAGTAAAGCAAGGATGTTAATTGCTCAGCTGAGGACCAATTCTCACCATCTCAGATGTGAGATTGGTAGGTGGACGATACCTAAAGAAGCGTGGGAGGATAAAATCTGCACTTTTTGTAATGAGGGTGTGGTGGAGACAGAATGGCATTTTATCATGGAGTGTGTTGCCTATAAGGACATCCGCACCCAGTATGAAAGCAACTTAAAGGCTGACAATCTGCATGAGTTATTTGAGGAGGAGAAGATCAGCAAGACAGCTAGTTTTATGGTCAAAATTCATAAAAGAAGATCCAACATGGAAAAGAGTTTGAAGATTCCTTAGCTTTTTGGCTCTCGGTCCCTTAGGCCACTCGATCTCGTGGACGTCATTAAAATCTCTCATTCATTCATTCATTGTGCGTTTATCCTGCAGTAATTACAACTCTGAGACCACGTTATTGAGGCATTTTGTGAAAAAGACTCATGTGTCTTGTCTTTGCGTCCATATCTTGCATACCTATCTACAACGGCGATTGCAATTACGTCTGACAAATTATCTCTATCCTTTATGCTTTGATGGAGGCTCGTCCCCTATTCTAAAAGCTCCCATTTTGGCGCAAGCAGATTGGAGGTTGAAAAAGGTTGCATAATTTAACTTCGCACCTGTCGTTTTCATTTGCTTGAAATTTTCTAAGCCTTTACAATAAATTCATTTTGTGCATATCTTGCATACGTTGCAGTCTATGAGACCACATTTCGTTGAGGCATTCTATTGAGCAATTCTCGCGCCTTGTCTATGCTGGTGCATTTTGCATGCATGTTTACAACTACAACTATAACATCTGATAAGTTTCCCCTTTATGCTTTGATAAAGAGTACTTCCTGACTTTTCTTTTATTTTTTGTCTTTTTACATCAATGGAATTGGTAGTGTTTATATTTTAATTTAATTATTTATTTTCTTTAGTATGGTAAATCTTGGGTGAATCTTACATTTAAAAGAAAATAGTTAGATTTTTTATTTGAAAATGTAATTTGTTTTGTCGGTTCATAGTGAAAGTAGATTTTTTTTGTGATTTTGATATTTTTGAAATCTATTTATTAACAACTTCACATGAAATTTAGGCATTTTTGTGAGATAGTTTTTTTGCTTCTAACTCTAAGAAATTCCAAGGGAGAAGCGAAAGGAAGAAGATTCTACATTAGTTTTACAATGTTTCATCAATAACACATTATTATTTTGGAAGGCATAAATATTGTCAATTATCCAGTCCTGTTAGTATTTACTTCCAAGGTTTAAAAATATTTCATAATGATTTGTTTCTAAATACTTCCCTCAATCCTTTTGAAAATTCTTTAATGTCTTCGAATAAATAGAGATATCTTCCTATATCCTATATTACCACCATCATAACACCTTTCTGTAGTGATTTGTAGGGGTACTGGCATTTCTTACACATTCTTATTTCCACTAAGAACATCAGAATCTACACTCAAAATTTTAAGGGAATCAAAGGAACTATGGCTATATGTCTTCCCAAACAGAGATATCTCCTACTTTCAGTAATAGAGCATTTAAGTATTATAATTTGTCTATGGAATAGTTTAGTAGCCATGGAACATGTGTTGCTTAAAATTCCAAAGACTTTAATGTCTACTATAGACAAACTTATGTTCTAAGAATCACACACTTTCAGTGCAATCTCATTATTCAATCATGTGATTACAACCCACATGAAGAACACTTTACTTAGGCTCTGGCTTGATGTTGATTCTTAATATCTTGGAACTATTGCATGTTCCTTCTTGGCTTCTCATTCCAACAATTACATATTATCATATATGTATATAAATAACTTAGATTTCTTAATTTAGAAAATAAAATGAATATGGAGATAACATTAATAATACAATTAAATATGCATATATTATTTTAAGGTTACTAAATGTAATATTAGTGTCAATATTAAGAATTAATATTATTGTTGATATTAGTAAGTAAAGCGTTGATATTAATATTCAGAGCCACATTACTACTAGTGTTACCGTTAATTAGAAGTGAAAGCCATATTAATATTAATATTAATAATAAGGGGAAATAATGGCACATTAATATTATTACATCAAAAAGGATCAAGGGTCAATGGTGTATCATACCTCCTCAAATTTCAAGACGACTAAGTAAGTTATTTAAATAATGTGAGGTAAGCTAATTAAAGGCAAGGTCAAACTTGAGGACTTGACCATTTATGCATTTAAGTAGGTACCAATTGTTATTAACGTAACCTAACAAATTGTAACTAAAAGTTTATTAATATTTAACAAGGGGAGATGATTATTCCTTGATGTTAATCATGTGTGATTTAGCGCCTCCTCATTGTGGGGTTATAAATTAAATAATTGATATTTGCCTAATTGACAAGGCCAAAAAAAAAAATTGTTGGAATTTTCACTAACCATTCCATTGTTTTTGTTTTGTAGGTCTTGAAGACAAATGACATATATCATAGAACCTCATCGTCAACCACCCACAATTGTATTATACATAACCAATCTCTTGAGTTAGTGATTTTTATGTGTCATAAAATAGTTATTGTATTATAAAAAATAATTTCCCACAACATGCAATTTTCCATTATGTTACATTTGGTCACAAGGTATATCATTCACCAACAACAACTGTACTTAATCCAATCGACCTTTTCAATTACAGGTCTTCTTTCATTGTACAAAAAATATTATGTTGTGAAACCATTAAGCATAGCATACAGATTTAAATAAAGTTTCATTTGTTCATATTCAAATCTTCTCGCACCCCATCATCAATTGACTTTTGCTATAAATAGTTAGTCTTAAGAAAAGCAATTTACATTTTCTTGTGATTTTTCCCCCTGTCCTTCAATATATTGCCAGAGTATATCTTGTTATCGGTGTAACCATTGCACCTCGTTGAGGTGCGAGCATTAGTTTACATTTTATGAAGTTACATACAGCTTCGTACCTATGAGATATTTATATTGCACAAACTTCTAAATTTGATTTTTTTATTTCCTAACGGTCAATGTTGAATGTTCATTATTCTTTGAATTTTAACAATACAGAACGTTAATAACGTATTGCAGTTAAATCACTTCAATTATATAATTAAAAGCTACAAATATATACAAGACTTGGCGTTTCTACACCGTTCCCAGATTTGTGAAATCTTTTGCTATCCTGAAAACGTATCCCCTGTTCCTGGGTACAGGAAACTTAGATAATCGTTGCATCGTACCACACTCCCGCTTCTCACTAAATCTTAGCAATCCAATTCGTTATGTTCTTATACAATCCATCCAGGAGGTCTAAAGGTTTTTTGCTTTCGTATAATATGTTGCCTGCTGGCTTCCTCTCAAGCTACTTGACCTGTGCCCACAACAGCATCCACACAAAAGTCTTACTGTATCTATATAGTTGCATGCACTCTACGGCAGAATCTTCCAAAGAGGAAGAACGTCAATAGCAAAGATGGACCAAACCATAATGATCAAAAGACTCTGTGCCCTTGATAGATGGTATGTCAGAAAAATTCTGTGGCTGCCTGAGCAGTAGCCAATTCAAAAATCATCACATATACACCTCGATTGAGTTCCTGCACAATTTATCAAGCAGATGGTCAATACTAAGATATGACAGATGGATCCACTCTAAACAGCTTTTATATTGTTCTATAATGAACGGTCAGACTAAAGATTTTGTGTTGATGCAGAACAAAAAAGATAGTTCATAACACAAGTAGCTTTGGTAAAAAGCTTCTGAAATGGAATTCATTATTCTAGTGCATATTAAAAAAGGTTGGAATTGTCATGGTATTTAGAAATAGATGACATCATCTATCAGAAAAATTTTACAAGCACCTTTTGCAGCATTTTACAATTAGAAACAGATAATGGCATACCGTATACTTAAATATGCATTGGGCATCACCTGATAATGATGTACGGACACAATTTCGAGCATCAAATTATGGAAAATTTACATTTTGTTGTTGTCGTCCATACATTGAGAATCATACAGATTGCACAATGCTTACACATGACAACTCACAGCTGCACAAATAGTGTAGGCACACTACAAACATAGTCTCCAGTAAATACACTCTTTTTACTTTTATTTACAGTCGAGGAATCCAAGTGGAAGTGCATGAATAATGACATCTTGTAGTTTTACTAAATAGACATATGTTTACAAAAACTTCCATTTTTATCCCACTCACTACTTCATCATACTGCAGGAGGTAGCAACGAGGCACAGTCAAAAACCTTGTAGCTGCTCTTGACGATCAGTCAAAGGAACATAACGAACAGATGATTCGATGCGAACTTTTAAAGATCCATCAAGCTGCTTGTCAATGACTTGCAAGTCTTGAAATAATCTACCAACAGGAATAACCATGCGCCCTCCTGGTTTTAACTGTTCAATAAGTGGTTGTGGAACTTCTATGGCAGCAGCACCAACATGAATGGCATTATAAGGGGCCAAATCTGGCCAGCCTTGACGACCATCTGCAACAACAAGAATCAAGTCGAATTGATTGTAAGAAATGGGAAAAAATGTTTATGTATAAGATAACATACCTTGAAAATTACTAAATGAGTTGTGGGAACTCACAATAGCTTTCCACCCCTGCAAAACTAAAACAACAAAAACAAAGATCAATAGTTCCATACCTCCAAGATTCAAAGACAAGCTTCCATCTTCAAGTAGAGAAGCTGCTTCACTTTTCTTCACATTGTCTCTTGAGTCTGTCACCAATTCAGGGATATGTTCTACACCAACAGCATGACCCTCTGGACCAACCATTAGTGCAAAACATGCAGTCAAGTAGCCAGTTCCTGTATGTTTGATAAAAGTTAGGAGGTTAAGACATGAATGAAAAATTCAACACCTACTTAAAACATATTTGCATTTAAAAGCTTCAACCCATAGTTGCAATTTACAGATATAATATAATAATACACTTGATGGTTAGCATGGGATACCCTAGTTAAACAGGGTGGTATAAAATTACACCCAACTAATTTTCAGGGGAGGATGGGGTGAAGGGAAGGGGTGGATAGGGGAAGGGGTGGATGGGGGAAGAGGATGGTGGGACGGAGTGGGGTGAGGGTATTGGCCTCCATTTCATCCACTTTCAACTCAAGCTCATGAAGCAGATGACCAGGCATGTTCTAACAACTAATTAAACATCCTACTTCCAGCTTCATTCCCCATTTTGATGGCATAATTCATGGGAATAAGTTGGATTCTTCAATTCAAAATATGGAGGCATAATTCAAGGAATCAATACACAAATAGTCCTCACATAGCCACAATGCATTTTCATTACCACAGATCATATGGATAAGCGAGCGACCAAGCTGGGAGTAGTCTCATGCCCAACTTCTTGCCTCAACACATCAGCCATCGATTGCCACTCAGGTGGTTCTCAAAGAGACTACCCAAAAGAGTTTTTGGCACATTGGGTCCATCTTCATCGAGTGTCTCGACTCTCAACACTCACTCAATTCAGAAGGGTACAGATATATTCAGTCGCTCTGCTCAAGCTAAAGTCACAAGATGCTAATAAGCTCCAATGAATCAAGTTTGCCTCAAGCTTGTTTTCTCATCTTGGGAATAAGTTAGAACTCTTCTAAGCAAATGTTTCTCCAAGATTCTAGGATGGGGGGACGCAGGGACATGGAGATGCAGTTTTGGGGATGACTAAAAAATTCCCATTTTTTGACGATAGAAGGGGAATAGCTATCAAAAAAACCCTGAAGAAACTAAAAGAAGCTGAAATTTAAAAAGTAATACGATGTACTGAATTTCCAATGGCAATCCTCCTCCTTTTAGCTTTTTTGTGAATTTTAGCATTTTTTCCCCTTCAAGAGTTCTTTCTATTGTTATGCACCAAATGGTTTCCCAAGTACCCAAGATGTCAGCCAGACCTCATGGACACATCCCCATGAACACTATTCTAATTTGAGGACATCTAACTCAGTCACAAAATTCTAGATCAAGATATTTTTCTAGGGATGCTCCTACATCACGAACAAATAGAATTGATTTTGCATATAAACTTTTTCAGGATCTAAAGGCAATGAAATATTTATCAATCAGACTCAGTTTCAGGCCCATTCAATTATACACGACCTGACCATCGTCACAAGAAATGACTTAAACTCAATGCATATTTGACCCTTGCAGACAGGATCATCTCTAGAGATATCCACTTTCAACCTACTGCTTGGATCACAATGACTGTGTTGTCCCACATGAAGATCTGAAGATTCTTGGCAGTCATGCAGTAACAGACTTTTGCAGCATCTCATATTACAATGGCAAGCAAGGAAATTTCATCCTTCTGTGCATGTCAGAATACTAAACTAACATGTTTGGAAGAACAGAAAACACACAATCATAATGCACAGAAAAGATTAAACATAGGACTGTTCTGTTCATGATTGAGTTTACGTCTTGCTTGTATGCTGCTTTTGTTCATAACATGCTTTCAATATTTCTGACTTCAGCTTAAATAGTTTTTAAGAACATTACGATTCCTTACAGTATAAGACTATTTGGTAACATTGGTAATGATTCAGGTTTAGTCTTAGAACAAAAGTTACCTGATCCAACATCCAATGCACGCATTCCTGGCTGTAAATGTTCCTCCAACAGTTCCAAACACGTGGCATGCATGTGTGGTGCAGATATTGTGGCATTATAACCAATTGGCATGGGTGTATCTGAATATGGTAGGTTTCCTTTAGGCACAAACAATCCTCTATCAATCTTCTTCATGACATCTGCTACTTTACTGGATTTGATAACTCCATGTTGCTGCAAATAATCTATGAGTGAGCTATTCCCACATGGGGTTGCACTCCAAAATCGCTATTGCCACATACAACAAAAGACTAATGAATTAATCATCAATGCAGATGCAGTGACATATAAACAAGAACTTAAAACAGAGGCTAGAATCAAATTGCGTTTACCAAGAAAATTTTGAAAGAATGATATGCTAGAATCAATTTGCGTTTACCAACAAAAATTTAAAAGAATGATAGGCTAGAATCAATTTGTGTTTACCAACAAAAAAGAATGACAGGCGTACATATGGTAGCAGAAGCTTTGAATCTAAAATCCGCACTGGAGGTACATTTTAACTATTTTGTTAAATTTGAATAACCTTTATGGTACAATTTTGAACACTGTAAGTGTTTTGACCATAAATTAGATAACGTTGACTAATAAAACCAAGCATTGACAGTAATAAATGCTGGAAGATCTGTTGATCTTATTGCTGATGCACTTTTCTGGATGATACTGTTGGCTTTTGGGTTTTTCTTGAATTGTCAGGGTAAGCAGCCAAACTAAGGTTGGGAAGGCATCTTCTTGGGTTGTGAAGTCCGTAATGTATATGAACTGATGTAGTGAAGCCCGTGAGGCATTTTTATATTTAGTCTGCCAATACATGGGGAAATGCTTACCAAGAAGTCCTTGTACCCCATGAAAACCCTGAAATCCCTATGATCTGCATTAAGCCATGTTGATTTCAAACGTGTGTACAAGTTTACACACAGGCCCTAACAGTTGCAACAGAGCACCCAACTAATTTTTTTAATGTAATATGTTATGAATGGGGAGAAGATAAATGAGGGGATCTCTCTGTCTCTCGATTTTAGTCTCGATTGTTTTTCTCCATTCATTGTCTTTACAGCTTAATTTATCAATCACAGTGCCCTTTTTTCTATGCATATAATTCATTTCTTTATTTCTTGTTTTGTAGGGCATACAACAGTTCCAGTCATCATGGGGAGTGCTGACCACCCGATTGAATTGAAGATCTGGATCATTGGTATCAAAGTGCAGACATTGCATTCACAACTATCCTGGATTCATGGGATTTTGTAGCTGAAAGCCTGAAACTACAGCTACACACAGTATATCTTTATGCCACTTCATACCAGATCACAGTATGAAGGCCAAAAACTTGACCCAAGTTCAGTTTCAGACTATGTTCCACCAAGTTTCGGACGGGCGGGACGGCGGGACGGCGGACGGGGACGGCAAATTTTTGAGGGGATTTTAGGGGACGGGGGGACGGCTGTATAGTATATATATATATATATATAGGGAGAGAGAGAGAGAGAGAGAGAGATAAATTTTAAAAATATAGGGAAATTTCAAATTTAAGATATTCATATGAGTAATGATAATCATAACAATCACCAATCATATTGACATATGCATCATAGAATCGAATTATCAAACAAATTAATACTACAGCTACCTAATTGCATCCATGGACCATAATTCAAATTCATGTCAAATAGTCAATGTGCATATGATATAAAATAATAAAATGCCCAAAAGGCTACAAGTTTGTACTACAAATGTCAAAATGACAAAGTCACAAGTGTCCAAAGGCAAAACATAGAAATAGAAAGTATGATGATTGCCACTACTCGGCATCTGCCAACACTGCATCAAAATCAGACTCATAGTCTGAGTCACTGTCACTGTGAGGGGCTAGCTCATCTAATGGAACTCCAACCAATCCCTCCTGTCTCTCCTCCTCATCAATTTGTGTGACATCCTCTGGATCAACATCCCATCGTAATGCTGGAGTCTGTCTATACTCAGGAGTCTGACGATCCTGGAGTCGCAAAGCACTATGCACAGCCACTAATTTTTCTGCCCGTCTAGAGGTCAGCCTATTCCTCTTGATAGAGTGAATAAAGCCGTATGTTGACCAATTCCTCTCTGCAGCAGAGGAACTAGCAACCTGTGAGAGGAGACAAAATTTAAAAACTAAATTAGTAATTTAAATTTACTAATTAGGACATTCAATTTAAATTATGATTATATAAATGTTCAAACTTCAACACTATCACTCATCTAAATCAAATTATGTTAATGATAATCTAAAGTATTACCTGTGAAAGGAGGCGAACAGCAAGCGTCCTCAATTGTGGTGCATCCTTCCCATGCCATGACCACCATCCAATAGGATCCCTTTGAGCTACTGTAGTTCTATCTACCCTGGCCTCTGGTTTGCCGAATGTTGGACCACGGAGATTAACAAAATCAGTGAACTGTGTACGAACTAGACTGGCCTCCTCAATTGAATATATTTTTGCAAGGGCCCTCATAAACCCTTCTTTCACCTCATCATCATCACAAGGAGGCATCCTACCAGGTCTAGGTACATACCATTTGGGATTAAGAGCAAAGGCTGCCATATGAAGCGGGGTGTTCATAGTGTTCCACCGCCTTGTCACAATGGGCCTAATTTTTTGCTCATATAATCCCGAATTAGGATCCTTATCAGAAATTGCTTTCTTCATTTTTCCAAGCATGGAGTCAAAAGTTTCATAAATCTCTCCAAGACTTGGAGAGTCTGTATCAGCATATCTAATGACATCCACAATAGGTGAAATGATGGAGCAAACAAATCTGCAAACAAAAATTTGAAAAAAGACAAGTTAGAACTTAGAAAATAAAAAAATATTAATAATAAAATCATATATATATATTTTTATAAAATCAGCAATCAATAACAAATTATTAATTAACAATTTTTTTACCTCACATTGGACCACCAATTATCATCAAGAATTTTTTGTTTGATGCTTCTCCCTTCTGCAGTGCTTTCCATAGCCCATCTATTCCACTCTGAATTAACCATCATCAACTGTAGAGCCTCCTGTACCTCAAGCATCCTCTTTAACAAAATAAAGTAGCTGGCATACCTTGTTGCTACAGGCTTGAGAAATTCCTTCCTTGAAAATGTCCTAAAGAGGGCAAGTGAGGTGTGATGGTTGCAAATAAACATCTGAATGTCTCTAGCATCTACAACCACCTGGTGCACCCAATCCATCTTCCCTATGTCTTTCAATGCGTTGTTCAACGCATGAACACAACAAGGAGTCCAAAAGATGTGCTTGTAAGCACTCTCAACCATCAAACCTGCTAATCTGCACACACGTGTTGAATCAGTAACCACCTACACAACATTGGTTGCCCCAACCTCCTCTATAGCCTCTTTCAAAATATTAAATTGGAATTCTGCATCCTTGCGCTTTCCAGAACAATCAATGGCTCTAAGGAAATATGGACCAGCTGAACATGTGACTATGATGTTTATAAGTGGCCGTTGTCTAACATCGGTCCACCCATCCATGATAATAGAGCAACCTGTTCTAATCCAACACTGTCTCATGTCCTCCATCACCACACTCACCTTAGAATATTCTTTTTCAAGGAGTGTAGTACGTAATTTATGTTCTCCAGGGGGAATGTATGAGGTACCAACATTTGCCACATCTCTAAACATTTGTTTGAAGTAGGGAGAACGTGCTACATGGAATGAGATAGCATGGCATAGAAAAATTTGGCAATGGAAGAATCTGCCACATCTCGTGCTTGCACATTGAACATATTTTCAACTGTATTTTGCTGCTCACTAGAAGTAGCAGCCTTCCTCTTCCCTCTTGTGGAAATATGAACACCACCCGCACCACTACTACCACTACCAACACTAGGACTACCAAGCATAGAGGGCATAGGTGAGGTTGAATGTGCGGATTGAGTTTGCATAAGCTAATCCATAGGCCTTCCTCCGGCCTCCAAGTGCAATCTATAACACTCCATCCTCTCAAAATCTTTTATATCTTTACAACCCTTGACCCCATGGCCTCCAAAACCCAATAGATGAGAATAGACTCTTGTATAGCTCCCATTATATTTTTCTTTGCAAATGTGACATAGCCACAATCTACTACCCCCAGTGTTTTTCCCTTTGCCTTTGTCTATACGTGATGCTAGTTGAAGAAGAGGTTTTTTAGAATTAAAAGGGCCTTTTGCATATTTTTTCAAGTCTTCAGAAGGGATATCAAATGGGTTTGTTTGAGGCTGCCCCATATGAATTGATTGGTTTTCTTCCCCCCTCTCAACATCCCCACTATCTTCACTATTGTTGCTCATTTTGTTTTCTTTTGGTTTTTGCAAACTGAAAATTAAAACAAAAAAACAAAAATCATACATTTTATCATTTTAACTTAGAAAAAAATGAAAAAAAATGAAAGATAATGAAAGAATAACTTACCTCTTTCACTTCTTTTGTTGGTTGTTTGCTTAATGCTCTCCTTTCTTCCTCCTAGATGCTGGTTTTTCTTCTCCAACAACTCCTTCAAACCCTCCTCTTTCTCTTCTCACTTTTGCTCTTGGCTGCGATTTTATCTTGGCAAGTTAAAATGAGATCAAATGAAGGTAAAAAAATGTTTTAAGTGGCCATATTAGGGTTGGGAAGGCGTGGGGCCCACAAAGCAATGTTTTAAAAAAGAAAAAATTAAAAA
>VDFB02000015.1:164565155-164598173 GCA_007258455.2 Sequoia sempervirens | reverse complement strand
TTTTTTCAAAATCATATAAATTGAACCCTGGCATCAATAGACTCTATTTATCAAGCTACCACAATTCAAGTTTCAACAATGAATATTTATCATGCATGTTTTAAATGACATTCAAGTTTATGGTGGTTTTGTTGTTTACATGTTTTTTGTACTAACGAACCCAAAGCAAACCAAACCCACCCCCAAAAAATTTAGCTGAACCGGCAAACCGAACCCCCAAACCCAAACCAATACCAGCACCGACAACTTAGATAATAAGGAAAAAGTCATCTCCACAAAACTAAAAGTGAGTGTCTCCCACAGGACCTCTAAATCATCTGGATCAACATTTACTCCATGATCAATGATCAATAATAAAAAAACTCAAGTACTTAATGAGATTTGACTAAAGAAATTCTTCATCTTGGCTTGGAGATAATGCAACCAAAGATCTAAAGCTGTCTACACAACAACTAAGTGTTTATCCCATGACTTATTGTAGACTAAGATGTCATGAAGTATCTGGATCAACATTTACTCTTTGATCAAAGATCAATAATAAAAAATTCCAAGTACTTAATGAGATTTGACTAAAGAATTTCTTCATCTTGGCTTGGAGATAATGCAACCAAAGATCTCAAACCGTCTACACAAATAACTGAGTGCTCATCCCATGAATTATTGTAAACTATGATGTTATGTAGGTAGACAACAACAAATCTGCCAAGATATGGTCAGAAAAATGCACACAAATGTGTCAAGCATTGACAAGGTCAAAGGGTATGACTGGTTACTCTCAAATATCCAAAAGCCAAATACTTGACAACCAGAAGCTAGGCCAAACGATCATCAATCTTGGGAAGAAGTAGCAATCTTTAGAGTAATTTTGTTGAAAGCATGACAACATGTGACCCTAATTAGGGTCCTTTGGCACAACAAGTCTAAGAGATCTATAAGGAGAAGTGCAAGGTTGGACCTTGTCCTTTTCAGCCATCTACTTGATTTGGTACTCTGTCTCAGCACTTCAATGGGTGTAGTGCAGTAAGGTAGTCAACTAGGCAACTAAGAAAGTAGCACAGGGTAAATAAAATATTGAATTGTCCTCAAAGGAGGAATCTTTTACCCTTGTCAGAAACATCACAATATCCATCAATAAGAGATTCAATTGCTTCAGGAGGAAGCTTGTCAATATTATCTGCCTTGGTTTCTCGTATGATATAAAGAGTTACAAAATGCAGATTAAGCTGTTTCAGTGTTGACATAATGGAGAGAAAATGATTTAGCATAACAAGTGATTTTATACACTTTACCATCCTTGTGCAACTAATAAGTCTTGTGGAAGTCACCAAAGACAACCATGCGGTCATACTGATAAGGTGTTCCAGGTATCAGACTGCAGTAATCAAGAGGAGTGACATCATAATAAACTATATACTGAAATGGCTCGGTGGCAAATGTGAAAGAACATTTGCAAAACACAAATGTCAAAATCCTTCCTTGACCCACGCCATGTGGGATGGGCATAATGCACTGTAATTGGCAAGTGAAGATCATCTACTAACTTCTGAGAAAACAGGTTCTTCTAGCTGCCACTGTCAAGGATAAGCTCTACCAATCTATTCTTGATTTGTCAATTGAGTTAATAAAGATTTGCTATTGTTAACAAAAAATTCATTGACAACAAGAATTAGCTAAGGATTAAGAGTGTTGGTATTGGTTAGTTGAATCTCTATATCTTATATTGTGGAGTTTGCTCAACAAAAAGGGTCTCCGCCTTCTTTTATTTGACAGTACAGCATTCATCAGTGGAATGTCCGTGTGCTTGCAGTAGGCACATTACTTCTTTGCATTCCCAAATAAAGGAGTTGAACCCCTCATGGATCCATTTGGTGAATAATACAACAATTCTAAATGATGAGAAGGATGGCAATGGCAAAAGATGAAGGGTAACTCTCTCTAAAAAGAAAAATAATTGATTTGGCATCATCAGTTGTCACCTTTAAAGCAAGCTGGAAGGCATGCTTTAAACCCTTTCAAAGATAAGAAAACAACCTAAAGACGATGGAAAGGACCTTATCCATCTCTTGTACCTCCATCTTGATAGAGAAGCAATTAAACTTAAGCATTGCTGATCTGACATGCCAGATGTTTGACAAAGATGTATGTAACCCGGGGGTAAAATTACACTGGTCAAATTGAAATCTATCCAAGTATCAATTTTTAGTCTCTTGGACAATTTTTGTTGCTTGAGAAGTGTGAGAGGAGATTGCACAGGTGATAGATACTAGAATCAAGAAAATGCACAAACATGAGTACAAGGAATGTCTGATCAAATGGAAGGGTCATGGAGTTAAATAAGACATGGTTGAGAGCATCTGAACTTGCTAAGCATGAAAAACCAAGAGAAAACCAAAGGGAATATGCTTGAGTAGGATCACATGTTTCACTTGGTTTACTCAAGTTTTATGATGTAGGAGCATCCACATCAGCCAAAAATAGATTAGAGGAATAAGAGGCTTGCATAGGACCTTGCACATGTACAATAGTGTAGTTTAATTGTAATTTAGGGCTTGAATCCTTGTGCCAATGAAGATCCTTGTCTAGATGTTAGAGCTTGCACACTTGATGAGTGGGATGAAGGTTGTGCAAATAGAAGTCTTGCTTATAAAACGAATCTTGTGTGAACTCTAGGCATTGGGGCAATTTGCACAACAATGCATTTCCTTGGTAAGCAACATCTTGCGCAATTTGACACGCATACACTGGTGTAGGGAAAGATGAAGTGTCATCCATGTGTTGAACAGAAGAAGAATTGATATGTTGAACGAAAGATGAAGCACCACGAGCTTGCAAACCTTTCAACTTCCTTAATTGTTTGTTGTGCCCTAATATACCTATATCAATGTCATTGATGAGCAATTGGCAACCAAAGCAAGATTACAAAGTCCAACCTGAGAGAAGATTGTAGTTGTTGTGATATGTGTGTGTTAGTATCTCATTGTGGATCTTTGTAGTTGTTTAATTGTAAAGACTATTAAGTTGCCGATTCAAGTATGAGATTGATATGGGTACAATGGTACACCAATTTTTTCCTCGAGTGTGTATTTGATTATATATATTAAAATAACCATAATTTGTAAAATAAATATAGCAAAATTGAAAACACATTTGATACTTGATACTCTAATAGTGATAAAGATAATTGATGATTCAATGTTATATCATATATGTAAAATCATTACGAAATAGTAAGTACAATAAAAAATCTTCATCTTCCTCCTCTAGCAAAAGCATGTCAATCTAAGTCATCACTTGGTTTAGCTTCATTTGAACCACAAGCCACTACAATGTCCAAGTGGAATTTAAGTACATACTACTTTATCCAATCAATTAAGTGCAACAGATTGGCTACAAAAAATGGGACAATTTGGTCTAGTCCATCCCAACTTACACCTCCTATCACATAAGGAAGTTGACTACACATAAGGGATGATGAAGAATTGGGATATAACCCTTAAGTGTGCCAATTTGTTTTAAAGCTTGCTAGAGTCACTTTAGATGATGACAAGGCTTCTACACACAATGTAGCCAATTGCAATCTATTGAAATTGGAGACAAAGTCAACACAACTTAAAAATATTAAAGAATAGTGAGAATGATAAAAAAAATTAAATGCTTACTTGTGATAGAATTTTGATTGCAAGAGGTTGGATGAACATATAACCTTACTCATGGAGGTACCATTAAGTATGACCATTCTTCCTATACTTGTCTCAAAGAACGCAAATGCCATGATTTTGCAACGAGATTAACTTGTCAAACTCAATCCTAACATAATCCTCCATTTCTAGAATTGAGAAGATTCTTCAAAATGTTTTCTCATAACCTTCAACAACTTTAGTGTCTCTATATGGTGTCATTGTCGTAGGCAAAGAAAGTATCTCCATCAAAGTTGCATGGACACGGATATAGGTGCAGATTTGGATATGATCTTTTTCAACAGATACGGCTATTTTTCAAGACCCCTTAATATGGCTATGACTAGATACAACAACTCTCTCTCTCTGTATATATATATATATATACATATAATAATTATATAAATAAATTATAATATATATTTGAATACATAATAACTCTTAACTATTATTTATTATTACTATTTAAATGTTAATATATTTTTAAATCATTCTAGTTTATTTTATTTTAATTTGGTATTTAGATTAAATGTTAAAATATTTAACTAGTTAAATTATATTTATTTTATTTTTTAATTTAAATTTAACTGCAACTATTTAACTAGTTTTAAAATATTGAAATTTAAATAATTTTAATATCAAAATCAACTTACGTATATTACAGATTAATAAAATTATAAATATTAATTAAAAACTCAAAGCTAAAAACTTTATAATCATGTTGCGAAGGAGTGGGTAATATGGAGCAACCCCCTATTACAGTTGGCAAATGGCGTGACCAATTGGAGTCGCACACAACCAAATGAAATGATTCATCACATGTGTGGATCAAGACCATTGGATGAAGTTTGGAATAGATTGTTCTAGCTTCCTTCCGTCCCCTTTGTTCTCATCACCTAGGTCATTTTCATTTCCATTGCTCTTGTTCACTCATGCAATCTATCATCCTCCTCTACTCACCATTGATTTTGAGACAATATCCCCCCATATACTTGGTAGAAAGTAGAAGATTAAAACAAGGGAAAACGGAACTTGTTTGGTGATGGATTTCGCATACTTTTACCTAGAAATGGCACAAATTTTCAAAATGCCAAATCCAAATGTATCTAGCACAGCTCTAAAATTTACCTAATTAAAGGTACGGGTAGGCACAATGTCCAAGCCATATCTGAGCCATGTTGTACTTATATTTGTATCGAGTAATGTCGGTATGCATGCCAAGGGAGGGGGAATTGCATATCCTACAACCTTGATCTCCATGCTATTATACTTCAAAGACAATGCAAACACATACACATGCAAGGGAGTGGTCATTTTGTTCCAACAATCAACAAAAAAAAATTTACCCTTAGGAAACATGCTTCTCTTGGGTCATTGTCCTTATCTACTATCGTGGCCTTAAGTATTTCTATCATGAGGTCCATGCCATCATATATTTCTCCCAAACATGACCAATTTGTATCAACAACTCTGATCATACTCGTGATGGGCTTGATGAAACTCAAGATGCAATCCACATGAACCCATTAACCATCATCCAAGATCAATGTTTAACCTTTTGGGCCCTTTATGAATTTGACTACCTCCACACACTATACCAATTACTAATGACCATGGTGCCCAATGCCTCTTGCACCTTGACAAGTCATCTAAAAATAATTGTGTGATGTGAATTGAGTTTCAACAACCTAATGTAGTGCAAAAATTAACAAATTAAAGCTTTAAAAAACTAAATATAATTTATAAATTTAAGGTAGTTTTAAATTTAAAGTTTCTATTAAAATTTCATAAACTTACCCTCAACAACTCCAAATTGGAAAAAACCCTAAAGATGCCTTGTGACACATGATGGTTTTTCACAAATATCTAAATTTCCTCGCCCTCAATGTATAATTTCACCCACTCTATTAGAATCTCAATCTTTTCGGTCACCAAGTTGAGAGTGGAAAATACGTGGTGTCCTAAAAATATGCCTGTACCTTTCCTCAACTTCTTTGCATCGTTTGTTATGACTTGGACAGCATTTTCAACACCCACTATCTATATGGGCTCAATGAGGATTTTAGAAATGTACTTCACATCTTTCATTTTCCACACAATTAACCACCTTCAAAAACATTGCCCCTTTAAGGGGCACTTCAATGACATTTATTAAAGGCCATATTTTACAATCTTTCCATCCATCAAAAATGATGAACACTTATGTTTCAACCATGAATCCCTAATTGATTTTAGTGATTGTCTTTTAAAAACAAAAAATCCCAATAAGGTGGCATGCACCTTCTTATACCTTGGCCTTGTGTAACTTGAGAGTGTTTGAATGATTGTTGTCACCATTTCCCATCAATATGGCAATCTCACTAGGTTGAAAGGAACATCATCAATGTAAACATAATGCATAATGTGTTCATCTACATTGTCCCTTGCCTCGTTATGAAATGCCTTATCTAATGGGCCTCTTTTGAGGGAAGAAAGAGAGGGATAGTCTTATTGGAAAAACAATGTCTCCAAGAAAAGACGTGGGGCAGCCACTAGAGAAGTAGCTCTTGTAGGTGGCTTCTATCATCCTTTCTTCACTAAGGATGATTACTTAAGTTTGTTCTCTCACTCTATCAACTTCTTGTTCTCTAGTATATGTCATAACTTACTCCTTTGGCAAACCCTTCTTGTCTAGCCCTTGACTAACTCTAATTCCATGGCCAATCATCGCACAAACTCAACTATACAAACTCTTACTAATTTGGTAGTGACTACAATACCAAAGAAAAGCCCCACTTCCTAAAATTTGATAAATCATCGTAACATATCTCCATAGATATGATACTTGAGCATATTTGAATTGTTTATTTGCTTCTAGGCCCACTAGACTTGAACTAGTAGCCATTTTGAAAAAATTGTTATAAGAAAAATAACTTAAGATGAAACTGTAACCCTAGACCATGTTGACATGAAAAATTAAACAAACAAACAACAAACCTACAACCCAACAATATGTATAAATGTAATAAAAAATTTAAAACAGCAATCTAATAGACCATGTTTGGAGCAAGAAATTTATGGCCAACAATTTAATGCATTGTCTCTATGATCAATTTGGCAAAAACTATGATTCAAATAAGTTTGTCAAAAAAAAATCATAAGCAATAGAAAGCAAATTTTGCAGCAGCAGAAAACAAAAAGTTGCGAATAGTAGAAACCAAATATCGTGGCAGCCAAAAAAAAATCAGGGCAAAAGCCTTATAAAAGCATACCATTCATGTAAAGGGAGTTTAAGACCAAAGATTTTGGCACACTTTCTAGGTGGCATTGCCACCCGTAAGTAAACTCTGCCAAAGCACTTAAAAACTTAGCAAACATATAAGTGAAGAGCGCCATCATGTGAAAGGCACTCTACCATCCAAAAGTTATTCCAAGCACACTTTTCAATAGCAAATGCCAAGCAAATTTCTACTCAACATTATAATCTTCCAGGAGCACTTTCTAGCTAGCTTTGCAATGACAAAACTCTTGGTGCACATTCCTTGTGAATTTGCCACCTATTCCAGCCATTTTCTCCACCTCATCTTAGAACCCTAAGACAAGTTCATGCAATAAGGAGGTCATATTTAAAGCAAGTAGTTACCACTATAAAAGATTCAAGTTTGAATGTTTGGCATATCATCAAGAATAATAGTTTCAAAGAATTCACCATAATCAGGATAGAGAAAAAGCTTCATCAAAATCATTAAAAGCTGCCCATCTAGCTTTTCTATTTTTAGCTAGCATCATTTTTAGCCGTCATCTTTTCTAAAGGAAGAGCATATTCTAAGTTTTGCTATTTTTAACCAAGGCTATTCATAGCCCATGCTTTTCTCTAATTTTAGAGTTCTCTATTCTTAGCCCAAAGTTGGGTGTTGTTAGATCATGTATCTTTAGATCCCTTGCCATTTGAGAGAGGTGAGCTTTAAGTGCTAATTTGTAATCTTTTTTATCATTAGTCTAACTAACAATTGCATGGTTTAGATTTAGTTTTAGTGGATAGGATTTTATACTAAAATTTGAATTATTTCTAGAGTAGAAGTTGTAATTAATTTTCTATTATTTTCTCATGCATAGCTTTGTAAGCATTATAAATAAGTGTCATTTGCACTTAGATTCCTAATATGAATGTTAATAAGTGTTAATAAGTAAGCATTATGCTTACTTACTTGTTGCTAATATTGCTGTTCACCAAGTATTCATATTATTGTTAATCCAAAACTCAATGCTTTTTAGATAAAATTTATTATGTCTATCTTGCTTTTAAATTGCTATTTATTATGTCTATCTTGCTTTTAAATTGTTATTTACAATTTTTTGTTCTGTGTGCTAAGGGAGATAAATTTTCTTTTAGCAAGTTGCTTTGTATTGCGGATTTACTTAAAGTTGAAGATTAAGGCTTCATGTCAATCTCATTATTTAATTTACCGAAGCATTCATGTCTTTGTATGTAAAGATTATTCAATCTTTATATGTACTAGAAATTTAAGGTTTTTGTATTTAGCTAAATAGTGTAAACATGTAGTTGTGGAGTTTTTTTTTAATCAAAAAATAGAAAAATATTTTGCCTCAAGTTGAAGAGCATCTCAATTTTTTGCCCTAGGTAATCCCAAAAAGATACACTTAGTTTTATTTAGCATGAGCATAAAAAACCCTAGAAAATATTGTACATATTGTAAATGGCAAGTATGTATTGTGTAAATTAGGCTAGTTTTATTTACAGGGAGCTAACCTTCTAATTTGAAGAGCAATTCTAATGCACACATGTTTCTTTTTGTGTTGCACTAAAAAATTAGAATGCCAACATGGTAACATAAGAAGATTATAATAAGAAACAAAGTTTTGTGCCTATTTGTGTGTTTTCCGAATACACTGTTAATTTTGTAATTTAATGTGACGTTCTCAAACTCTAAAGGTTGCATGATCCAAGGCATCCATTCATTGGGACCCCTAAACATGACTACATCGGAAGTGCTCCAATCGTTGCTCATACTAAACATCATCAAAACTCTAATAACATTTCCTCCTTTAGCCTCTTGGACCGCCTTTTGCTACTTTCCTATAGACTATGAAATAATTTGTCTATCTTAATCAAAACTCTAAACATTTCCTTCTTGAGCCTCTTGGACCGCCTTTAGCTACTTTCCTATAGACTATGAAGTTACTTGTCTATCTTCTAGTCTTGACACAACCATATGACCTTTGTAAAGCTTATTCAGCATCTATTTCTCCTAACTTTTTTGAATATTCTGACATCATCAAGTTTTAATGAATTTACATATTGATGTATTAGGGTATATTGCAAGAGTTTGAAACTTTTCTAGTTTTGAATCTATAAGTTGTGGGTATAAGTCATTTCAATGAAAATTACCTAAAATTTCCATAGAAAAACAAAGAAATTTCCTCGTATGTTCAACCCTCTTAAAATTATGCAAAGTTGATCAAACATATACTTTTCTTTGCAAGGCCACTAGAACTTTCAGAATAGAGGCAAATTTGAAAAAAAAAAAAGTTATGAAAATACATGCAAATCTGTTAAAATTTTCACTCAACATTCATAGTAAAGAAAATTTATAACGTTTTCCATGTAAAGGGCTTAGGATAAGTGGCGAGGTTATCCAGACTGGATACTAAAGTTTGTAAGGACCAGCTCAGTAAATCATTATTCTCATCATAAGTCAAATTAGCTAAGATGCAACTCAGAAATGCACTCTAAATCAATCATACAAAACCAAGAACGAAGAATGGCAACCATACAGGAGACTACGTACGTTGCTGATAGTTCTGAGGTAATCTGGATACAGTGGAGTCGAGCACAGCTGAAGCAAAAAAAATTACATTTTTCTTCACACTCAAAGAGAAGACAAGACAGCAAGCTTATATGATAAGATTTGTGTTTCTAAATTAGTGATAGATTATCTATCCTAAGTATAAATCATCATGAGAAATAATAATATTCACACTGTAAGCCCAAACTCTATTCCCTTGTGCATTGGACACCTTAGAATAGCAACATAGGCCCCGTGGACACCTCGAGGGAGGAGTCCAGACTTATGGCAATACATGTATCCATGGGTTGCCATTAGAGCACCTACAAGTAACGTCAATGAAACCATATTAAGGACACATTCTCATCCCACTCCTAATATTCCCGTAAATTTTTAGTCAATTGGAATGAGCTTGAGCTGTAAATCAATGGTCTTTTCTAGCAAAAAGCGAACTTCAAATTAGTGAAAGACATGTTAAGTGTAAAACTGAACAAATTCCTGCAACCAATCCGACATATAAGATAATGTTATGCTCCTGCTGTGATTGGAAAGAGAGCATTTTTTTATATACATAAATTTCTGTCCATGATGCTATGCTGTGATGGCAAAAAAGAGCACTTGAGAGAGAAAACCCAAGTTCAACTCCCTCTCACCACCCATAAACCTTGTGGACGTGCCAAGGCTGTGGCGTAATAAATTTTAGTTGATTTCACTGCAACCAAATTAAAATCCGAAGAATATGGTACAGCTTACTCCCAAGAAATGGTTGGCCATGCAAAAACATCGAAAATTGTCTTAATGTTCGGAATTTTGAAATTAAAGGAAAGCTGATCATATTTAAATCCTTAAGGTAAACCTTGAAAGACTTAACCAAAAGACCATTAGAATTACATATAAAACATCCATAAATAAAGATATTAAATGCACCCACGGAGTTGCAATGCAATATTAATGGGAGATATGCAAGAGCATGACCCAAATTCAAATCTCTCTCTCATCAATAGGATGGCCTGTAAGTCCAGCGGAACCTAGGGGAGATTGTGGTGTAATAATTATGGAATACGTTTAAGCCTAAAACATGTGGGAAAGGCTACCCCACCCATTCTTTTCCCCCTTTCTTTTAATATCACCCGCAAAATCACAACTCAACTGAGATTTTTTATTTTTTCCACAACAATGGCAAAATCACAACCACATCCAAGATTATTTTCCTTAAAAGCACAAATTCTATCAAAATGCAAAATCTCTGAAATGTATCCTAAAAAAATTCAAAACATACAGATTTGAACAATCAAGAATCATGAAGAAGTTCAACGCAAAGCCATGACAATTTAAAATTGCAACCTATCTGCTTCTTGTTGAAACCAAATTATGTTGAAAAAACTGTTTGTAAGTAATAAAATGTACCTCCATTAAAGGGAAAAATGTATCCTAAAAAAATTCAAAAAATACAGATTTAAACAATCAAGAATCATAAAGAAGTGCAACGCAGAGCCATGACAATTTAAAATTGCAACCTATCTGCTTCTTGTTGAAACTAAATTATGTTGAAAAAACTGTTTGTAAGTAATAAAATGTACCTCCATTAAAGGGAAATGGTCCTCAGACTGAAGATTAATGCTGAATTTTGTGACAAAGAAGGATGGTCTAATACAAAATTTAGGGTTTAAAGAGCTAGGGTTAAGTGAACTCTGCAAACGCAGTTTATGTCTGATCGAAGAGCAGGAAAAAAAGGTCAGCCGAGAAGACGCCAGCATGGCTACAGCGTTGTATTGGATAACTGTCGATATTGGATTACGTTGGACAGATGTTTATCCAGCTGATAGGTATATTTACAATGAACATATGGCAAGAGACGAGGATCATCTGTTCAGTTTTGCACCTCAAGTGATTATAGGCGGTGGTATATACAATGATTATATGTTAACGACGGGTGGCAATGTGATAACCTCGAAAAATCTAGTCACTATTTTCAATTAATATTATATGGCCACTTCGTTTTTAAGCGGCGAGTATATCCTCTTAGCGAGAAATTAAACATTTAATTAATTAAATAAAAACTTTTCACTTTTGGAATGAAAATTCGTACATGATTAAGATTTCATGAAGATTTTTAAGGATAATTTTTTTACTTATTTTCTTATTTTTAAAATGTTATAGGTCTTTTCGCCGCTGCCAAGTGGGTGGTATTAGATTGGGTGTCGTCGTGTGGGTGGATGACGACATAGGCTTGGTTGGCACGGCAAAGCAAGGTAGCAGCGAGAATTAAATGCAGGAAGGTGGCGAGGGGAGTGCATAGGTCGTCCATTCAGTTGCATTAATGGGACAGCCTGCTGAAGGACAGGGTGGCGTGGGATTTCGTAGTTGATGGGATGTTTGCACTAGAACTAGTGTTAAATTGCCTTAATACCTTTGGCGTTCCTCATTCTCTTCAACCAAAATGATGGAGTCTCTGATCAGTTTGTCATCTAGTAGGAAGTTGTGGGCCTTCTATGGGAGAATCCGACATGGGCGTCTGAAGTCTGTGTTCAAGGTTTGGGATGAATTGGTGTTGGGAGCGGCGGAAGTGCTTTTGGGTGAAAATTTCATCAATTTGACAGAACGATGGCGGACGAATGCAGATATCACGGCAAGATTTCTTGTTGTGCTTTTAGACTTGGAGGTGTCAAAGGCCATGGTGATGCTCATGGCAAGGAAGCTAGTCTGGGACAGCTTGTTGGAGGGAGCTATGGATGTTATTATCGTCGTCGAGCTGGGTGTTGGGATTTCATGGCCTCGAGACCTGTAGCAAGCTTTGATCCCTAGCGAACGGGTTAAATGGTATCCTTTCATACTGGATGTCAAAGGTGAGGCTCTCTAGAGGCACCATGAATGGGTGAGGTGCGGATTGATATTCTTAAAGCACTATCTCTTTTTGGAACCGTCTGGTGGGGTGGATTGGCGACGTCTCTTTAGAGATTCCCTTATTGCCAACAGTGTGTTAATGGTGGAGTGACTGGTTTGTTTGATCTTCGGTTCTATATTCATCACTTGGCTCTTTTGTCAAATGTATGGGTTTCTAGGGTGGTTTGGGATGGTAGTTGTATGGGGGGTTTGTCATAGGTGTATGGTTTTGGACCGTTTGGCATGGTGGCTGTGCTGGGTCTTTGTTGTCGATGGGTGGTTCTAGGGTGGTTTGGTATCTTTTGACAGAAAAATTGAACTGAATTATAATATTCTCTTTTAAAATTAATATAAGCTTATTTACGAATAAAAATAAAATGTTATAGGTCTTGTATTTTGGTAAGATTTGATTCTTTGTGATTTTTTTTAAGTCATTCAACTTCAAGAGTATATTAAGGGTCACTTGAAGAATATAAGAAAAGGCAAGGAATTGGATATAATTGTCGTATTAAGAAAATTTGACATATTTATTAAAAACTTTATGAGAAAGCAACAAAATGATCATTAATATTACTTATATCGCTTATCAATTTTAGATAGGAAAAAATATATAATTGTATATTGAAAAAAATGTTCAAAGTGTAAATAATAAACTCAATAATTTGTCTTATGATTTATACACTATTACCAAGTTTGTGGGTGATAATATATTCAAGCTTAACTTGATATATTATTTGGTAAAGCTTAAACAGTTAACATGTTATTTGTTATTTTAGGGGTTAAATTAAAATAATAAACTAGATGTTGACTATTTACTTGTAGGCAAGTTATATCTAATGTCCAATACAAGATTATTTTGGTAATACTTTTATTGTTGTTTACATATAATGGTGTATAGCTATGAAGGATTAAAATAAAATATAATACTATGATAATAGTACCTTTAGACTAGTTCATTAATATAGTGATCAAGAAGATGAAAATATGGCAAATCCACTATATGAGATGATGAAGGCAAGGTGATTTCCACATTAGGACAAGTAGTTCAAGAATCATAATCATCAAAATTTATATTATCTAGTGCAAAAACTATAAGCAATGGGGCTATTACTTCTTAAGGATTACTATCGATCCATAAACGCATATTAGGTCATCTAAATGGTCTTTTTGTTCAAAATTGTTAAGATTTTTTTCTTTGCATTTTTGTATTTTATATTGCTTATCCCCTTCAAAGTGAAACTTGGCGATGTGAAGCTAACTATAATTCATCCTCCATTGATTATTTTGTGACCTAAGCTTTCTAACACATGTATTATCCTCAAATCTCAATTAATGTGTTAGTAGCTATGACACTACAAGTAAGTGTACCAAAATTAAATAGTTCCAACAAATTTGTATAGTTTCCTACTAATTTTGTCCTTGTTTGTTTATTCATTTCAACTTCAAAAGAGTAGAGGGGGGACAAGTATGTGACTTTTTGGTTCTTATCAACAAAGTTAATTTACTAAAAAAAAATATGTTTTAAATTTATTCTATGCAAAAATGTATAATATTTGAATTCTAAACATATAGTTAATGTAGAAGGCATACATCTCTTATAAACTTTACCTATTTTATATAGTATGCCACTAGAAATATAAATCTACTTTGTCAATTTTATTTTATTTAAATTTTGTTTAGTTATTATATATAATGTATTTTTTCTCAACATATTCTTCTATAAATTAACAAGTTGAGTATAATTTAATTTAATTCTAATTAAATATAGTGTATGTATAGTTGTCTTATATAATTGTACCACTCTTTAACTTCTAATTTAATATTTTTAATCTTACTACCCCAAATTTAGAGCTATGACTCTTTGAAAACAAGTGTATAATATATACACAATTATCAAAATAAATAAGTTGTTTCAAAAATTATTAACTCAACACTCCTCTAAGGTGAAAAAATTATGGCCCTTGACTTCATAATGGGTTGGAGGTCCAAAGAAATAATTAATTCATTTGGAGGCAAGGATGGTGACAAGACGAGCATTCATTGTTGGTTATGATTTTACGCCTACACCAAGTTGGTGGCGTGGCTTGTATTTTTCATTATGACTATGTGAAGGTGTGCTTTATTATGGTGGTGGGAATTTTCCCAACTTTAGATGGTTTGTGGTAGTGGTGAAAGGTGTGGGAGAAATTTCTTTTGAAATATCAAGGAGAAAGAGCTAGTTGGGGGTAGCAGAAAGAAGCCTTGAGAATGTAGGGTTTTGGGGGAGGAGATGTGATTGATTTAACATGGTATTTGTTGAGAGATAAATTAAAAATTTGAAGCTACAATAATGGATTATTAGGAATTGGGAGCTTTCCAAGGACATAGGTGGTACTTTGTGTTGTCATTCGAGAGGCTATGTCAAATTTGTTTTAGCTCTCTAGAATTTATATGTAGATGAAGATTTAGATGAGGTGGCTAAGATTCCTACTCTAGGTAACATATATACACAATTTGATCATAATTTTAATAATGGGGCAATTTTCCCCATCCCCTAGGTCGTAGATTAATGTGTTATTTTGACGGGTGGGTTTTTAAGGATTTTCAGTGCTTTCAATCTTGATATAAGTCATTTTTTTTAATCTTAGTCTTATTGACCCCCTTAGCACTATCTTTTGGTTCATTTTTTTGACTCGATGCTTGGGCCTTTCCAAGTTCATAATAAAAAGAACAAAATTAAAAGTTACAAAAATAAGACCAATATAAATGGTGTGATATTTTAAAAGTATAGAGTAACTTAAATATTTTTAAAATGATACATTACTACAAACCATTATAAATTCATATTTCTAATTATTAAATAATTCTAGAACACTTTCCATGTGATTGATTTATAGCCAAAATATTGACTCATATCTAAAAATTCACAAAGGCGAATGAAGAATTATAGACCCCTAGCTAAGCTCTCAGTTACCAATGTGACCACTTGTTAATCTTGCAAAAAGATAAATATTAAGGAAAAAAATCATGTGGCAATCAAACACAAGTAAAGTGGCTTGGGGGCCTCTTTAATAAATAAATATCCCAATGGTTCATAAAGACACATGCTAAAGAGCACACTTGGAGCAACTATACTACATATAGAAGGGTGGTGTAATAGTGTCAAATGGTTGTCACAATTTTAAGATATATAAAAATCTTCTAAAAAATTTGACTCACACTTGTAAGAGTGAAAAAACTTCTAACAATTTTGATTCATAAATGGATACTTCTTTTTTATCATTTTGTATGGGTGTTCTAGGTATTTTGTTTTAGCACATGATTTTGATTGATTTAGCAGTTCCATTACTTTTAGATTTAGATAGACCATCAAAAATAATATTTTATCTTTACAAAGTGTTTCCTAATATCATATTATAGTTTCTTTTTCTAAGTTCAAAATAGCAAGTGCAATCTTGACCTAGGTCAACACTCAACATGCAATTTTGGCTCGCTTTACAAAAAAATAAATTTATCTCAATCACAAGCCAACCCACCTCCAACTAGTCATAACTAATCATTTTCCATGCTAACTATTTCAAATTGTGTGCCTAGGACAAGTATAAAAGGATACCACCTCTAGGTCATTTATAGGAGACAATGAATCCATTATCAAACCATTTATAGGACAATACAATCATGTATATGTGTTACAAGGGACAAACATATAATCATCGTTGATTCATGTGTATCTACCACATCAATGAATAGTAAATTCCTAATTTTTGAACTAAGTCACTTTGTCATTCATTGTATTTCATTTTATTGCATCGAATATCAAGTCTTAGCATCATCATAGTACGTTTCTTACCTATTGTCTTTCAATTTTATGAAAATTATTAAATTGATTAATAGGGATTGAGTAAAGTAGGAGGAGAGAAAGTTAGCTCCCATGCCTTGTATAGCAAGTTCCACTGGTGTTCTTCAAAACCACCATTTTTTAGTGTAGGTTATAGGCATGAGAAACTTGTATGCAAGTATAGAAGATTTGGAAAAAATAGGATCAATCCTATAACTAAAGATAAGAACTACATTGTTTGGGTTGAAACTGGAGACATGAGGGTCAACTATGCCCAGAGGATTGGACTATGTTTGTAGAGTTTTATAATTCTTAAAACACAATCATCTTACCCTTTTCATTCTAGATCCAAATTAAAAAGTAAATATACCATTCTCTTCCATCTCTTCCAATGTATGCATTTATTATCGTTATTTTCTTCTTGTTTCATATTTGATCAAGTTTACATCATTGTCCTATCTCTCTTATATGTATGGTAATTTTCTTATTATTGTTTTATTGAATTTAATACTATAGATAATTTATGCATGATTTTTTTATTTCACTATGGTAAAAAAATGGATTACATTTCTAAAAAAAATTATATGGGCTATATGGTTCTTAGATCTCATGAAAAAAGGACCAACCTAAATTGGAAAATGTATTTCTACCTATTTTTCCATGTTGTGGGTTATTTTCATAGGCTTGTTGAATTTATTTACTTTGTATTTTCATGCTCTCTATCTAGGGGCCCCAAAATAGACCCCAAAGATTTAATAAAAAAATGGATCACATTCACCTATTTTATAGGTCAAAGATAAATGAGATCCTAACTAAAGGTGATAGAGAGCTAACTCTTATAACTAAATGTGGTTGAAAGTTGTCTCCAAAGGAGTCACTAAGATAATGTTGCATAACCTTAGCATCTAGATTGGCATATGAACATGATAAGATGTAAACTGAAAGTGACATTAGTTTAACTAAAGATATGGATACTCAATGAATTAACCATGTTACACTTTATTATTACATAAAATAAATTTTAGACTAATTAAACTTAACACTTAAAAGATCTATACATGTTATTCTCTACAATATTTAAACAAATAATTCCATATAAGATTCTTGTGTATTATCTCCTTTACATTCAAACTATTGATTTAGATCTTGCAAATCAATAATTCCATATAAGATTCTTGTGTATTTTGTGAAATCCTTTGAATGAAATATTGGGCAATTATCTTATATAAGTCACAGAAGTTTCAAATTGAGTTATAATATTATCCTCAAGAAGATCAATTATAACACACAAAGTTGAGTATTTTATTAAAAATAGTTTCTTCCCATTGTATACAATAATATGTTAGAAGAAAATTTATCTCCCTAATTTGAATTTGGATTAAAAGCACCAACAAAATCCAAACCTTGTTGCATAAAAGGTTGATCTATGACCATTAGTTGAAAACCATGGCTTCCCTCATTCCTTTTCCAATAAAGATTAGGTACTAATGAAATTTACTCACATGATTTTATGTCTTAAAAAATCATGGGCTAATATCATCAACCTATTTAAGTAACTTATGAGAAGTTGTACATTGTGAATAATTACCACCACAAAATTTTGTGTGTAATTGTTATATGATCTTTTGATTTCTTCTTTATTGACAAAATGGAGGTAGACTCCCTCTAATTTGCAAAGAAAACATTTTAGCTTTAAAGATGTTTTGGAAGATCGCTTATGAAAAAAATATTGGGTATCTCAATATGAAGGTCAAATGTTGAGGGGAGTTTGTTTTATTAGATTTGATTTTGATTTTGTTTATGGCTTTGGTTTTTTAATTAGGTAAAATGTTGAGTCAATAAGGTGTAATGATAAATATATAGCACCAAAGTTATATTTGAAATTGGATGTTTCCACAAAATACATTTATTTTTTGATAATTTTCCTGAATTTAAATTGTGTAGGATAACTTCATTATCAACATTGTAAATCATGGCATGATCCCTCATCATAATCTAATGAGGAACCATGACATATGATCACAAATATCAATATTAAAATTATCCTACATAGTTTAAATCCGAAAAAAAAAAAGATCTAATGATGGATCGTGACATATCATCTACAACGTTGATAATGAAATTATCCTACACAATTTAAATCTATAATAATTATCAAAAGGTTATATTTGTTAACTTTGGACACAAATGGTAGTGAATAAATTATGGTATTTGTAGAGATTGCGATACATTTGAAAAATGTGATTCAATAGCTTTTCCAATATTTTCTTGTCTTGTTCCAAGTTTTATGTTTTCTTCAAGAGAACTAAAATGCCTCAAGGATTTTTCCCTTCATGGGAGCTATTCTCGTAACTTTAATTTGACACTAGATTTTAATGACTATAAAAAATTCTTCCAATATCAACATAATTCTTTCTTCCTCAATTATTGAGAATGTGGAATGAAATATAGTATATTTAGACCTCTTCTTCAATACTTCTGCTTGTAATGACAAAATGTTAGTGCTTTATCTTGCTATGTGTTCTTATTTATCTAGATATTATTAATACAAGAAATCATTATACTTTCTTTTGAGCCTTGTGGCTCCGATGATGTAACCCAAATTTCCTCTTCTTAACAAAATGTTATGTCATCTGGGACGGGGGCCTAACTCAATTGGCTAAAGCATCATGTTGCAAGCAAGAGGTCATGAGGTCTAGTCTCCCCCCAAACTCGTGGTACCGAAGGGCATGTCATGCCAGCGCCACCAGTCACGTGAAAAAAGTTTACCAGGCGCACTGTAGTTTATAGAGGGATGGATACCCAATCGATTCCTGTAGTCTTAAAAAAAAAATGTTATCTTTTATAATAGTATTTATAGATTATTTTCCTACATGTCTTTTGTTAGTACAATAATAAAATCTTGTTGAATTATCTTGACATCATTGTTGGATTTCTCTACAAATAGATTGTTAGTTTAAAAGTGTCCCTCCTTTTAGCACCACATTTATTTACCACACTAAATGTCTAGTGAAGCATTAAGGAGTAGAGACCCTTCCATTTTGTTGACCAATATAGATTACCTCTCTAAAATGTCTAAAATAAGGTAACATATATATATATATTACTGTTGAGAAGAACGCTGATCAGAATAAGAGTTCTTCTGAAATGGTTGCTTCCGAATCATTGGGTCTTGGGACGCCCACTCCTATCGTTTCATCTGGCGGGGACGCTAGGGCTTCCCCTATTGATTCTAACTCTGTCACTTCAGGTGATTGTGCATCGGCTTCCCTTTCTGGTGGATCTTCTTTGAAGTCTTTAGCTGCGCAAAGGAATCAAGATGAATCTCCATTGTCACTAGCTGTTGGCTTTCATACTCATGAAAGTAGCAAGCTGGTTTGGCATGGTAAAGCGGCGCAAGTGAAAGAAGGTTGGATCACAGTTAAAGGAAAAAAAGTTAAATCCTCTAAGCCTTCTTTCGACATGATTCTCCGCTCCCACAAGAAAAGTGTAAATTGTAAATCTTGATTGATCTTGTTGTGGAGCTGATCTTTTTTTGCTGGTTGCTTGCTGTCTTTTTTTGCAGCCTTGCTCTTTTTGTATAAGGGTTCTGGATCCCTTCAAAATCTGTTTTTCCCTTTATCAAAAACAATTCTTAACAAGATTGTTCCAATAAACCAAATTTAATTCTTCAAACAAACTTTACAAATAGCTCAAGCTCAAATACAAAAACTATAATAAATAGAAAGAAAATAACTTACAAAATAATTCTTTCACTATTCAAACATAACAATTAGCAAAAAACATAACATGATAATATATCCATATTCATATCACTCATACTAGAATTGAAAAGAAAACAATTTGCAAGAAATAAAATGGTCCTTAATATTTGAAAATAGATTTTTTTTCCTTAAAACAATAAGATTCTCTCATTCTTTACCATTAGATATATGACTCTCATTGTTTCATTGATTGAAAATCTATTATCTTCTTACTATATGATACCATCAAATTACTAACCCCACCATTAAATTTTTGTTTATTAATTCATATCATATAGATTTTGAGTGTAGATTATACCATAACTTAAAGAATTTCAATGACCATGATAGAATCTAACTAAATTTTTATTGTAATTTTGTCATTCTTTTTAATTCTCCATATTTCAAATTACAATATTAAAACATTTTGTAAATAAGACCCCACATTTATTTTATAAATGTTAGTTTACATCTACATAAACCATATTGTGTTTCAATATCATGCACATATTTTCTACTTCATCCAACTATTTTGCTTCACCTTTAATTTGTGATCATAATTAATTATAATTCTATGCTCAAAATTCTTACAAACGTTTTTCAATTATTTGATTTGTTAGGGTTTCTTCAATTTCATCAAAACACTAATACGATTGATTTGCTCATTCTTAAGTTTGTTGTTTCTAGATTAAACTGTGTATTTGTTTTTGGATCAACGTTTTGGATCACACTTTGTGATCCATCATCAAGATGCAAAAAGAGTTGTGATCACAAAATGTGATCCGAAACGTTGATCCAAAAACAAATACACAGTTTAATCCAGAAGCAACAAACTTATAGATATGGACCATGAAAATCTAATGTCTTTGATTGCTCATTGTTATTCCCCTTTATTGATCTTTGAATGTCTTGACATCAGTTTCTCTCTCCATTATACGTTTAAGATCCAAAACTCTTACACTAATTGGTGGTAATAAGGATATATGAATTTTCTTTGTCATGTTATATAATTGTTCTATTGGCTCGTATTTCATGTAATCAGGGAACCTAAACCTTGTCTACATGCATCATGTCTTGAGCTCTTGCGAGCCTACACATGAGCGTCATTGTGTTTTTAAGAATTGACTAGAAGTTTATAATGTATATTACTTTGGAGTTTTCAGTCGAATCATTTTCTAGAAACATTTTAATACCATTTTCTGTTTTTTATAGGCCATTTCTAAACTTGCAATGGTTAAATGTAAGTTATTTAATGATTCTTAATTTTATTATTTTTAATAAAAATAATTACATAAGTTGAATATTTCCACAATCATCCACGTCATTTGAAAGTAGAGTTAGCATTAATTAGACAGAATTAAGGTTACTCTGCATACCTATCCACCTCTTTGAATTCATTAACATTAGCTTGTAGATCTTACTATTTTTTAAGAGTTAACTAATTAATTATGACTTTTGGTTGTATATTTTTTAAGCAAGCATATAACCATTCATGTGCATATTATAAGGATTAGGAAGCACAGTGTAAGACGACATGTTAACATTGACAAGTGGACTCGATCATGGGTTTCCAAGCAAAATAAATCTTCTTTCATGGATTTACCTTCTGCTCATAACATTTGAGCATCTCCAAACCCGGAGTTTATACTCAACTCTTGCAAATCTTTGTGTCATCAATGTAGTATTAACTATCTTTATGAAGTTTGGAATTTAACTATGTTGTTATTTTGGACCCAGACCCCAATTTTTGTTCTTTTACCCATAATTGTTCAACGTTTAGTGTTCCAGACAAAATACATTCATAAATTCAAGTAAACAACACCATAACACATTTGGAGAAACAAAATTTTTAAGTACAAAACAATCGTCGTAATAAAAGTCTGTATAAATGAACAGAAATATGTTTATAGATATATCGAAATGCCTTCAATATGGAGATGAATTAAAGATATATTGAAATGTCTTAAACATTGAGATGAATTGGAATCCACATGAAACGACTTAGGATTTAATAGTCTTTGGAATGCAAACTTAGGGGTGATTAATAAAACACATCAATCAGTATATTGGATAATACTTTTTATACACCACAAAGTTCATAATACAAGTGACACCATCAGATTGCGAACAACTAAGTTCCCCATAAGCCCTCAAGTAAAATTAAAACTCTTCGAAAGTGCAAAAGTGAATTATTGCGACGTGGTCACTTCCCTAATCTGGTGGCATCTTAAAAGTACATGTCCAATTGTATTTTAAAGGATTCCAGTGTGCATGTAGGGTCGTGTCATCTGTCACAATCTTGTCTGTCACTTAGCAAAACATTATTTGTATATTTGTTGATGGTGTGTAGCTTATAAATGCTTGACTGAGTACAAGATGAAGATGTGTCTTCATTTATTAGACAGTATTTTTGAACAATTTATTAAATATACTTTCTTTTTTTTAAAGCATTTAAGCTAGTTGTTTTTCTCAAAACGCTGGCCACATAAAACTCTTTATGTCAAAAATTTAAATTCTGTGTAGACATCCCTAACTTACCTAGAGTAGTTAGGGAGCAATACAGAACCTACATGTCGTTGAGTTCTTTAGACCGACATGAAAAGGAAAAGTCATTCTAATATTTCATATTTACTGTATCTGAAGAACACACCTGTTTATTCTAATATTTCATATTTGTTGTATATGCAGACCACACCGGTTCTGAAAAAGAATGAATACACAATAAAAAGACACCATAAAGGGTAAGGCTAAAGTCAGTGAAAATGAATTTTAGGTAAAAGGAGAATTGCCTTCCCAGCTAAATGCAAACAGAGAGCAGAATGCACGCTGAATTTTTTGTTGTCTGTAATTCCTCATGTTTAGTTCAAATTATTTCACCTAAAGGAATCTTCTTCAAATTTTGGATACCATAATAGAGCCAACCTCTGTTTTGCCGTGTGTTGTCAAAAGCAGTGCCATGACAAGAAAGAATAAGTGTGCAGTACACTAAAATTACACTTTCAAAGCTACAACAGAGGCCTACGATACCTTCCTCATTGAAAAGGTGATTACGTACTAAAAATGAAGTTGCCCACTTGGCAGACTAGAGCATTAGCCTAATATTTTGAACAATGACTGGTTGCATTGGAGGTTACCATTTTAAACAGAAACTCCAGACGAATGGAAGCCTGCTGGCTGTATTACTAGTAATTTTCATGCAAATCATTGTTTAGCAATTTCAGGTAAAGTCAGCGGAATGGATACAAATGTATGATAGATACACCCGAACATATTAAAGATACACCCCAACACATCTAAATTTCCTATCCTGCCTACTGTACATGATGCTCAGAATTTGTTATTTCAACCTTCCATCTCTGGATGGTCATAATACATGGGATTCAACAAGTTATTTGCATGCTGTCAAGATAGAATTAACCACATGTAGAAGTAAACGAAGAGAACTCGTCTCTCCTGGAGTAGTGACGATCATTTGTCTATGCAAATTTTGATATAGTTGTTCAAGAATTGGCCGCATATGTGGTGCAAGTAAATGATCATTTGGATTGAGGGCAAGGGCAGCCTCTCTGATCCAAATCAGCTTTCTAGCCATATCCTTTGAAAGATCGCAGCCAAGTTGCTGAACTAGAGCCAAAAGCACTCCTTGGCTCAAGGGAAGAGGAATTGTTGACAATAGAGAATGTGGATCAACCTGTTTCAAAAATTGATATCAGTGAGGCTTGTGCACAGTTGAGAACCAAATTAATGACAGTTGACATATTTAGTATCCTAACAATGCATAATGGATGTGTAACACTCGAATGCATACCTGAGAACACAACCATGAAACAATTGAAACATCACTCATTTGAAGAGCTTTATGAAATGCCTCCTCGAATTTGCATTCACCCACCAATCTGGAAAGTTCTTTTGTCGGATCAAGAGTTTCCTCTAAATGTTTAAGTGATATGGCCTGAAAATTTATTGTACTCATTAAGTGATATGAATTAACCATATCATAGCACACAAATCTATAAAGCAAATATGTTCAAATGCCATTATCTCTTTGCAAGTCACAGACTATTTGTAGTAACAAACCAAGTACCTTATCAGGCAAACCAATAAGGCCACCATTTCCCTGTTTGGTGTTGAATGTGGGCAAACGTGTTGAACTTGTTCCTGCTCCCTCCGCTAGTGCTAACAGTTTGCGTTGTCCATCAGCCAAATCACCTTTGAGTGCTTTAGCAAGAGATGATGCAGAGGCAACAGTATCCTGGAATTATGGGTAAGTTATATATCTCATTTATAAAGACTAGAGAGAAATAATTTGGATCGAAAATGGTGTGCACAAGACTTAGCTACTGGTTTTAGTTTATAATATTTCCATTTCATTTAATCAGTGTATCAAATCATTAGAAAAAACAGAAGAATTTTAGGCACTCGGGTAGTAAATAATGTCACATTAAAAACAGTTGGTGCACAAAAGAACTGTTGCCCTACAATAATAGAGTTTGCTATATTCAAATAATTAACATGCTAAACATCTATACAAATATTAGGACAAACTAAAGTTGCCTGTAACAATGAAGACAAGCTAAATAATTCCCCAGACAAAAAGTCACATACGAGGAAATTGAAAATTCTAGTAACTGTTCAGGTAAAACTGAAAATCCGCATATGATCAAGGTCCTGTGTATTCCAACCTAGATAGTATTTTGCAAGTGCAAAGTTCCTGACAGAAATCAGGTAGAAATATGAAAACATGCCATGGAAGATAATCTTCCAACTGAATGGAAAGGAGCATGTTTGTAAGGGCAATTTCATAGTTAATGATCAACAAACACTCCCAGCTCTCCCGATGTTTTTACAAGCTCTTTGATTTAACTCAATTTTCCAGTGAATGAGATCCCTTTCCTAAGATTTTTCTCTAGAGCTGCAAATCTTGCATCATCTTGATGTCGGGCCAAAATGCCTTCATGAGCACACAAAAGAAGAGTGGAAGAAATGTGTTTACCACCTGCAGTCAGCCTTGGGACTTGAGGAATTGCACAATAAAAACATGCACAGTAAAATGGATGTTGTGAAGAGAATGCTTCCATTTTTTATGGTAAAAGAGGTTGAATTATTTACATTTTTTTTTCTTAAGAAAACTTGCACCCAACTACACAAGGATTAAAAAAGAAAAAATTAAGACTACATCAGCCCATAATATTTTTCCAGAGATAGCTGCAAGAAAAGAGATGCCTCCAAATTTTGGTAATCTTATATTTTACCATGTTGAATGTAAAATATCTTGGTACCCAGCTTAAGGAAGATATCCTCGGATGTGCCTAGCACCTCAATCGGGACCAACGATCATTCAATAACACAACTTCCCTCACGATTAACAAACTGGCAAGATGCTATTAAGAGCACTACTTAAAGTGGAACCGTGTCCTCACCCGCTGCCTATGGTTTGTCCCTCCATCTATCCTATGGAGAGGTATGTCTATATGTATTACATGCAATTTAATGTCCATCTACCTGCTTCAGCTCCAACACCTCTGATACTAATAGTAGATCCTAACCTTATCTCATTTGAAATAGTTCTTTTGATGTAAGGAGTGGCCACACATCCCTCTCCCTTCAATCAAGTTACTTCGTCCCTCACCATGGCGTGGGGAGCCATGACACATATCCAAGCGGTAATGTGCCTCCTCCCTCATTCATTCTCGGGCATGACTATCACCCTCATACCACCTCCATGTTGATGGTGTGTCCACGCTTATCTTGTATGAACAAACCAGAACTACTAAGTCAATTGCTACTCGCAAGACCTATGTCTCTAATGCCTCTCACCAAGCTATTGTCTATGCCCATTCGGTCTAACTCTTACCATCCCTGTGGATCTGCTAGATCATTCACTAATTCAGGATCAATTAATGTTGGGTCAATGGGGTCAAGCCACTAGGTTTGCTCAATCCTGATTGGCCATGGGTATCCATCCCAATCCATTCAAACAAGGATGAATTTGTTCCTGAAAAAATAGTGGATATATTCAAATAATTAACATGCTAAACATCTATACAAATATTTACAACCAATTCCCATTCCCGACCAACTAGATAGAGCAGCCATTAGCGAAATAGAGAAGTTATCTGGAGATAGATAGGATAACACACCATTTTCTAGCCCATAGAGCCCAGAGGAATGGATAATTGTAGCCCAAGACCAAGAATAGATTTGATGCAATTTGATGCCATTGAGGTTTCTGAAATAGTTCCCCAAGGTAGAGCAAAGGAGACTTATTCCTCGCCATAACAATCAAATCAAAGTTCCTTCCCAGACAACCATACTCACTACTAGTTTTGGATTTAGATATGTGTATCGAACTCCACATGGAATGGGTGCTCATTCAAGTGTCTTTCTTGATATATAGATCTAGGCGGTGGATCAATCTATTCTTGAACTGTTGGGTGAAGTACAAAGTAGGGCATCTAGTGGGGAGTCGAATACAAATGGTAGGTCATCAGGCAAGAGATAATCGTCAACTATCTCGAGTGGGAGAGAATTTTAGCGATGGGTGGGAGGCAATAGTTGGGGTGGAAAGGAAAGATCAAAAGGTGGATCATTCGCCAACCCATGAACAAGTATTCAATTTGCTTCTTTCCTCCAGGGTCAAGTGATCATATCCACTCCTCCATGGAGGGATAAATTTATCACCCACCCAACTAATGACTAAACAGTAAAAGGCAAGGGTGAGAAACAACCCTCAATCGAGATTAGTTGCTCAAACCAACCCAAATTCAATACCAGCCAAACCTAATTAATAAATGTATCTAATTCATGAATTTATGAAAGTCCTAGACAACCTGCCAACAACAAGAGCATTTGTATTATGTGTATAATAGCAATGCCTTACCTTCACTTCATTCAAATGAGTGATAACCTTTAATTAATAAATTCACTATTTTATTAAATTATCATTATATGTATTCACCTCCATGAACAAGCAATTAGAGCAATCTGGCCCTTCCAATTCCCATGAGCTAGTTCTCAAAGGAAGCAAGTAGGTCATTATTTTGAATGTGCGAGATAGATTGACTTATTTTGGTTGGTGATTGATACCTGAAGGAGTGAAATAGTTTGAAGCCAAGTACAGAAAACGCACCTAGATATCAAAGTAGCCCCTCCTCTAACACCCATATCATGAGGAAATCCTCGCCCAAGATTTATCAAGGGTGTAAGTTGGACATTGAGAAACAAATTTATCATAGGGCTAAACTCACTCGAGGTTCAAAAAGCAAGGGTGCCCAAGAGAAATCTTGGGTAAGGATACTCATTGAACAAAGTGAAATGAGGTTTTTCTTTACTCATTATCACTTCGTGATAATGAGAGCAAGACGGTGAAAAATAAATTTCTCTTAAGTTTTTCCTCATTGAACTTCATGAAATGAGATTTGAAAACCTCAACTTCACTTCGTTCAACTCTAATTCCCCCTCACCCTTGGCCTCACCAAAAACATTTCTCTCAACTAAGTAGTGGGGTTGATTGGTCAAAACTCATTGAATGAAGTGATAATGAGGGATACCTCAGGTGGTGATTTATTGGGAGGGGTGTCATGTTGATGCGTGTTTTGTGACCCACACAGCATGTTTTTAGAATAAGGTGTCCAAAGACGCTCTATTCTCTCTTGAAAAACTGCCTTATACGCTAAGATTGCAAAAAAGATCATACGGCAATTCCAATGTTTAGGGTGGTCAAATCTTGACAATGGAATCAGCTTAATGGACGTTGTGAATTGCTGGTTATCACAAGGGGACTTACGCCTGACAAACTACTCTAAGGTCAACGCTCTATTTTTTTTGGATTTTCTGCTTTGACGATCATAAAAAAAAGAAAAGGATAGGGTTAAAAGGAGTTCTATGCTACTTCTACGAAATCAAGAGACAATAAAGACTAAGTGAAACTAATAACAAGACTTTGTTTCGCCACGCAAAAAAAGGTAACACGTCAACTACGCAAAGCAAGTGCAATCTTCAAAGGTTTGTGCTTAAGATTATATTTTGAACAATATCATTCCAAATACACATTAAGGCATCCACATCATGAGTTCAGATTAGCTTTTCGCATTGAATGAAAATCATTCATCCAAAGAAAGCATGAACAAATAGTTTCACCAAATCTTTATGATCAATCTATCATTCATTCAACTACTTCTATTGAATCTATGTGGAAAGAGAATATGCAACCATGCAACCACTTGATAACAAAGGAATTCAAAGCAAATCATGCAACTTGAGCTTTATTATCATAAGTAGCCATTAGCAACAATTTCATAGAACTCTCTCCCAATTATTCTAATCTCTAATCTCTCTTATTCTAACTCTCTAATCTCCTTTATGATCTTCTAATATCTAATGATCTAATGATTTCTAATGAAAATGAGAGAATGGGAGGGGGGTTTATATAGAGTTTTTGAGATACAATGAATGGCCAAGATTATATCAGAATCAACGGCAGAGATTAAAAGATAAAACCCTAATTAGGGTTTCCCATAATACAATCAGTGAACTGCCAGTGAAGTGTCGTGAAGAGCTAGTCCTTTGAGTGTGCATCCTTATCCTGTTGGGAAGCATTGTATCGAATGAATCAAGAGACTATGGTGCTAACCTCCTCGATTGTGACAAGTGGCAGCACGCTAACCTTGTATTCTAACAATTCCAGATCGTTTGCACACTCCGCAAAAGGTGGTTTCCCATTCTGATTCCTGCTTCTGAAAGGCATGCCATACAGACAAGAAATTGGCTGCCTTAGTCAGATTCTGTTTGAGGACAGGTCCAGTGGTGACAAGGAACTTCTCTTGGATTTTATTCTTCAAATTTTCCTGTTGCAGATGATTCTTTCTGACATCCCTCTCTAATGCCTCAGTAGCTATTTGTAGGACCTTGTTTTGAATTTCCTTTGTTTGCTCTTCAATTCGAATAGAATCTGCCTTGACTTTCTCCAAGACATCATTCCTCGTGATTAGTGTCAGATACCAGCCATTAAAGTCATATGTTGCACCTGCTGCAATAACTTTCCCTTCAATCAATTCCTGTTTTGGAACTCCTTTCAATACCCTGAGGCATGGAATGATTTTGTCTTGAATATCCTAGGCATTCTCCCATGTTTCTGCCAAACTCGAAATTCTTGAAAGTATGAAAGATGATTGATCATATGCCAGCATTAATCTTTCTGCAAATACTGTCGCTTCATCACTTCTGTCATTTATCCATTCTTTGCTCTCTCTGGCTGAAGTGATTTCTTCCTCAAAAGTCTCCTGTGAAGTATTCATTAGTGGAAGTCCTGTTGAGTTGGCCTAACCAACGGGTTTAGTCAGGTGTTGAATGTATTTCTTCAGACACTCCACTTCCTTCTCGCAATCCTTTCTTTTTGCTACTTCTTTTTCCAGCCTTACCTTGATTGTAGCAACTGAATTATCTAGATCCTCCACCTCTTGCCTCTTTGTTGTTGGGCCCAAATTGACAGTGGTAATTGCATAATCTTGAGTAATCTCCTCCCTTGTCTTGTCAACTGTTGGCACAGCGATCTATACTGTACGCTGGCCCACCTCATCTCTTTGAATGGTGGAAAGTATCTTGGTTGGTTTCTTCACAGGGGTTGTGTCTAGTTTGGCCAAGAAATCGGCCATATCATCTTCTTCTGGCATGTCCACTTGTTCAACTATTTTTAAACTTTCCTTCAGCCAATCCGGAATGGTAGGCTGCTCTACAACTTCTTCTTCTTGAATTTCTTGTACACAAGGAGCACTCTAAATTCCCTTGAGGGCAAAAATCATTCCCTCTTGGAATTCACCATCCACAACATTAACTTCATCATCTGATTGGAGAATCTCAGTGTCTATAGGAGATGGTGGTTGATCTTCTTCTAGCTGGATGGGAAGGGGAGAAGGAATTCTTATATCTGCCAAAGATTCATCAATATCCACTATGTCATTAACATTTGCAAATGCAGCTGAGTGGGGTGGCTTAGCCTTCTGCTTCTTCTGAATAGGCTCTTCAACCACAGCCTTGTCCTTGGACTTCCTTTTCCTTGAACTAACGTTTTCGCCTAGCTCACTTCCTTGGGATGCTCTAGCGTTTGAGGAATAAGACTCTACCTTGCCCATCAAGTCATATGTCAATTCTACATTATTCCGCCGCAAATCCTAAACTTGTTGATCTACCCACCACTGAGAGTATTGGACAACATGCCTCATGAAGGTGTCCAAATCTGCAAGTTCTAGCTCAGACCATCTTATAGGAAGCAAGGGTCTACTTTCATCAAACCCTGGCTGAGTGAATTCACCATCGTCTTCAATTTGATCTGGTATCCTGAAGAGCTCGGTTGTCCTTATCAGGTTAACTGGTAGTCAAGACCACATTCTCTTTCTGACTTCGAACTCATCAGCAGCGTTTGCCCAATAATCTTCTAGCTTGACTTCGTGCTTATATTTCTTTCCCTCTACGGATCCTATATGGTGATGATCAAATTATCCCGAGACCGATATGAACTGAAGGGATACCTTTCTATTTCCAGTCTGGCAGTTTCTGCTGCTTGTGCTGATGGGCACGATTCTTCCATATTGCCAATGAAAAGTGGGAATGTGACTGCCGCTTTACCCTTTGCTCTTTGGAAGTTCTGATATGTTTCCAGTTGTCTGAGAACCTCTAGCAATACCATTCTGCTAGTGGGACAAATTGGAAGTCTGAAAGGACGTCCCGTAAAACCCTGGATCCAGATGTATGTAAATCTAGGAAACTGGATATACCAAGATCCATATCTGCTGATGAGGCTTTTGGATTCACGAGATAATCTCTGATGTGCTCCTCCTTGCAGTATTCTTGTTATATACATGAGAAATGCATCGTGAGCTCTTCTAAAATGTGTCTTTTATGACAGCTGCAGTTGAGGGTAGCAGTTATATACTTTGAGTTCGTTTTCTCCGTTACCTATCGGACCTCAACATATCAATCCAACATATCTATAAGCTCTTGCCAACATGTAAACAATATATGAGCTCATGTGGAAGGACTTGGTGCTCTCCAGATTGACTAGCTGTTTGTGGATGTTATTGCTAATCATTCTTGCCCAATTGAACATTCTAACTCCAGAAACAATTTCATCTATGAAGAAATACATCCACGTTTGAAATAATGCACCTTGGGGGGCTGCCCATTATTCTATTCAGTAGCAAAATTATATCACCATAATCCTCCTTAAAGTCGGTCTAGCGCAAAGTCTTTGGCATCTTCTTAATTGGCCTTGGTTTCAGCAACCATGACTTGTTAAAATTAGTTGTGCATTGCTCACTTCTTTCTTCAAAAATTCTCCTTGTGTCTTCCTTGGTTTTATATGAAGTCTTGTGGTGGCTATGAATGCCAAATGCTTCCTGAATGGCGTGCTCTCCCAGGTGTGCTAAGACTCTTCCATCAGGAGCTACAATTTGCCTTTCCTCTAGATTATAATGTCTTGCGCATTCCACCATCAATTCAGGGAACTCAATAGCTGGAGGAAATCCAGTTGCCTGGACAATTCCATTTCGTACCATCCGGCGAGCTATGGTTGTAGGCATGAGTCCATTTAGTCCCATCATTCTTTTTCTGAATTCTTCAAAACCTACATGTCCCATGTCAGTATCTTTGATATTCTTCCATTTTGAATTGACTTTGGATTCCAGCTGCACTCCTTTACTCGCAAACTTCATTTGTTTCTTCTTTGAAGATTCACCTTGTGTAGTCATCCACCTGCAAGAAAGAAAATATATAAATTTAAATAATTTAATTCGGATTTCCTCTCTCCTGAAAATATTAATTTTCAGCTTGTCAAAATTAGATTTCACAAAAAGTAAGCTGAAAAATAAAAGGACTGAATAAATTTTGCAAGAGTACATAAAATCAGAAGTAATAATGAATTCCATTAATCTTCATTTTGAATTCTTGAAAATTTTACTCTTGCAATTCAGCTATGAAGAATTCTGACTTTACTTCCGAAAATCAAGCCAGTCGTTCAGAAATTTCACTCTTCAATTCCAAATTCTCTCTTGAAAATGACTTCTCTTCTGAATTGCTTCTCAAGAAAAAAATTAAACTTGTTGAAAGATATGGTGAAAATGACTTGTTGAATCTCCTTTTAAGGTTGAGAAATTGATTTCTTTTAGCAATTTCATTTTTCTTCTCTTGAGTTCTCCTCTTCAGCAAAGTAAGTTTCCAAATTTATGTCTCTTTTCTTGAGTTCAAACTCTTCAGCAAAGCAAGTTTCCAAACTTATGTCTCTTTTCTTGAGTTCGAATTCTTTAGGATAAACTTTGGAAAATAATAAAAGATTTTCATGAATTTTCAATTTTATTTTCCAAACTTTTTAATTTTCTCCAAAATTAAAAAAAATATTTAATTCACTTTAGGGCTAATTGTTTGATTTTCTTTTAATTTTAATTTTTTCAATTTAGCCATGGCGAAAATTATTCATCAATTTCAATGTTGGATGAAGATTTTTATTTTCTCTCTCCTGAAGTCTGACTTCATGTCGAATTTTTAACACTCTCTCTCTTGATGTCAAGGTGAATTTTGTGTTGAATCCTTCATTTCAAAGCGAATTTCATACTTTCTTTGCCATTTTCATCTTGGCGTGGGCATATTTTATGTTGAATTCTCCATTTCTATCTCCCAAAATTGGACTTCTCATTGATTTGCCATACTCTCTCTACTCATGGCGAACTTTCTTAGACTTGTTCCATTTATTTTCCATTCAAGTGTCATGGCGCACTTTCAAGGCTTCTTGCATTTATTTTTATAGCCTTCATAGGAATGGCAGACTTCTAAGGCTTCTTGTTATTTCATTTTTTCCTAGCCTTCTAGGAATGGCAAACTTCCTTCCTTATTGCCATTTATCTACCTCTCTCTAGGCGGACTTCAAAGACTTTATGCCAAGGAGAGGGCGGACTTTCTTAACCTTTTTCATTCATCCACTTCAAGGGTTAGCGGACTTGCTAGATGATTTTCCAATTGCCATTCTAGGCTAGCGGACTTTCTAGAGTTATTTCCAAATACCCTTTTCTACATGGCAGACTTCCTATAGGAGTTTCCACTTGTCTTTCTCGCTCTATCTCCAA